>CM029372.1:16052045-16212045 GCA_017165825.1 Hepsetus odoe | reverse complement strand
TACTCCTGAACTGTTGAAAACTTTAGTAAGTGAACGTGACCATTCTTGTCATTGTGAAACATGGCACAGCACACAGTGAGACACAGCAAAATCACACCTCTGCATTTTGCCCACACACACGCCGTACAGCAGGGCCCAGCTGTTGAAAGTGCCTGGGGAGCAGTGATGGGGACGGTACCTTACTCAAGGGTACCTCAGGGCAATCTACTGGTAAGGATTCGAATATCAATCTTCTGGTCCGGGGGCAAACTCCCTAACAACTAGGCCAGCGCCGCCAGTCCCTGGAAGCATTTATAATGAAAGCCGATGGGAACTTGCTTCTCCTACTGCTCAATGATTTGTATTCTAAGGGTGTTTAGAGTCAAAAAGTTTTCTACTTTTTTAAAAGAGGGAAACATAAATAACTCCATAGTAATCAACAGCACGAGATAGATATAGCTGTCAGAGAGATTACATTTAAAATACTGAAGTATAATTTTGCCGGCATAGTACTGTATATAGGTTCATAAAAGAAATATGAGAAAATCGGTAACTCTACACTTGTAACTCTTACTATCGTGCCCTGCGGTGCAGATAAGTGATCTGTAAAAGCTTATTTTACCACTCAAACAGCGAGAGGTAAATGGCTCTTATGGAACCATCTCTGTAAAGAATGCTTAGACCTATATGCTAATATGAGTTATTGTATGTTCCTGCAAATGCATTTATGCTAATAAAATCCATCTGCACTTCTTACTTATCCGCTGTTCTTTTTGAGCCGAACGTGAATTTGAGTGCCTGCTCAATGCATTCATGAATAACTGTAAAAGCAGATATACTGTTTATAAAAGTTCCATATCGCAGATCTTTATTAAATCAGGCATTTCTGTGCTTCAACATTAATTTTTTATTTCAGTTTTGTTTGTGCAGAGCTTTTTCACAACATTTATCATGCCAAAAGTCATTTTAAGCTTAGACCCCGCTGAGACAGCCAGAGGCATGATTGGCAAGAGGAAACTCTTTGAGGTATGATAAGAAAGAAGGCTTAAAAAAGCCAAGACTTAGAAAGGAATCCATCCTTCTCTGACTGGCCTCAAATATCAATAGAACAATGTTTAGATGAAAACATTTTTAATTTTTAATTTTTAATTGCAGTTAATACTCTTGTGGAATAAGTGTTTTAGTTTTAGTGTACAGACTCTCTGAAGCTGAAAAGAGCCTTCATTAAAAAAGTGTCTACGTATCTCAGAGCTATGAATATCTAGTTGTTTTTTAGTTTTTTTATCTTTCTTAAATGTTCTCCAAAAATGTCCTCAGTATTAGTTGCCATTATAAATATATTTCTGTTTAAGAAAACTCTGCGTTTTTCTGATTTTATCAGGTGACACTCTTATTTTTTTCCTAAAGAGACATTATATGATCTAAGAAGCCAATGAAATAATTCTATCATCCATTCATTTTCTGAGCTGCTTATCCTAACCACAGGCAGGGTTTGGGGAAGGGGGTTGGTGCCTGTCCGACTGCTCACAGGGCGAAAGGCTGAGAAACATCCTGGACAGATCCATGGGTGAACAATCCATCACAATCCATCACACTCACACACACACATACACTCACCCACTCACACACACACACACACACACACACACACACACACACACACACACACACACACACACACACACACACACACAAACACACACACACACACACACACACTCACACACACACCTACACTCACATCTAGGCAGTAATTTAGCATCTCCAGTCCACCTGAGATACATACTTATAGATATGGTAGAACATCCAGAGTCCACAGATTAAAGACATTCAGCCCCCAAAAGAAGTTACAAAAATTACTTTTCATCATGTTTATGATGAAAGAAATCATTCTAGCAGCCCATCACTCCAAAAATTGTGCCAACTAGGTATATTAGACTTTTTAAAAGAAGGATTAAAGTGGTAAGTTAATTACATTTGAATAGTTATTACTATTTGTAAAATATATGGTATATTTTAGAGGTCCTTGAGCACTATTTAATCAACACAGACCTCAACATAAGTGTAGCATTTTAATAAAAAAAAAAAAAACAGGTAAATTACATCACAAAACAGACCCTCAGAATGAAATTGAAATAGTTTTGAAAACTCATTCTGTTTGTGAAAACTGGTAAAAGACTTTTAAAAGAAGGTAAAATGTTAAAATATGTTATATTAAAGGTAAGATATTACCTTATAAATAACTAAGCTTTGTAAAAAAATGACAAAAATCTTTTCTGAGCTCTTTTTTGGCAAGTAGCAGGTCACTATTACCCTGTTTATGTATGTGTTATAATTGATTATTAATTATTTGTTAAGGGTAATTAAATTAATAAAAACAATAACTAAATAACAATGTATAAACTCTATAAGGGTGGTCTCACTATAAAGTGATAATGATTCTTCAATTTTATCAGCTTCAGTCTTTATTTAAATATCTGCAATCAGAAAAATAACAGCCACTATTTACAAAAAAATATTTTAAATTAAACTGATGTTTGTATTATCCTAATTAATTATGATAAAGTCCACACATGTACATGCATTAAACGTTAGAAAAAGAAAATGAACATCAAATAAAGAAAATACATGTAGAGAAGATTAATAACAGTGTATGGATAATTTAAGTGCTAAAAGAGGCAAAGTGCAGTTATTTTGAATTTCTAAAAGGCAATCATATGATGTAATGTATCATATTAAATACTGGCAATCCTTTATTGCTGGTGTTAAAATGGCTTGGTTCTGCTACTGATACTGTGAGTGTTTGTTACTGCTAGATATTGAATGGACTGTATGGAGCTGCTGTCCTTCCACTGTGTCTCTGTGTGTCCACCACCACCAAACTGGCACAACATTGATGTGAGAAGATGATTGTATTCAGTTATAAGAGCATTAGTGAGGCGAAGCAGATGATTAGTTCTGGATCATAAAGCCAGCTTCAA
Organism: Hepsetus odoe; assembly: GCA_017165825.1. Taxonomy (NCBI): domain Eukaryota; kingdom Metazoa; phylum Chordata; class Actinopteri; order Characiformes; family Hepsetidae; genus Hepsetus; species Hepsetus odoe. The sequence goes on along the minus strand of CM029372.1, from coordinate 16,209,085 downwards.
TTCATCCCTTGAAGTGAAAGTGACTATTGGTCACTGTGAAATACAGCAAAGCACACAGTGAACCACAACGAAATGCTTTTAACCCAAACACAGAGCAGTGCGGGGCGGCTATATATAGAGCCCGGGGAGCAGTGATGGGGAGGATACCTTGCTCAGGTCTGGGATCTACAGGTCTGTCTATCCGTCTATCCATCTATCTGTCTGTCATTTTGAGGAATAGCACAACCCTCTGAAATATCTTTAAGAGCCCTCTTTAAATGTGATGGCTTATACTGATTCAGTGAGTGAGCAGGGAAAAAGATAGACGTTTGAGTGAAGGAGATTTATGGCATCAGGTCATGGCTTGATAAGGCTGCTGATGCTGAATTCCTTCAGAAAGATGGAGGTGTCTGTGACTGCTATAGAACGTGTGCCTCTGGGTATGCAGCATTATCAAAAGAAAGCTTTTATACACTTTGAAGCTGTCTGAGGTCACACAGCTGCATTTTGCGATAAAAAACAAAAAGTAAAACTTTTCTGAAACATAAAATGATGCACCTTTTATTTCAAGCATGACTAGAGAATTATTTTTGCCCTGACACATTCACAACACACCCAAGCAATAGTTTAGAAAAAACTGAACTGATCACACTTTCCTACTTTCCCCAGATATATTTCACCATCTGAGGCACTGTCAAGTGTCAAGATTCTGTTCCTTACGTCTAGAAATGGAGCTGCTAGGCTGATGACGCGAACACACACTAAAAGTCGATAGTCACCCAAAGTGTTTCTGTGAAGACACCCCCAAATCTTCTCTGAACCGACTCAAACCTTGTCCAGCTCACAGTAAGTCATGCTGAGGCCTAAAAACAGATTTGTGGCTATTAACTTTGAGTCACAAAGTCATGTTAGCCTTACAACTTTAAATTAAAGAAGCTCATTTTAAACTCCAGGTAGGTCTTGAAGACATTTGAGACAATCTGCAATATTTTTTTTTTTTGCTATAAAGTGTTTAGTTAAGTAGAAAACAGAAATATACCTGTCTGCATAACAACACAAACCCCTTGTTATGGAACTTGTCTTTCAATAGCTCTTGAGATGTTTTTGATGATTTCTCCACCTTCGCCTTATTGCATTCATTGGACATCATTAGGAAAGGCACGTCAGTCTATATAAGGCAGCATGAGTGAATGGGGTTGAGAAGATTGTCTCTGTGAGAGAAATATCTGAAGAAGGATAGAAGAACATTTGAGCAGGATTGAAAGTGCCCAAAATCATAGTGGTACCCCAAAATTGCCTAACTTGGACAAAGGAGAACCCTACAATAGGACAGCCAGAAGTACAACACCTCACCAGCCAGGCCTTTTAACACATTCCTCACTAATAATAATAATAATAATAAAAATAATAATAATAATAATTTCTATTTATATAGCACCTTTCTCAAACCCAAGGTCACACAAGTGGAACAGCATAGGCTGAATAGATGTTTTACACTGAGTTTTGAAGGGAGACAGAGAGGACGTTAGGCGCGAGTTTTGAGGGAGGGAATTCCAGAGTTTAGGGGCAGCAGCACTAAATGATCTACCATCATGATCAGGTAGCTAACCTGAATTTAGGAACCGTGAGTAAACCGGTACCGGAGAAGCGCAGTGAGCAGGTTGAAGCGAATGGAGTAATTCAGTGAGGTATGGAGCAGCAGATTCGTGAAGGGCTTTAAACGTGATGAGAAGCAGCTTGCACTGAATACAATATGATCTGGGCAGCCAGTGAAGTTTGTGGAGAACAGGAGTGAAGAGTTCAGATTTCTTTCAATGAAAGTGATGAGTGGAGACGTGAGATGTTTCTGAGGTGAAAGAATGCATTTTTCACAACTGTGTTTATGTGTTTATGTTATGTTCATGTTTATTCCAGACAGTGGGTGAGGGGGTAACAAGAGCATTGTCAATGAATAAACTGAAATGTTGGAGTTTAGTGATGAGAACCTTGGAGCCAATTAATAAAAGTTCTGTTTTGTCAGTGTAAACTTTAGAAAGTTTGCGGTGAGCCATAGTTTCACGTCATGAATACAAGCTGTAAGGAAACAGGGCGGGGCGACTGAAGTAGAGGTGGTAAAGTAGATTTGGGTATTGTCAGGATAGCAATGAAAACTGAGGCCATGGTTTCTAATAATATGACCGAGAAGAAGAATATAAATTATGAACAATAAAGGTCTAAGAACAGATCCCTGAGGGACACCCTGTTTAACTGGAGCAGGAGGTGATCTTTTGTTATGAAGGTGGATGAATTGCTGTCTACACCACAAGGCTCATAACCCTCATACCAGGAGGATTCCATTCATTTTGATGTGAAGTGAAGATTGAACACAGTGGCCACAGTTCCCAGTGATTTGTATGGATGAATCCAGGCTCTGAACGACACATCACTGATACCATCCCTACTTAGCACCATGCTGTGCAGTTATTTTGGGGGCTAAGAGGGCATCTCATTAAGGCAGAGAGAAAGTTCTTTGTATAAAATTATGGAGCGGTCCTTATTTTCCAGAGTGTTCAGAATCTCAGGCTGTGATAAACATGTAAGCAAGATGGTCCAAAGTATTACCCCAAGAAGTAAAGATGCCTATCTGTCATTATGAGCACACAGTGAAATACAACCAAATGCATCCTCTTTATTTAACCAATACACACCCTGCAGCAGTGGGCAGCCATATCCAGTGTCCGCAGAGCAGTGATGGGGATGGTACCTTGCTCAAGGGTACATCAGGATAACCTTCTAGATCTGGTCGAAATGATGACCTTCTGTTGCTGGCACCTTGTCCCTAAACATTAGGCCACTGCTGCCCTAAAGAATTAGCTCTGGGAAATATTGCAAAACTCCAGGAACGACACAGTCAGTGTCAGTGCTTTCCATCTAATCCGGATGAGCTTGACCAATTCTGCCAAGAAGATTGGGAGAATCCTCCAAAAGAAGGTCTACTGAGCCGGACATTCCCAAAAAATGCTTTGTCAAATTTGCTGAAGGTGCTTAAACCAAGTACTAAATTAAGGGCCTGAATACACACACACACACACACACACACACACACACACACACACACACACACACAAACACACACAAACATATACAGTCATGTGAAAAAATTAGGACACCCTATGAGAGCCTGCGTGTTATTGTAACATTCTTGGACATGGATATTTAATACAGGGAGATTCAAGTAATATAACTAATCAATTAAACCAGAAGAAAAGACTTACTGTAAAATGTCATTCTACAAAAAGGCTGAGTGTCCTAATTCTTTCCTCAGTTAGAATACACATTTTTGTTGATATCTTTTGTTTAATGAATAAATCAAGGTACATTTTTGATGTATACTTGCAATTAAATCACTTTCCAGAGATAGATAAAAACAAGATTAGACATCGATATGTGAATGGGATGTCCTAATTTTTTTCACATGCCTTATATATATGTGTGTATATATATATATATATATATATATATATATATATATATATATATATATTATTCTTATAAAAATTGTTATTTACTTGAAGAGGAGTCTGAATCTGAATCTTTGTTGTTGCGAAAGGAGATTGTCAGAGGTGCAAGTGCCTGGCAACCTGTCTGATCCTTTATTATACAATGCAAACAAATGGAGAAGGCAGTGCTCCAAACAAAGAACGGGCAATATGGGGTCAGCGTGGTAGTCCTTAAGTACCTGGTTGCCCAGGTGTGACAGGCTGCGTGCTGATTGGTGGTGAGGAATTCCCGGATCAGTAATTCAGAGAACTGGACCTCGGCCATGGCCGGCGGGCTGTGACAGAAGCACAATGTAGAAAACTTGAAGGGTCATCAGGACCTTTATATAGGCCTTAATGTTTTATGTCTACCACAACATGCTAGATGCACCTTGTATCCACATGGATCATTTGTAGATTTTCTGTATTGACATATTTCTTTATATATTTTGTATTTACATAATACCTGTACTATATGCATTTACATATTTCTGTATATTCTTGCATTTACATATATTTACAAATATTTCTGCACAAGGTGCCACTTTAGATATTTTCCCCATTAACATATTCCTTCACATTTTAGCATTTACATCACTCACATATACTCACATACATTTATTGTCTTGTTAAAGTTTTTTTTGTAGATTCAGTATAGTGTGTGTAGTGTATTTGTTAGATTTCTATTTTGGATTGTATTCTCCAGAATATGTCATCGCAGTTAAGAAGCACTTCAGGGGTACATTTCACTGCATGCTGTACTTGTATAACTGTTCATGTGACAAATAAACTGCTAGAAGTGTGCAGAGGAGAGACGAGGATAATATTGGGAGGAGGATGTTGAAGATGGACCTGCCAGGAAAGACCAAAGAGGAGGTTTATGGACGTGGTGAGAGAGGACATGCAGGTGGTTGGTTTGAAGCAGGAAGATGCAGAAGATTGGAAGAAATGGAGATGGTTGATCCGCTGTGGCGACCCCTAAACGGGAGCAGCCGAAAGAAAAAGAAGAAGAAGAAAGAAGAAGGAAATGAACAGTGAATGAACACTTTCCTTGAGCACTGTATAATCTATTCTTGATTCACTGATAAAACAGCATTGCTAAGCATTGTATACTTTTCTAGGTCTTAGTTTGTTAATTCTTTCAGTTAAGCATGAAAAGGTCCATTTAATTTGTTGATTCTTTAAAAAACCTACAAAATGAATGGAGGTTCACAAGGTGAAGGTCTCATAGCAAATCGATGTTTTATTTTTTAGTAATTTGGTGATGCTCATCAAACAGAGATGTTCTTTGAAAGCATGCACTGAGACCCTTTTTTTGTTAAATAAATGACATTAATACTGTCTGTTAACAGAATAAAACCCACTAGACACAGTCCTTCTTTAAGCTGAAACCTGGCTTTATTGATTTCAGCTGGCCTGTAATCAATCTGAAGTATGGATTCCTATTCTTTATTTTTCCACAACAGTCTCCACCTCTCTCTGTGTAAACCTGACACCAACTCAAGCTCCTGGCGGCTTCTTTTATTTCCCACTCATATTCTGACAAAGCCCCTCCTCCGGGGCTATATGACCTGCCCCCTAAGGCTCCCGCCCCCTTCTATCTCTCTGATTGGTTATCAGTGCTACATTTTAATGCTCTATTGGCTAGAAGTGTGCAAAGCTGCTCTGGGATTGGTCCAATGTGTGGAGCGCCTCGCTTCACGAACTTCCAGCCAATCCCGACGCATGAGGCGGGTCCTGAAGGGAAAACGGGTGGGGAAAAAAACGCTCCTGCGCTCGGCTGTCCCAGTGGAAGAGCCCAGCCTCCCAGCAAGTCGGAAAAGTTTAGCCCGCGGCTGAAGAGCAGGCAGGACCGAGCAGCCAGGGAGCGGCTGAAGGATGTGGGTCTGGTACCTGCTGCTCGGCTCGGGGACGGGCTCCGGCTCGGTCGGTGAGTGTGTCCGGGGTGCGGGGCTTCAGGGGCTTTAAAGTGTGGAGGGTCCTGGCGGGCGCACTCCGTCTCTCCAAGCCGCTCTCACTGATGGCTTTAACGGGTTAACGGCGGCTGTCTCTCTGCACGTTCAGAGCCCGATCTCTGCAAAAGCGTCCGATGGGAGAGAGTTACGTGGAGCTGTTGGTGTGGTGTCGGTGTGACGTCGAGCCCACAGTGTTTACTGAGAGTGGGGGGCGAGGAGGGGCTCAGCTCTCAGAGTGACTGATCCAGACAGTGAACAAGAGAGGACTTTAACTTCAGCACGATGTGGCTTCAAACTGTCAGGGCCATATGTCTGCCTGCCTATCCATCTGTGTGTGTGTGTGTGTGTGTGTGTGTGTGTGTATAAACACACACATGCACTCACATAGCTAGATAGATAGATTGATTGATAGAGACACATACATATAAAATATGTATATGTGTGTACACACACACACACACACAAATATTTGTGTGTTTTATGTGTGTCTGTAGATCATCACATCGTGCTGAAGTTAAAGTCCTCTCTTGTTCACTCTGTCTGGATCAGTCACTCTGAGAGCTGAGCCCCTCCTCGCCCCCCACTCTCAGTAAACACTGTGTGCTCCACATCACACCGTCACCACACCAACAGCTCCACGTTCCTCTCTCCCATCGGACGCTTTTGCAGAGATCGAGCCTTTGGACAAGTCGGGAGATATCGGGCTTGTCCATGTGCACATGTATATTATTTTGCTTGCTTGTTTCCCGTGTTTTCTTCTGTTTCGTTTTGCTAGTCACGTCCTTTTCTCTGCTTGATCTGCACTGATGGGGCAACAGATGGCTGTTTCCAGCTGATGATAAGACTCATGTCCATGAATGGGTGTGCTGTAGAAGTGTCCTTTACTTCAGTGCAGACTCTTTTATCCCGCCCTTTGATTCAGGTTCATCAGGTTGTACCTGACTCAGTGTGCTGTCCAACTCATGGTTTGCTGCCTGGGCCATGTTTATCTCAGGCCTTGATTACTGCTCTGTTAGCAGCTCTCCCTGAACGTAAAGTGAAACCCCTTCAGGTGATCCAGAACACAACAGCGTGACTTGTGTTCAGTCAGCCAAATAGGGCTCATGGTACTTAACTACTCACTGACCTCCACTGGCTACCCGTGGCTGCTCAAATCAAATTCAAGTCACTAACATTGGCCTGCAGAGTGATTTCTGGATCTGCTCCCAGCTATTTAAATTCAGTCATACAGGCTTATACTCCTTCTCCAGCATTACGCAATTCTAAAAACAGCCATATTGCATTGAGATCTCTGACCACAAGGAAATTCAGTCCAGACTGTTCTCATTGTTGGTAACCTGATGTTGGAATGGCCTATCAAATACTGTCAGAACAGGGTCTCTATGTGATCAAGAAGCTCTTGAAGAGCTTCATAAGTCATCTGAATGTAATGTACGTGCTCTGTCACTCAGGTGCTGGTGCTGAGGGTTAGGAAGCTGTTTTGTTCTGTTTTGTTAATGAATGGAGTTGCATTTTCACCACCACATTATGTAGGATACTCCCCTGTGGACCAAGTGGTCCTATCTCCAGCACCACCACCATTGGGTTCCTGAGTAAGGCTCTTAACCCCAAGTCGCTCCAGGGAGACTGTCCCTGTAATTGGGAAATGAAAACCAGTCTGGATAAGAGCGCCTCCTAAATTATATTAATGAGAATTTTCCTCAAACTTTTCTTTAAACCTATGACCAGAAACCACTGAGCAGACACTGCTGTGGCCCTGATGAGAGCAGGGGGTCAGAGTGTCCGAAATGCGCCGTCAAGGTCATCTGTACAGCAAAGCCTGTTAATCCAGAGATCATTTAGTGGCTATATAAAGAGTTGACTTGACTTATAATCTTTATCACAGTGAAATGGAAACTGCTCACCGAACGCTGCGGCAGCGAAGAGTAGCCTTGGGCTCTGCACCCGCAGTTTTGTGTGGTGTAACTGCAGGAAGTCACAATGCAGGTATTCAGATCTAAATTTAAGTAACAGACTAAATAAGAACTAGATGAAAATGATTTCGTAAAGGAAGCGAACATCTGGTTTCCCTTGATAAGGGCCCTTTATTTAAAGTATTGAAAGGAAGAGTACATTATTGAACTTTCCTTATTATATACCAAACAAGAATTTCTTTCTTTGTAAATTTCCTAAATGAAGAACGTATTTAACATAGTTTGCTCTTATTATATATCGCTTTCTACTTCTACAACACACTGCAGATTAAGGTGACGGGAGGCCAGGACTAAGGCTAGTTTTGATTCCGAATATCTTTGTTGTTTCGCTCGTGCGTGGATTCCTTCCAGTTTGGTTATAGAGTTGAGTGGAATGGAACCTGATTGTTTCTGACCGGCACAATTGGATGCTGATATCCAGAGCTTCTTTTCTGACAGCACTAAATGTCTGCCTGTTTTGCACTGCCACATATTTGCCGCTCAGAAATGTCCCTTAATAGCAGAGCTATTTGCCAGGTCATGTGACTCAGACACACTAAGCTCGGTGTGTTCGGGCACAGTGGATACGGGAGGAGATTGTTAGTGTTATTTCTGTGAGATGCCATGTCTGTTTGTGCAGAATAAGACTCTGAACTTTCCTAATAGCTTTTAGCATATGGGAATGTTTTCCTCCGTTAGATATAAAGTAGTGCCCACAGAATGAAGTGTAAATGATACTTGTTCATGGCCTTCTTTCGTTCTTCTGAAAAGTGTAAAAAACTAAGCATTTTAAGGATTGCTACCAATGGTTTGAGATTAGCCCATTCCTCACAGAGGAATTCTCGGCTGATATTGCCATCTGCTGCATTGTGTCACACGTTAATGGCTCCATTTGCTTGTGCATATATTTCAAAGGTTGAATTCTCAATCAGTGGAGAGAATCAGGCTGAAGCATTGACCCTCTTGGTGGTGTGATGGTGGCGGTGTATTAACCCGTCACTGGTTGGGTTCCCATCAGTGTTGCTCTCCTACAGGAAGGTCAATCATGGGTCTTCTTGCTGACAAAGTATTCAGAATTTCCTAGAGTCTGTTTTACCAAGAACATTCATAAAGCTGTGAACCTGACACAGAACCTAACAAGTGCAAGATTGGTTCCCTCATGACTTTTTCCGTTTGACCCAAGGTTATATACTGGACACACACACACACACACACACACACGCGCGCGAAAACATGTGCTTCAAATGATGAACAACCAGTCACATGGAAACACTGAACAGCCAGAGGAGTTTCTCTTCAGTGGAGGCAAAAGAAAACATGCTATGGAGATACGAAGGAAGTAAAGCAATGTAAATGCTATGGCCACCGTTTTAATATTATCTTTGACTTTTTAAAAACATGCCTTACACGTCAAGCTAGATGTGACCTGCTGACCCGTACGGAGTTGTGCCCTGCTGTTCACACCTTCACACCAAGTGTAAGGTTGTAAAAGGTTCACAGTATCCTTTCCATCAACATTCAACAGAGTTGAACCCACCGTATGTTTTTGAACTGCTGCTAATGCAACATCTTTGGACAATCCGTCACACTTGGCAGAGAAAGAAAACTGCTGATTCTGTTATGTCAACTTTAAAATGCCCACGCTGGCCTCCTTTGCACCGACAGATGGGGGGAGAAGGAGGTCCATCCTACCAACCCACAGAGAGCCTCAAGTCTCAAGTCAAGTCAATTTGATTTTTCAAAGCTCTTTTTACAACTCATGTCATTGTCACAAAGCAGCTTAACAGAATCCAATCCGAGTCTCTAGTGAGCAAACCGAAGGCGACACAGGCGAAACTCCTTAAAACTGGAGGAAGAAACTTTGAGAGGAACCAAGACTCAGAAAGGGAACTCGTCCTCATCTAGCTGACACCGGATGATCAAGAAGGAACAAGAAGTTTCAATTTTAAGTTTCATTGATTGCTGGACAGTGTGGCTTAGTAGAAAAGATGCCTGTTAAAGTCATTATCTGTAGTTCATTAAATGGTTTTGAGCTGATCGTAGCCATTCCGTGTTAGTCACTTTAGTTTTGGTTAGTCTTAGTGCAGGCAGCGGTGGCCTAGTGGTCAGGGCGTTGGCTGCATGATTGGAGGATCGGGTTCGAACCCCTTCCCAATAGGTTGCCCTGAGGTACCCTTGAGCAAGGTGCCCTCCAGGCGCTCCTCCCTGCGATGGGCTGGCGACCTGTCCAGGGTGTGTCCCCTTTGTCCTTCGTCCTGTGTGCGCTGGCCCCCTTGGGACAAGTGGCAGAAAGTCTTAGTGCGAATGGCTAACTGTGAATGGCTGTTGCATCATGGGACTGACTTCACAGTTTCCCAAAAATGGTGCCAGTGCTTAGACAGTTGGTTCACTTGGGAGCCTCAAACAGGGAGTTTCTTATTGAAAAATCGCCATAAACCAGTTTGTTTACTGCAGAGCTGTTTTTGTTGTAGCATCTATTTTTGTGCATTAGTGAAATGGGCCCTTTCTGCTAAATATTTAATGTTGAGCAATGTAGTACAACCAGTGCAACCTACAACAACCTGGCGATAGGAAAAGTGCACTTTCAATACCTCCATCCTACTGTTGCAATTGTAACTTTAAAAGTATTTTTAAAAACAATCAGTATGGAAATCAGTATGTGCTCAGCTCTAGTGCCGACTGAACATTCATTATGCTAATTCTGACTATATTTTGCAATGACATTTGACACCATTAAATCTGTGCAGAAAAGTCTATAGTTTGTTTTATTAATTATAAAAAATTGCGGCAGGGTAGCTTCGTTCACACGTCCACCTGACTGGTTATTGATGGGTTCCTGTTGCGTACGTTCATGTCTTGCTGTGACAGGGTTAATGAAGAGGTTATACTCAAGGTAACTGTTGTACTTCCTCGCAACTGCACCACTGCACCATAGCTCGTTTTTTTTTTTCAAAGGTCTCTGCCTCCGCTCTATAATGAATGATATCTGCAGCGAAAAAAATAAATGAGGTCTTCTATGAAAGATGAAAATGGGCAATAAAATCTTCATTTCGTTCCTCAGTTAAATCCCAATCGATGTGCAGTGTTGCCTGAACTCCTGTGATACATTAAAATATATCACTGATGTGTTTTGCATGAATCCATGAAGGGAAGGACAAACAAGAGGTGATTAAAGCAGAGATCTGTAGCTAGAAAAAGTATTCCTATTAGGTTTGTATTGACCAATGCTACAGCGTGATGCAATCTTAAAAGGGCAGACCTTTAAGGATGTCAGATGAGGAGGGCTTGAGCCTGGTCTGAAATCGACCCAGGGCAGTGGAGCCCTCACTAATTGCCAGATGCTGACTCGACACTGACCGGTTGCTCCACACCCTGACCGTTGAGAAGACTGGCTTTTATATGAGCGTGTGGACATTGGCCTCTGGGTTTAGGTTCAGTTTTGTGTTTGCTCCCCTAACTGTTGAAGCTGGAAATGGCTCTGAATCACTGTAAAAGGGCAGCTTAAACTTCTGCCCAAGGTACGTGAACCAGTTAAAGCCAGTTGTGCAGATTCACAGAAGGGCTTGAGGTTTTTTTTTTTGTTTTTGTTTTTTTTTTTCCTCTCAGTGTGTGAGATATTTGAACAAGTCTCTGCACAAGGACAGAGCTCCCACTTATATGCGTAAAACGCACAGGACATCAAGCTACGTGACCCTGAACCTTCATTGTATCTTTCCATTTTAGCAGTTCTGTGAATATATCTCAGTTTTTGGAGGAGCTCTGTTCTGCCGGCTCCGGTTCTTGGATGGATCTTTTGTCGTTGTTTTGACATCATGAAAGGACACTTCATGTACTGCAGCCTTTCTCAGCAATTATTGAGTCCACAGGCTACGCATGCAAATTGAGTCCAGCTGTGCATGTGTCAGCCCCATGAAAAGATGGAGAGGGAACGGGCCTCTCGCAGGACAGATAACGGATACACTACTAAAAGTTTGGTGGCTGATTGTGATTATGTGATTCTTTGCAACCTAATCAGAAGCTAAGCAGGTTTTTAAATTTTTTTTTAAAGAAGTTTTGTCAGTGAAAGTTTTTCAAAAGCAGCCTAAACATTGTTTGTTTGCTCTTTACCCAAACCTACCACTTTGTTGGCCAAGGTATCCTAGACTCATTTAAAACAGATATGAGTCCGATGGCTCGATCCACTTCAGGGATGTGAAATATACAGAAATATACAGTGTGTCTGGATTACATGAAGAGACAGAAGAATGTGAGGAAGCCTACATCCACAGAAGATCTGTGGTTAGTTCTCCAAGATGTTTGGAACAACCTACCAGCCGAGTTCCTTCAAAAACTGTGTGCAAGTGTACCTAGAAGAACTGATGCTGTTTTGAAGGCAAAGGGTGGTCACACCAAATATTGATTTGATTTAGATTCTCTTTTGTTCATTCACTGCATTTTGTTGATTGATGAAAATAAATGATTAACACTTCCATTTCTGAAAGCATTCTTTGTTTACAGCATTTTTTCACACCTGCCTAAAACCTTTGCACAGTCCTGTATTTGAGTCAAATGTTCATTCAATAGCCGACAGACCTACAAATGCTTTGACGGTACATCTGCCCTCAGACCTATGCCAGTGCAGGCTTTGTTGATTCTTTAGTTCATCTCAGAGTTTTTACTCTGAGCTTAGTTCACTTCCACTTTCGGTGAGCCATTTAGCTCAATCAAAACCAGTTTGGTTAAGCTTTACCTCACCTCATCATTTTTCACCATCTCACAACCGCATGCTTTTCACACTCGGTTCATGATGGCGAAGACACAGGAGGATAATTATTCCAAACAGCCGTCGTCTTGTAAACAAAGACTGTTTTATGCAAAACTGTGTTTTTCCTTAGTGTAGAACAGAAAAATAAGGCAGTTGGTTGGTGAAGATGAGCTGATTTGCATGTTACTCACCACACAGTAATTGAAAATGCATTAGGCAACCAAGTGTGAACACATGTGGCTAAAATCTTTCCGGACAGTGAGCAGGTGTAAATGGGGTCATTGGCTGTTGTAGCCCAATTAAACAATTGAACCACCTCCAAACGTATGGTTTTTAAAAAGAAATCTCTGTCTTTTTGACACTTTATTCTGGCCTGAAATTGAGGTCTGGACCTAAATATAACCAAAGGGTTTTCTGTCCAGTGTGACCCAACCCAACACTCAGCGTCATGTTTTGAGTCTGAACTTGACCCAGACTAAAAATGCTAGCTACTGTGCCAAAACAGTAAAAGCTGTCATTCAGTCATGGACAAAATACCATTCTCAAAGAAAAGAATCATCTATAAATCACACTTTAATGAATCAGTACAGAATGCTTATGTCTGGAAAAGCAATCTATAATGGGCTTTTATCACAGGGCACACGACCCAACAGGGTACTGGCCCTCACATGTTTTATTCCAAAGGTGTTTCCTTTACATAGAGCATGAGAAAACAAGAAAATATTTTTGGCTGAGCAAATAAAAAAAGAACATTCTCAAAACTGCACCGATGCTTTCCAGATTTTTCTTTTCCTGTTTCCTGTTTTTCTTTTAAGCATGGTGATTGCAGACCTAGGGGCTAAATTCTGTCACTACAAGTGTGTACATCATTAGTGTGTGTGACAGTTTGCAGAGTTAAATGCAGCTCCTGTTGTAAATGGCGTTTTGGGCTGCTGAAAAGCAGAAGATGACCTGTGAGAACCTGAACTTGATTTTGAACTCGGTCTGAGCCCAACAGGGATTTGTAAAATAATGCCTGAACTCACTGTGAGCAGTCGGTTCCAATTAGGTTCAGACAGATTTTCTTTTAAGATCATCTCAGCACCATTTGAAGCCCACTCCATGCAGTGACACAGGCAGGCATGAGACACAGAGCAGTCACAATAATACACATCACTGGCATTTGCTTTAAAAGGTCTCCTTCATTTGAAGAATAATTCCCCTTAACACACGTAAAGGAGTGGGCACAACGTCTCCCTGGCTCACTCGCAATTGCCAATAACATGTTGGGAGCAAACATCAGCCAATAGCAGTGAAGTGAAAGCGACTACTTGTCATTTGTGAAACGCAACAAAATGCATCCACTGCATTTTACCCATACACACACGTGCAGCAGGGGGCAGTCATGTCCAGCCCCCGGGGAGCAGTGATGGGGATCGAGAGAACCTCAGAGCAACCCACTGGTCTGGGATTCAAACCCATAACCTTCAGATCCTGGAGCCTAATCCCTAACCACCACAGATGAAACTCCAGTTTGTTCACCATTAGCAGAAACCTGGACTACATGCACTAGGAGTGTCATAGCAGCCGACTCTCTTTCTTCGCTGCCTCTGTGTGACCCATTAGTTCAGCAGTGCTGTGTGTGAGGGCTGAGTCTGGGGCTTTGGAAGGCCATTTTCTCGGCAGCAGTGAACAGCGTGTGTGGGGGACAAGTCCAGATTGTTCATTTATCTCCATTGCCCTGCAAATGGTTTTCACTGAAAGTTAGCTGTGCTATTGAACTTCCCTCTCTTTTTCTCCTCTCTCGTATTTATCATTTGTCTCCTGGAAAGTGCGTCAACGCTCCACATATTGTGTGCGCGAGCAGGGAGAGCAGTGTGCCAGAAAAGCTGGCCCTCCTGCTGTCGCTCTGATCAGCACTCATTTGCTTTGTTGTGTCACACCACATGTGGACGTGCAGGAGCTATTCCAGACTCAATTCCTGCTCTACATACAGAGCGAGAGGTGAGGTAAACAAGCGGATTAAAATTGGGAATAGTAAACATAATATCGAATGAGTCCGACTGAAAGGCTTTAGCGACTTTTCCCAACTTTTTTGCTGAATTTTACACCAGGTGTGACCGAGTATTACTTTTGTTGGACTTAATAAGGTCAAATGTGTGGCTGAAATAGGCCCCAGTATCTGATTGGGTCCATGGATGTGAGTGTGGTTTTGTTTCATTTAATAAAAATGCAAATTGTCCAGTGTTTGATTAATTTTCGCCCTCCTTTTTTAATCACTGCGTATCAGTGGGTAGCGCAGTATCACAGTGCAGAAGTGATTACCATTAATTAAATGTTAAATGTAAAATAATAGTTGCTGCTCTCTGCTGAGAGGTTTGGTTGCAGATTAAAGCGAAAGTCATATATTCAGCTGGGAGACGCACTGTTTTCTCTCGGGAAGCATATTTTCTGATTACACAAACAAGTATTAAAAGTTTTGGTCTGAAAAGGCCTGTAAGACTGGCATCATAGACTGATGCATGGAGCTCTTTCCATCTCATTACCGGCAATGTCAAAAAACTGAGTCTATAATGCGGCTCATTATCCCACCAAAATTGCTGGTATCGGACTGCTGCTTTGGTGCAGGAACCCAGGTTTAGTTGAATGGCGCACGGCTAGAACAAATCCCTTGCAGCGTGAATTTACCAGCTGCTTGGTTATGTTGATCTTAGACCAGCCTTGCATGCTTAGATCTCAAATTTGAATACTGAAAACTGCTCTGAGATCAGTACTTCTGTTGTGACACCTCGAAGCTCCTGGCACCTTGGTGTACCTTAATTTCTTTTTGGAGGGGAACCAGGGAGGGCTCAGCGCTCTTCTTCCCTGGAACCAAAACCTAATCCTGCCTGCTGTTTACACACTGGGCGTCATGAGGCGAAATGAAATGTAACGCCAATGTTAATTGCTTTAATGCTAGCTCTGCTGTCAACCGCAGCCAGACACATCATCAAGACCAGGCCAAGGAATCTGAGCATTGTCTTTTTTCATTAGTTTTAAAATTTATAGCCTCACTCTATAAACAGAGGAGCTCTGTGATAAATAAGCATTGATTAATTAATGCTTCTGACTGTTGGGCTATGGATTTGATGTGCCAACATATCTTCCTCCGTCTTCAGGCTAATTGCAAATTCCTGCAACCTAACAACACTTTGTTCCTCTTTAGTCACTGAATGGCTAAAATATTTATTTGCAGTGATTTTACTCAAGCATGTTTTTGACTCAGATAAAGGGACTGCTCAACGAGGCTGCTTGTTGAATTTGGAGACAAATACTGAGTTTTCCTCCAACACACCGTCTGTAGAATTCATGCAGGAGTTCTAAATTGTTTTCCTTATGCTATTATTATATGACCCAGCAATTAAGGCTCGGAGACATTCGGAATTAAACTTGCTGAATACATTGAGGTAGAAAAAAAACTGGCATGCATGCTTATTTTTAAATTATTTTAGACACGCCTGTTTAATGGTTAATTGAGGGTTGAGATATTACGCATGACAATTCATTTGCAGAGCAGGTTGGGCTAATTGACTTGGAACAGAACAAATGATCGTAATCATCCACTTTACAAAGCTAGATGTGAATAACTGATGGAGTTGATCTCCAGCAAAAGCTGTGCGTCATTCTTCATCACCAAAATCTTCCTTTGAGATTCCTTCCTGGCAAAGATGACTGTGATTTCTTACCACTAATGAGGTATAATGGATCCGAACAGTCCTGTCTCCCGAACAAACACAGTGCGAGACTGGAAACATCCTAGATGGAACTCCTGCCGTAAATGCCGTTTTTGGGCTGCGGCATCATTTATTCTCATTTGGGATGGTGTCGGAGTCCATGCTTGTCTGTGGGGTTGGAGTCATGCGTCTCTGTCAAACCCACCCCATTCTCTGCACCCCCCACCCGTTAGGACAGATGGCTTAGTGGCAGTAGTGAAGAGAAATGAGGCGTACCTTGCGCCTCTTTCCTCCAGTGCCCGTCTAAAACGCTTGTCTTGCCGTTTTCCACCGTACAAATGTGACAGGCTGGCTAAATGGCAAGTAGAATGTCCCTGACGGATGACCAAGGATAAGCAGGTGTGCCACAATGCTCACAGCTCGAATGATTCCTGTCCAGAGAACACTGAAGGTAGTGAGTGGAAAGAGTGAGAGAGAGGGAAAAAAGTGCTAAAGAACAAAACTTTTCAGAGCACCAAAAAAAAAAACAACTTTTACTTCACAGACAATAAAGGAGCCTTTTTTCTTTTCCTTTTTTTGGTGCTATTGAACATTCCTGGCAGGAATTATATGCAAACAATGGGGAAAAAATCATTTAAACATTTAAATTCTGACACTTATTCTGAGGTAAAGCAGTACCCTCACCAATCACAAGGCAGGTATGGATTGTCTTGCCCATAAAGTGCTAAGAAAACATTTTGTGTGAGTGAGAGAAAACCAAAGTATGAACAAAAGCTAACTCCGTTAGTCCGTCTGTCTCTCTGCCTGTTGTCCCTCTGTCTGCTGGTTATTCTGCCCTGCTTGCACTTTGGTGTTTATCATGCTTTAACGTGTTTCGTATGAACATGAGTTGTGTTGTTGAATAATGAGATGGCTTATTTGAAAGAGATATAAAGACGAGTGAAGAATTGTTTAAACATGCCATTACATTTAGAACGGTCACGTTCCATTTGCTGCTGCTGTGTGTGGCTCATCATTCTGCCCATTAAAAACTAAAAGAAAGTGTCTGGTGTCTCAGAAAGCACAAACTTCTTAAGAACTTGACATGGGCGGCGGCAAAACAGTGTGTGACTGTAGAGACTGTGAAATGGCATCTAGCACAGATGACTGGAGCCCTCCAATTACAGTGTCACCATGACAACATAATGCCTTTCCCTGGGTACAGCGAAAGAGGCCTGTCTCTGATTGCTGTGCATTGGGACCTATAAATCCCTACTGCGGTTCAGTCTGGGAAAACTGATCCGGAAACTGATCTATTCTGCAATGTTTTACTAAGACCAAGATAAGCGTGCATACTAATCTGATCCCAGATCAGCAGGAGAAGATCACTTCTTGCAGCTAAGAAGGAAACAAAATCGGAATTGAGATTGAATTAAGTGGCTTCTTTGACAGCGGGCAGCAGAGGTAGTAACCCGAAACCCACGCATGCCTGCGCACTACAACTTGGCCTTTTCTTGCCAAAGCTGGCCTGAAAGGGCTGAGTGTCCCTGGGGTCATGTGATCACTGGGGTGGGACGGGCATGAAAGAGAAGTTTTATTCAGTGGGAGCTTTTTATAATGCTCTGATTATTAATGAGGCATCTGGCTTTGCACACCTGGCTTACCTGTGGCTGGAATGCTAATGTGCAGAGCTGGAGAAGGATTGCTCTGATTGAGGTTTAGTGCACCATTTTCTGAAGGTGGGCAGTTTGACCATCATATGATTTGGGTTTCCTTGAAGATATGTTCAGGAATCACAATATGCACTGGCTTGATGAGTTAAAAAAAGTGCAGCAAAGAATATCAGTTGCAAATGAAATGCAGAAGAATATGGCTTCTTCAAATAGGGGTGCTTAATTTGGGGGGGAAAAAAATGAATGACCTGACTTCCAATCATCTACTTGTTTCTGTACACATGGTATTGTTGTTTAAATTGCATCAATCTTTATGATGAGATATGCAACGTTAAAGTCTAAACCCTTATTTTCTGGCTCTAATGTCCTGAAACAGATACAGAAATAGACTGAATGTTTATTTTTTTCTAACAGCATTTATTATATTATTCAAGGCTGCCTCTGTCAATCATTTTCTTCAAATGAGGATGCTGACCTTCACTCCCACACTGCAGCTGAGCAGAAGAGATAAAAAGAAGAGATGTGAGAGATGCAGTAGTTGAGAACGTAGATGCAGATTAGAAAAAAGAGAGTCTAGAAGGACAGAAAGAAGGAAAACACATGCTCCTGTCCTCAGTCTCTCAGACAGACCTTCTGAAGGCCTCTCTTCCTCTTGCTCATCTGTATTCAGCTGCAGAGCAGATCAAAGTCTGTTCTTCCCCAAGTCCACATAAGAGATGCTCCTGTCTTTGGCCAACACACGTCACAAGGATGACGCCACAGTCTGAAGCTCATGAAACTTCTCATATTCCTTCTTCCTTGAGTTTAGCAATCTGATCAAAAACACTTAAAGTGAGGTGAAGGTGACTATTAGTCATTATGAGCACACAGCGCAGCATCCAGTAAAACACACAACTTATGCATTTCACCCCCACTCACCGCGCAGCAGGGGACATTCAAATCCACAGCTTGGGGAGCAGTGATGGGGAGGGTACCTTGCTCAAGGATACCTCAGGACAAAATACTGGACTGGGAGTCCAACCCACAAGATCCTGTTGCCTAGTCCCTAAACACTAGGCCACCGCTGCAGGAAGAAAAATATCATTTTCAATGTTGTTTTTCCAGCTGCTGTACCCTGGTTTACAGGCTCCCTACTGCTGGCCCTTGTCTGTCAGTGTTGGTCAGAGCTGATGATATCATGATGGTTCTGTAAAGTATATCATGAAATAATGTATTAATGATAACATATTGTTGTACTGCAAACTCTGCTTTAAATTTACCGTTTCATGCACTCTAAGAAACTGTATCACTTCCATAAATCACCATTACCAAAAGGGATGGGTTTTCTGTTTTCTTCATTCCACTACAGGACAAACAAGCTCAGAAAATGTGAAGCAGAAGCAGCGAGAGCTCACTCATTTTGGTTTAGATGTATGGCTGAGTTTGTTTTTGCAGCAGAGAATGTAACCGTATGAAAAGTGAGGGGGTAGAAAAAGAAGTCTGGAAGTGTATGTGAGAGCATGTGTAGAGCAGAGGATGCGCATTTAGCATTTAGCCAAGTTGAAGCTGAGATTTTTTTATTGCTTTCACTTTGCCCCTGGCTGAAGACTGAATATCTGAATCTTTACTAAAAAACTTTTTTAAACAGCATTTACCACAGTTTCTGCTGAAGTAAAAGTTAACTTACACACACACTCACTCGCACTCACTCACTCACTCACTCACACTCACATGGTCTCACATACACTCTCAGACTCCTTTTTCTATCCCCTCACAAATTCTATTTTGTCCAGTGTCAAGGTCAGGCTGTGACAAGATATGGATCTTTGTGTCCCATCAGAGGGACACTCACGGCCACACTTGGCAGCACCATCCTCATCCATCAACGTCTCATACCCCCCCACACACACAGCCACACATCCCGGTTCTAGAAATGTTAGCCATCTGAAACTCCCAAACTCCTGAGTGACAGAAACTGCTGAAGTGTTGCAGTGTTTACTGGGCCATCACGGTGCCTCTCAGCACGTCACCTCTCAGCACGGCCTGCAAACACACCCAAGTGACATTTAACTCAGCGCCCGTACGCTGACAGCTGCGGGTTCAGGACAGGAATTAATGTGACCGTCCCGGCTGCACACAGACAAATAAAAATCTAATTTCTATTCCGGGTGTGAAGCTTAATGGCGGCGTATGGACGTGGAAGTGGATTGCATGGATCTCACTTATCGCCTCAAGCAGGCTTCACACACCCACCTCTCTCTCCCACACAGGTAATCCCAAGGTAATATAGAGAGCTTTGATGCTTTCTAAAAATAGCCCGTGTCTGGATGTTGGGAGGAGATTGGGACGTGTGCAGTTTGCCACTGTCCCCTAGCTTTGCTGCAGTAACCTGCATCTTGTCACAAGACTATCTTTCTAAAATGAGAGTGTAATTGTTTCTGCACAGCTTTGAATAATCAGGACGAGGAAGATTTGTATCAAAATTGAAAACTTCCACAAATCCGCTCCTCCTTTAGTCATTTCTGATCTCTTATGGAAATGAGTGTGAATAGTTTTATGGATGCATTGCGAAAAGGCTTTTTACTTTTCACCACATTCCCCGAACTGAATCCTGAATCCTGAATCCTGATTTAAGCATTCTGTCTGTAATATTTGCTTCATAGCTTCTGATCCATATTTGGCGGTATTTGAAAAGAACTCTATAAAATCAAGACATTTGAAATACATAAAACATCAAAATATGTTGTCTATTGATTCTTGACTTAAAATGATATCAACTTGAAATCGTGTCCATGCACCCTTACTCTGAAATGCAAATGATGCAGAACAGAAAAATGAAATAGGCAGCTCTATTGTAAGTATAAGAGCATGATGCTACTCTTGATATTTCTAAACCGTTCCTTTCTTTCACTTCATTATAGAAGACACTGTGTAGTGTGCGGTTATCAGTCAGTCAGCTGATATAAGATCAGTCAGCACAGTAACTAACCAGCTAATGTGTAACACAGGCACAGCTAATCGCAGTATCACCTCACATCATCTTAGTGCTTAGTCCATAGTTCCACATGATATTATTCTCAGAACGACCACATCTGGAACAATGCTTACAAGCATTGTTTAAAAAAGTGCAACTTTACGATGAACTATTAACTTGCATTTTTTTTACGTTAATGACTCTCAGTTTATATTGCCTATTAAAATTCCACACCATTAAAGTGCACATTTGTAAACCTATAGTGTTGCTCAAGTGTATAACAGAGGTAGGGATTCTGTCAATGTTGTACTTCTAGTTTGACACTGGTGTTTCAGCAGCGGTGGCCTAGTGATTAAGGACTAGGCCCCAGGATCAGAAGGTCATGGGTTTCAATACCAGACCAGCAAGTGCGCCTGAAGAAGGTATCGTCCCCGACGCTGCTTCCCCGCACAGCTTTAAATAGCTGCCCCCTGCTGCACATGTGCAAGGGTAGAAGGCAATATACTTCTTTCCAGAGTTTTCTAGATCTGCAGCACCATCATTTGGCCGTCATTTTGAGCAATGGAAGAAGGATTCAAATTACGCCTCCCCTTATCTGCTCCACTCCCATGTCTTCCATTTTTATAAAGTTAATGATATTGAGCCACATAGATGGTTTGATGAAGTTACACATTTGGGGTGAAGTGCTGACGTAGGCGCAAAGGCGGTGTGATCCATGGTAGCTAAGTAATGGCCCTTCATAACTACAGGAAGTGATTATGATATTGAAGCTTTGGCCTGGGTAATTACTCAGAGTCAAATTTGAACATGGTTTACAGTCTCTAGGACTAAAAGGTTAATTATAGGGGTTTTGGCAAGAGGCAGGGAAGGTTTTTTTTTTTTTTTTTTTTCTCTTTTCTCAACGCTGATTAAAATTCCTCTTTAACGAGTGGCCAGGGTAGTAGCATCATTACATCAAGTGCTTCTCAGTTCCATTAAGACCCTGCGGCCACCACACATTGGTTGCTAGTGCTGAGGTGCCCTGAGTGAGCATCAGAATGAGCAAAACAGCAACTGCATTTCATAAATCAGTGGGCTGATAGAAGAAAAGAAGTTAAACCTTTTCAATCAGTTTATTTAATAACCATAAAGCATTTTGCGGTTGTATATTAATTTATCAAATGATATGGTTCTTGCCTCTACTAATTTAATCATCACAGGCTGAAAAGAGATGTGTTTATTTTTTTATTTCATGCTCTGTCAGATAAATCATTTTGATTTAGACTGGGCATAATGCTTTAGTCTTTATTCTCTCATATGTAAGAAAATAAACCAGCTGATCTGGAGATGAGTGGGAAATGCCTTAGAGATGTGGGATTCATTCAGCTGTAGCCAATTAAAGAGAACGGCAACCAGAGACTGTTGCCCTACTTGAGAGGTGCTGAGATGATCAAGGTCAGTTAAACTGACTTACTGAAGGAGCTTCATCTGCAATTAGGTCTGTCTGCCAAGTGGGTGCCTTTGCCCTCACTTGCTGTGTGCGGTCATGTGCCCCACACAGAAATACACACACACACACACACACAGAGACCTCAGCACACAGTATTTAAAGTGATGGTTACATTTATGCACTTTTTTTCCCTTTCCACATACATAGTACTACAGCCACATGTGTCTGTCTCAGAAGTTCAGATGTTCAGTTTATCTTTAGAAGTAATAGAAGGTTTGGCTCATACTAACACTGTGCAAACTGCAGGTCCAAATCATCACACTCCTCAAGGTGTTAGCTAATCTCACACAGACTTGCTTGGTTTCTGACACTGTAAATTGTTAACTGTTGCACAGGGTGGTGGTGGTCTAGTGGTAGGGTACTTACCTACGGACCTCTGGATCAAGAGGTCCCCGGTTGGAATCCCACCTCTAGCACTACCACCACTGGGTCCCTGAGCAAGACCCTTAACCCTGAGTGTCTCCAGGGGGACTGTCCCTGTAATTAGGACATGGAAGACGCTCTGGATAAGAAACTGTTGCACATATGCTCTTTTATCATTATGCAGACTACACACTTACATCACCTTAAGCCTTAAGACAACTGTGAAATAATCTCACATAGACTTTATAAAAAAAGGCTACAATTTTCTTGAATTTTTACCTTTGAGGTCCACTTTTGTGCAGTCAGTATTGGGACTAAACAGCTGTATAGCTTTAATAAAAATGATAAAATAAAAAACAAAACATGGGGGCAGAGTTACGATCTGGATTTGTTTTCTTGGTCTTGGTTTGCCAGTGTGATGTGCCCAAAAATGTGCCCAGTTTTTTAAATCAAGGGATTTTTCTTCCATGATGGCTTGGTCATTAATATATATTTCCAAGATGGCAATAGCAAGATTCATCAGGCTCAGCGAGTGAAAGAGTGGCCCTTCCTGACCAAACCCTCCCCATTTATGGAACCGGCACCAAGAATACACTGGCAAGTGCATCATTAGTTGATGGGTTGTCATCTATAGAAGAACTTGGCAAAAAGTGAATGCAGCTCTGGACGGAAATAAATGATGTGACAATGCATAAGCTTTTCAAAATTATACCCTAGTGAATGCATGTCATAATTAAATCTAAAGGCAGTTCAACAGAATATTAGAATGCATACAACTTTTTGGCCAGCCAGTGTATGTAGATGACCTCCAGTCGATTGCCCTGTACACAATATTAAAACCACTGACAGGGATAGTGAATAGCATTGATTATCTCCTTATGATGCACCTGTCAAGGGGTGAGATATATTTGGAAGTAAGCGAACAGGCAGGTCTTTATGTTGAGTAAAGGAAAATGGGCAAAAAGTAATATTTTGAGTGTCCTTTGACAAGGAAAAATTGTGATGGCTAGACAACTGGGTCAGAGCATCTCCAAAACAGCAGGTTAAGGCATTGCGTTCAGGTCTTTGTCAGGTCTGGATCGGAAGGTCTAGAGTTTGATTCCCAGACCAGCAGGCTGCCCCAAGTTACCCTTGAGCAAGGTACTGTCCCCATCACTGCTCCCTGGGCACTGGATATGGGTGCCTACTGCTGCATGTCTTGTTGGGTTAAATGCAGTAGATCAGTGTTGTTGTGGTTCATTGTGTAATGTGGTTCTCAATGACAAACAATTCACTTAATACTGCCAGAGCACAACCTGTAGGTTTTTGCGCATGGGGCTGCAAAGCTGTAGACCTGTCAGAGTGCCCAGTTGCACCCCTGTGCACCACCAAAAACAGTGGACTCATGAATATCAGGACTGGACCATGGAGTAGTGAAAGAAGGTGACCTTATCTGATAATAATTCATTTTTTCTGGGATTTCTTTGGTCACATACCACCTTCCTCAACAGTGTTGCAGGCCAAGTACACCCATTCCTGGCAACGGTATTTCCTAATAGTTGTGCCACTATCAGCAGGTGTTGACTTGGCGCCGACTCCCCTGGCTCTAAATCCAATTGAGCATTTGTCAGATGTGCTTCACACAGTAGTTTGATTCATGATAGCTCCACCTTGCAAATTACAGCACTTTCTGCTAACAGGTTAGTGTCAGATTCCACAGCACATGCTCAAGGGTCTTGCAGAGTCCATGCTGTGATGGGTCAGAGTTGTTTTGCACGCGGGTGACCTACAGAATATCGTGCAGATGGTTAGAATTTTATGGCTGATTGATGTATGAAAAAATTAAATTGCAGATTCTAAAGTATTTGAAGATTGTGTTTGGTACATTCTGAAACTTTCATCTGGAACTTTTATTTCAATAAAGATGATAAGAAAGCTTTTTCATAATGCATGCACTTTAGCAGCACGGCATGCTTTGAGGCACGTTTGATGACTTCAGTAAGCATTTGACAAAGTGCAAATTGATGAAATGTTCATTTTTTTTTCATTATTTAGCTACATTGGCCTAATACTTCCAGTCCAAAGTATCAAAACTCAGGCACTAAACATGTTGTAGCTGATTGACAACATTTAACATAAGGCTCCCTCCAGCAGTCTGACTTTGGTGCTGACCTTGAGAGTGCAGCTGCTGTATGGCGAGATGCTAGATGTGTTCAGCCCGTCTCCTGGATCAAATCCCACTCTGCTGCAGATGTCCTCTCATGTAGAGTCTTTGTGTACACACACACACACACACACACACACACGTGCCCTTCTCATAGAGTGCCTGGACCCAACTGTAACATTAATAATTCACTATTCCAAAAAACATGGAAGCTTCTAAAGGCTCATTCCCCTTCCTCTTGGCACATGGCCAAGGCCAATCATGCATTAGCCTGAAAGGCTGATATTTAAATATGAGCTAGAAAGAAGCATTGCTGCTAAAATATACTTTGGGTTTGAAATTGTTTTACTTGTTAATTTGGCCCTCCAATAGAATGCTTACTTCACACAAATGGAGACATCACTGGCACTATAGCACTGCAACGGCATTGATTGTGTGACTTCAGATCAATGAGAAAAGCACTTATGATTTGCATAACCTTCACGCTGTCAATGTCTGTTAAGCTTTACAGTCTTAGTCTGTATGTGTGAGTGCGTTTGTGTTCTCACACATACAGACAAGCTTTAATGCACTCAGCCAATGAGACCACATGCTGCGCATTCAGCATCCCTTTTTTTGCACCCTAAATCTATGCAGAACAAAATGCCTAACATCCAGACTGCAATGTGCTTGTGTGTGTGTGTGGGGGTGTGTGGGTGTGTGTGTGCGTGTGTGTGTGTGTGTGTGTGTGTGGGGGGGGGCCCTGCAGCCTAGCCTCTTTTTTCTGCATTGCCAGAATATCATAACCATGCTTGGGGAAAAAAAAACAAAATTTTAAAAACACATTCTAATCTTTGTGTAGTGTTCTTTATCGGCATGTGCTTGGCATTGATTCTTTTTATGTCAGTTGTGTTATAGCCAAGCTCAGCTGTTGGGAAATTTACATTCACAGATTTTGCTAAAGTGTGACTGTCTAGCAGAGCCTTAAGCCTGCGAGCAATGAGAGAGCCTCCCAACAGCGTTAGCTCAGCTGCAGGGGAAAGCGGCTTTGCTTCTATTGCTAATCTGCTATGCCACACGCTCTGTGCCCCCGAACGCTATTCAACTGTTTCAGCAAATCATGCAGAGCAAATTACAACTCTCACACGACAGACTGCTTTTGTGCATGGACTAAACAAAGAGAGCAGGCAAGTCTTAAAGGAAAACACAAGTTTACATTGCTTTTATTTTCATATTAAAGATGTTATTATTAATTTTATGGTTTTGCTTCTTTTAGAAGCCATCCTGGCATTTTCTGATCACTTATAATTATCGTATCCAAGTGCTCGTTTTGAAAGTTCGCAATGTCCAAAATCTTTGTGTAGGTAAGTAAACAAGTGCACTTTTCTTGAGCTGCCTACGCTCCAAACGCCAAACCAGTCTCTTCATTATCCCAGCTGCATCTCCCCACCAATCCCAAATGTGTGAGGGAGGGAAAGAAATATATACAAATATGTACACCACATACAAAAGTATGTACGTGGACACCTGCTCATTATTGAGTTCTGGAGTTTCAGCCAAACTCTTTGTTAATTGGTGCATAAAATCAAACACAGCCGTGTAATCACCACAGACAAACACTGGCAGTATAATGGGCTGTAATGAAGAGCTATGTGACTTGAAATGGGACACTCACATAGGAAGCTGAAAGTCAATCAAAGTTTGTGAAGTTTCTGCCCTGCTGAATCTGGTGCGGTCAACTGTGCTGCCATTGTGAAATGGAAGCACTGAGGAGCAACAGTGCTGCCATGAAAGTGAAAGTGACTGATTGTCATCATGAACACACAGCACTGCACTCAGTGAACCACAACAAAAAGCTTCTGTGCATTTAACCCACACACACACACTGTGCAGCAGTGTGCAGCCAGCACCCGAGGAGCAGTTTTCAGGATGGTACCTTGCTCAAGGGTACTTCAGGGTAATCTGCTTGCATGGGATTCCACAAACTTTCCAATTATGCGGCTTAGTCCCTAACCATCAGTAGCACCATCAGTAAGGTTTGGTGGAGGCGGCAAATGGTCTGGCAATCTTTATCTGGGGTTTATGTTATGTATTTTAGTTCCAGTAAAATGAATAATTCTACATCAAACAAAGACATTTTTAACAGTTTTATGCTTCCAGCAACTTCAACAACAGTTTGAGGAAGGTCCTTTCTTTTTTGGATTGTGATCCTGGAACCACAAAGCAAGATAAATAAAGGAATACATTAGACAATTTTGGTGTGAAGGAACTGCACTGACCTGAGTGACCTCCCCTCAGCTGAACACCTTTGGGATGAGTTGGAACATCAACTGGAGGTCCGGACTTCTGGTCCAACATTAGCATCTATGCTCATGAAAGGCTCTCTGGCCTCAAAAGTGATCTACAAAAGAATACCCAACAAGCTCATGGGTGCGAGGATCATCCAGTTATCAACCAAGACCATGTACTGGTGGCTCATTGCCTAGTGCCATTAAATTTAAGCGAGAGACTGGAGGCTGCAAGAATGTAACTAATATTTTCTTTGCTGTAGTTAGAATACAGTTGTTCTGCTTAGGTAATGACGAGATGCCATTTAAGTGCAACATGTGGAGAAAGACACCTATCACTAAAATCTGGCAACTTCGAGACAGTCTTAAAACATCTGCATGACCATTTGCGGTACTGATGACAGAGTGTATTACTGAAATAGTTGAACAGCAAATATGGAGAACAGTAGGATGCACCGATTAAAATAATCAGCAGGAAATTGTCTCTTTTCCGCATCATTAGATTGATTACTCTTTTGATTCTTATATAAATTATCTGTGTAATCAGCTGTACCAAATCCAGAAAACACACACACACACACACACATATATATATATATATATATATATATGCCTTTTTCTGGTTCTGCTGACCACTCTTTGCCCTTCTACTTTATAAAACATCTTTTAACATTTACCTGCATTTTTTTTTCTATGAATTTGATTATTTTTCTGAACGCTTCCATCCTTGTAATATATAGGTTAGGGCTGTGCCTCTATACACAAAACACACAAATCCCAGCATTTCCCTCACCTGTCATAGCTCTTATTAGCAGCAACCAGAATCAGAGCTGCTGCTGCAGCAGTGGAGGAGTTTGCCTGTGGCTGCTGTACTTGGGGACGGAGGGGGAAAAAATTCCCTCCACCACACTCTTACTGCCATCAGACTGCCTCCAGCCCCCATCTGTGCTTGTGAAATGTCTCGAGCTGCCAGGCCCATTAAAAGCACTGTAATTGGAAAATAACTTTCTTCTCCCGACTATAAAAGAAGCTCATTTTCCTCCTGAGCCCATCACAAAGGAAGGAGCCCATTCAGGAGCTTGTCTGTATTGATCCATCTCTCTCTTTTTATTCTCTGACTGTCAGAATCACAATGGCCTGCACTCTTTCTCACTCTCTTTCTCACTCTCTCTCTCTCTCTCTCTCTCTCTCTCTCTCTCTCTCTCTCTCTCTCCCTATCTGTTATTACAGTGAGGAGGAACTGCTTTTTTTCTCTCGAGTGTGATTTCCCATCTTCCGCAGGGTGTGCTTTGTGCAACAGCAGGGATTAGTCGAGACAAAGTTGATGGGGATTTTTTAGAACTCTGTATGTATGTGTGTGTGTGTGTGTATGTGTGTGTGTGTGTGAGTGTGTATGTGTGCATGTGTGCAGGCCTTGCAGAGTGTTGTTTCATTAAGAATTCTCAGCAGTGCAGTCAGCAGGCTCTGCAGTCTTGTTATGGTTGCTTGTAGCTCATCAGCCATGCACTTCTTCTCTCAATAACTGACCTGCACTTGAGGTGTTGGATTTGTGTCAAGATCCACCAGGCACTGAGCAGGAATAAGAAGGCATGTTTCTGTACGAGTTGGAGAATGCCTGCCTACGAATCTGCACTATGCATTTGACAAAATGTGTATAATCCTACCGCTAAGTGTTGCTTCCTCAGTTACCGTAAGTCTTCTGGTGTGCATGCATGTGTCACTCAGCAGCTTTATATTCAGTTATTTTCTCTTATCGATCCTGATCCTGTATTTAAATGCCATCTTCAGTGTGCAACACTTATAAATACAAATAAACAGCTTCTCAGATTAAATCGATGCTTACATTAAAAATAATTTCCAATGGTGCTATTGTCGTTTGGTCTACTCTAATGATTAGAGTAAAATTCCATTCTGAGCTATGAATGAGGATTGCATATTCACACACACACACACACACACACACACACACACTTACTTGCTGAATGCCTCTTGTTTCTTGCTTCTATGTCCTTACTAGCACCAGTGCATATTAGAAAGAAAAGGTCACTTTCCCCTCATTGTGTGTGTGGGTGTGTGCTTGTGTGTGTGTGTGTGTGTGTGTGTGTGTGTGTGTGTGTGTGTGTATGGGTGAACATACATAAATCCTGATGAACACATTTACATATCTGCAAATAAATTAACATTTATGTGTGTGTATATGTGCATTCTCCCGTAGCACACAGTAATAGCAGGTGAGTAATAGAAATGACTCCTTAGGTGCAGGCACGTCTGGGTTGGCAAAGCAGAGGCTTAAAGTAAGCCAGGAAGGAGCCAATATTTGTCCAGCATAATTGGCACACCACCCACCTTGCCACCACTGGCCCGCCTTGTCCCAGGCTTGCTGCACTGCCCTCGCATTAAATTACTGTTAACACACTGACGGAGCTGGAGGATTGCGATGAGACAAGGCTATCCGATCCTTGCCATCGATCTGACGCTCCTCCATTGAGGAACATGATCTGGCTGATTCTCTGTGTCTGATCATCTTTGAGAGCCATAGTGGAAAAAAATCAAGAGCTGACTGTGTGCCAGTGGCTTTCAGCCTGCTTTGGAAGGCCTGGAGATGGAAAACACTCACTCATTCACTCACTCACTCACTCACTCATTTTCATCTCCCTCTCTCACATTGCTTTTCCCAATTAGGGCTGCAGGCTGTACTGGAGTCGATTCCAGCTCTCACAGGGAGAAAGGTGGCGAAACACCTTGGACAGGTCGCCAGTCCAGGTTAGATGCAAAACAAGCGTGTTTGAAAGAGTAACATTTGAGGGAATATTTCTCAGTCCAGCTCCCATCGCTTAGTGCTTCATCTCTTGGACAAGCAGTTTCATTTAAAACATGCATGTTGCTCCCAGCATTTCCTGTTATGGACTACGCTCTGCCAGAACAACCTTATGTATCATTTCCATAATAGACATTACAGCATTAACATTATGGAGAGCTATTGGTTTTAATGTAAATGTCTCATTAGCGCAACAGTTAATCACATGGCCATGAAAGAGATTTGATTCTGGATCAAAACACCCAAAAAGAGAACACTGCTCCTATAAATCTTCAGACAAATGCACAGATTGTATACATGGCTTGTGCTTCTACCACACAAGCCATGACAAGTAGAATCATTTCAGCTTGCAGACTTCAGCTTGCAGAGCTCTCTGTGAGCTATTCTTTATATCACTAAAGAAAAATAGACAAGGATTCCTTTATTGTTAAATAAACTGTGTTTTGTTTTTGTTGTTGTTGTTGTTGTTTGTTTTGCTTTGTTTTTTGGGGGTTTTTTGCACATGTGACCTCACTTAGAGTGCAGGGTGGATCAATAAGTCGCCGTTTATTCATTTCTTTAATCACAGTTATGATAAAGATGACTTGTATATATTTCTCTTCCTATATTTTTAAACTATCACAAGATAAACTAAAAGAAAATGTTTATCTTTATTTGATCATTTCTGTACAAGTAAAAATGAACACAAAGGCAACACTGAAATCACATGATTAATTTAGGTCAACAGCCACTTTTTTGCATCTGGCCAAAGTGGTTATTCAACATGGTGGGCTAAGCATTGCAGTTTTTGTGTACACATCTGCATGATGTACACTGGAGATCCATTTTAAACTGTAGATATCGAGACATTCAATTATGCTCTACAGTGGTTTTGTGTTCTGGTGTCACATGTATCCCAGTACAGTAACTGGTGCATTGTATTGGCCTTTTAACTACTGACCTCCTTCTGAGTGTTGTGGTCATTTTTAGTCTTTACATAGTCTTTAGTCTTTATCCAAGTTTAAATCTCGTTTCGTTGAACTACAGTAATGTGACGAAGTCTTTTATTGCCATTTCTTGATATTTTGCTGGGGAATCTCTTAAAAATGCTATTTTTGTCTGATCCTTGGCAAATCAATTAAATTCAAATGGGAAGTAGGAAAACAGGTTTTACTGTGACAGGATGCAATGCACATAACCAAGGGTTTCCAACCACTCAGTATTCAGCATCACCAGTAAATCACCAGCCAAATCACCAGGCTGTACAGATACACAACAATACACAGTTGGCCATAATGCTTCTCAGTGACTGTAGGTCAAACAGCAAGAGCAGCTGAAATGCTGTCAGTGGTTTAGGTGATGTAGAGGAGACTGGACTTGGGTAATAATTTTATTCCTGTCTTTGAAAGGCCAAATGTTCTGAATGATTTTCCTTGATTGATACTTGCAAGAAAGTACAGCACAAAACTGGAAGTTAAAGATTTTTCTTTTTTTTTCTCAAAATAGTGAATATCATGAATATGTGTTATTGGCATTGCAAAACTGGCATATCACTGCACGTCACTACTAATCCAAGCCATTTTTATCACATTCTCCTAAGTCTTGCTACGCTCATGCTGCAGCTGATAACTATATTAAAACCAGGCCCTGTGGCTATCTTTATAAACTGCCGTAGATGACAGAGCATGCAGTGTTCAGTACATTTTTCACTACTTTAGTCAAGTCTCCAGTGGTACACGAGTTAGCCATTTTTTTAAGTTATATCTGTAGTCTCACATGCTTAAACCCCTTAGATGGCCACAGTCACACATCTTACATTAACTGTGCAATGGGCAGAACTATTGTAATGTCAGTTATGTCGTTTCTTTTGGCTCTCTGAAGTTTTTAATATTCATCTTAATGCACCGTTTTTAATAGTGTAGCTGTTAACTTTTGCAAGATGCGAGCCAACCATTCTAGTTAATTTATGTGCACTAATATGTCATGTAATTAACCTTGTTGACTTTATTATCACTTTAAAGTAAGGAAGGAATTCACTAAATTAGCTGCAAGTTGATAAAGACAGGGAAGAGCAACTTCGGTCATGTTGATGCCAATCTTGAATGGGTACCAAAAAGTACGGAGCTAAAACCTTTAGCAGAGGAACAAAGGATAATGAAAAAACACATGTTAATAATAGACAATATTAACAGACCATAGGAGCCAAGCCTGAGCCACACCATGAATAGACATTGACCTCTCTAAATAAAGTGAACCATAGCCACAACACACAGTACTGAAAAAATGAAAACAAATGAAAATTTTTTTCAAAAAATGAAAAAATGCTGTAAACAAAGAATGCTTTCAGAAATATAAATAATAATCGTTTATTTTTATAAATTTACAAAATGCAAAGTGAGCGAACAAAAGAAAAATCTAAATCACATCAATATTTGGTGTTACTCCCTTTTGCCTTCAAACCAGCATCAGTTCTTCTGGCCCCCACAGAGCCCTGATCTCCACATCATCCAGTGTGTCTGGATTACATGAAGAGACAGAAGGATGTGAGGAAGCTACATCCACAGAAGATCTGTGCTTAGTTCTCCAAGATGTTTGGAACAACCTACCAGCCGAGTTCCTTCAAAAACTGTGTGCAAGTGTACCTAGAAGCATTGATGCTGTTTTGAAGGCAAAGGGTGGTCACACCAAATACTGATTTGATTTAGATTTCTCTTTTGTTCATTCACTGCATTTTGTTGATTGATGAAAATAAATGATTAACACTTCCATTTCTGAAAGCATTCTTTGTTTACAGCATTTTTTCACACCTGCCTAAAACTTTTGCACAGCCCTGTAGGTTGGACAGAAAGGAGGGAGAGAATGACCTAAGCTGATTGGCTAGACAGAGAAACAGAGCTGGGAAAGATGTGCAGCAAGTCAGAGCGATAAAGGATAGAAATGGAAATGTACTCACAAGTGAGCAGAGTGGGATGAGCAGATGGAAAGAGTACTTTGAGGGGCTGATGAATGAAGAAACAGAGAGAAGATTGGATGATGTGAGGATGCTGAACCAGGATGTGCAGTTATGGGAAAGAGTAGTGGAAGCTAGATTGAGAAAAGAGGTAAAGATTAGTGAGCAGCAGTATGGTTTCAGACTGAGAAAGAGCAAGATTGCGTTGATTTGGGGAGATGGCGGTTATAATGGGAGAAGGATGTGGAGGATGAAGCTGCCTGGCAAGCGGAAAAGAAGAAGGCCAAAGAGGAGTTTTATGGATGTTGTGAGAGAGGCCATGCAGGTAGTTGGTTTGAATGAGGAAGATGCAGAGGACAGAATGAAATAGAAACATCCGTTGTGGTGACCTCTAAATTGGAGCAGCCAAAAGAAGAACCCAGAACCATGCTGCCATGGACCTATTAGCTAGCAGGGCTTAAAATGTGAATTGAAAGCTTGGTTGTTTGTGATTTTGTCTTCTGATGTGTGCAAAAACAAATTAGCTAGAAAAATGCAATTTTTGTGGTTTGGAGTTCCTGGTGCCAGTGGAAAAGCCCCCGTGCAGACTTAGTAAAAGAATGAAACACAAAATCAACAATCACAAAAGCCTCCAACAGCACAGTGTGTAAAGGGAAAACGATCGTCTACTTGTGTATGACGTCAGTAATAACGCTGCAGAACGCTGTTACCAGGCTGACCCGACACAATGGAAAATTTAAGGAGGCTTAAAGGAGCCTCCTAAATTGTGTACCAGCATAGTGCGGCTTGGGAGAAGCCCCATGTTTTTCTGACTCAGATTTCAAACACAATGTGCAATGAAATAACATGAGATTGACCCCAGTCTGTTATCGCTCCATCTGTACATTCAGGGCATCCCCCAAAATAGTATATTTAAAGAATAACATGCTTACACTCCAGAGGTTAGTACAGGATGTTGTTGACTATGTTCGGCAGCAAAAACCACTAGCTCCTGCGAAGCTCCTAAATCATTGCCTGCTTCAAGCCCAGAGCACTACAGCAGAGCACTACAGATCATGAACATGGCTGACACCTCCATCCTGATGGAGATGCACACGCAGACCTTATTTCATTCCTGCATGTGCCTGACAGGGGGAAAAAACAGGAATGGGGCGTGAAATTGAAATTTTGTGATTCTGTGAGTTTGGCAGTGTAATGTAAGAGACTGTCATGTCCTCGGTGTTCCACCTTGATTCAGAGTTGAAGTGAGCTTTTCATGTAGTCCCTTTTCCATAGCACCATTGGCTTAGAAGTCCATACTCACATGCTGACAATACAAGCACCATCTCTGTTTCCTTTGCTGCAGCATGTCAGTACATCTGCACAGCGCTCACATACAAGACGAAAGAGAGAGAGTAAAAGAGAAAGCATGCTTAAAAGTCCTACCTAGAGGCAGGATTATTGTAAAAGGCTTCAGAGAGAGGTGCATTTCACTGCAGCGTTATCACTGTTATTAGAGGCGGGGCACCTCTCCATGCACTACTGTTACGAGTGTTATAAGTTGTCATTTTAGTGTGTGTGCATGTGTGCTTGTGTGAGAGTACATGTTGCGTAAGAACTCCTCGTAGTCATATGGACTGCAGACATTTTCGTGGCAGTCTTGTCACAAGGTCTTGTGTTGTAGCTGGAAGGAGTTTGTCTTCACATAAAAGCTCAATGTTCAATAACCTTATGATCGAGGCGCGAACATGGACTCTGGGTTATTTATGAATGGCTTTAAAGTGAGTTTGCCACCGTTTGCTGCTGAAGGACCATAGACTGAAGTCCAGCTAATAAAACCTACAACCTGAACATCCAGTTTACATGTGTTGTACATGAAGAAATGCAAAATGTGTTTCTCAAGGTTTCTCAAGGCCATTTTTGCATGAGTCTTGTGCTGCTCTCCGCAATACATTCAGGCAAGTCTTAAAAACCAGTGGAACATTTAACAACCTAGCAGCGCCAAACTCTCAAAACCTCTCAGGTCAATTACCTCTTAAAACACAGGCCTTCCATGACATTAGACCATCAGATTTTGAGAAGAATTACCAGCCGTTACTATGTTTTCATCACGTGTGCTCTCTGGACGAGGTTTCAAAAACATGAGTACACAGACCCCGTAATTCATGTGCATCATGTGTCACTGGACACAAAGCACCATTCTGTGATACAGAAATACCCAGTTCACATCACAGTTCAGCATCTACAGTTCAGCTCAGAGCATGTGATGTGTTTTTATTATTCTCCTTTCTTCAGTGATCGTACACAGGCTACGTGTGTATACGGCTATTTTAAATTGTGACTGAGGATACACTGAACTAGTTTTAACCCATACACCCCGTGCAGCGGGGGTAGCTATGTTCAGTGTCCGGGGTGCAGTGATGGGGATGGTACCTTGCTGAAGGGTACATGAGGGCAACCAGCCGGTCTAGAATTCAAATGCACAAACCGCTACCTTCTGATCCTGGGCCTAGTGCCTAACTTCTATGCCACAAGATTTAAGCAAAGTTATTGAAAGTGGTTTAATGTGAAATGTGTTTTGTAGAAAAACGGATTTAGATTTCTGTGGATAGGAAGTGGATAGGAAGTGCTTTGGCTGTAGCTTATTGTACTTAAAGCCAATGGCTGCCAGGTCACAGGACTTTTCACATTACAGGGCATCTGTGAAGCATCAGCAAGTCACAAATGTTGTTTATAAACAATTCAAACAAGTTGAAAGTGACTATTTGTCATTGTGAAAGACAGTTAAATGTTTCTCTGCTTTTAACTCGTATATGCAGAGTGCAGCAAATCCAGTGCCTGGGAAGCAGTGTTGCGGACGGTACCTTGCTCAAGGGTACCTCAGGGAAACCTACTGCTCTGGGATTCAAACCCAAAACCTTTTGATGACCTCTAGGCCACCACTGCCCCTACCAAACAAAGCAAACAAGAACCTATTGCCAAGCACCAAGTTATCAGTGATTGACTTGTGAGGTGGTGAATGGATAATCATGTGCAGTGTGAACTTTAGTAGGCCGCCTTTAGTGGAGTTTCAGAGCCTTAGTGAGCTAAACCTTGAAGTCTAACGCATTGCTATACATGTTGCAGCTGCATATATAACATTTTTTGCTGTGCTGTTTCATGTATGTACATCAGGCCCTAAGGCTTTAATGTAAAAGGAACTCTGCAGCTGGTCTCAGATCAGAGTAAAAGGCCTCAGCCTGCAGCCGCTGCTGTCTGCGTGTAGAAGGGATTTGAGCAGAATTCTGATTCTGCGCTGTGCTGGCCTGTAGGGCAACAGGGTGAGCTTTATTAAAATCAATCAGTGCTTCCTACAGGGTTTCACTCTGCCTCGCTCTCAGAGCAGCAAGCCAATTAACCTCCCTCCCCCTTAAAACAGACCCATTCTTATACAAGCTTACTGTGTGTGTGTGTGTGTGTGTGTGTGTGTGTGTGTGTGTGTGTGTGTGCGTGTGTGTGTGTGTGTGCGTGTGTGCATGTGTGTGTGTGCGTGCATGCATGTGTGTGCATGCGAATGAGAATGAGAGAAAAGAGGGACATAGAATTAGACATGGTGAGAGAAGAAAAAAGAGAAAAAATGGAGGTTCAGACAGAACAAGGGGAAGTATCCGTGTTTGTGTGTGTGTGTATGTGTGGTAAGAGAGTGAGAGAGAGGAAGAGGGGTCACCGAGAAGCATCAGAAAGATCTAGACCTACTGTGAGTAAGTCCTCCTGCCAATTAAAACGGTACATTACAGAAATAACAAATAGGAGAGCTACAGATAAAAGAGCTGAGTTCCTCTGTCTCGCGCTATTTCTCTACTTTATTGCTCAAGACATTAGAGGGCCTTGCATCAGGTCCTCTGGGGCAGGAGGGGGCGCCGTTATGGGGTTCAGGGCTGTGGAGCAAGTGAAGGAAAGAATAGAGAAACAGGCCTGAGTGAAGAAAAAAGGGGACATTGGCTCTGAACTTGGATGCTTTGCAGGCTGGAACGTGTATGATACACAGAGTTATTACAACTTACATCATCTATTAAAGATAGGTCGTATCAGGCTTTGGGGTATTTTAACCTTTAAATAGCCTGGGATGCTCCCACTGATCCCAGCGTTCATTCTTTACTCCAATGACATTAGATTAACTTGTTCAGATAGTGTGCCTCCAAAGTAATTAGGAAGCAAAACATTAGGACTTCCATCCACACACCCACCCACCCAGCCACACTCCCATCCATCCATCCATCCATCCTCCCATCCTCCCTCCCATCCTCCCATCCTCCCATCCATTTGTCCATCCACCACCCATTCATCCATCCATCCAGCCATCCATCAACCCAACAAACCATCCACCCATCCATCCATCTGCACTGCTTAAAGCAGTCAGGGTCACTGAAGGAGTACTTTTGTAGCCCAGTTCAGTAATCAGTTCGGTGAGAGAATTTTAAAGTGACTATGAGCCAGATCATCAGGCAACATTATTTATAAATATTCATGAATCAGAAAATATTAACTTTTTAAAATTAGGCAAAAATCCTCAACACATAGCTTCCCAGAATGTCTCATTATGTTCACTGATCTGCAGCCCTCTCCAACCTTAATCACCTTTTAATACTTCCAGATGAAAATGGAAATCTTGTATGGGCATTGGCTGATACTCAAGATGAAACTGCCCTGGCTGGTTCACGAAAAGCATCCATGTGCACGTCTGCTCTTTATATCATGGTCAAATTTGAAGACAATTTACTCTGTACCACAAAACAATGATTTACAGAAGTGTTTCGTGGTGCATGCACAGCACATTCGTATTCACTGCTGGATCATCATATTTTGTGGGGTTTCTTTTTGTGAATGTGTTTGTGTCGGCTGCTGACTGCACACCTCCATGCTGTGACCACAGTCATGGGAATGAATACTTTTCCAAGTCACAAGTTTCTTGTGTCCTGCAAGGCCATCTGTCCTGTATCAGTGTTGCTTAAGACCAGTCTCTCACGCCATCTCAAGGATTGTGAATATTGTGCTAGTTTCAGTTTGGGCCTGGGGAAACGGTGTGAAAGGTTGATTTTTCCATATTAAGAGCTTTCTCATGTCTGATGCTGGTGCTGCTAACAGTGAAATAAATTAACATTTCAAATGTCACCTGAGTTGCAGAAAATGTCACATCATCATGTTACGATGCATGAAAGACTGACACTGGAGGATGAAATCATTTTTTATAGAAGAATCACAAAGAAGATGAGATTTTTTCATGATGGAAGGGACTAAAGCTGTTGCAGAGTATGGATTTTTTTGCTTTGATCTTCAGTCAGCTAATTTCACAACCCCTAC
Source organism: Hepsetus odoe (assembly GCA_017165825.1). Lineage (NCBI taxonomy): Eukaryota > Metazoa > Chordata > Actinopteri > Characiformes > Hepsetidae > Hepsetus > Hepsetus odoe. Next base: position 16,171,312 of record CM029372.1, on the reverse strand, counting down.
ATAGCCTTTACATGTAGAAAGTTACATTACCTTGCTTGAGGAGTTTACATTTCACCTTCATTTTTATAGATTTAAAGAATCATCTCTGCAAATTTAGCAACAGAGGCTCATCAGTCACCAATGTGCAGAAATAATTAGAATTTGACCATAACTAATTCAAACAATGTATAAACCAATAAATAAATGCAGATTCTCAATGAAAAGCATTAGGCCATGCCTAGAGTTAACTTGGCAGCCTGGAGAGAATAGCCTTGAAGGGAGAGATGAGCTCTATTGTATTATTCTGTAGTATGTGGCTATTTTAGTTGTTTTATGCAGCATCCGTAACTCCTTTCTTCGTTTGTTTTCAGAAAGCCAGCTTCTTCCTGGGAATAACTTCACCACTGAGTGTAACATCCCAGGAAACTTCATGTGTGGGGATGGGCTGTGTATCCCTGGAAACTGGCAGTGTGACGGTTTTCCCGACTGCTTCGACAAGAGCGACGAAAAGGGTTGCCGTAAGTTCATTTTTTTCAGGTGTAAGAAGAGCATACGCTCACGCGTCACACTATAGTGCCATCCAGCAACTCTGTGAATAAACCAAAATTAAGGGCTGATTGTTCCAGTAATGTGCAGTAATAAGAGTGAACACTGGCATCCAAGGGCAAAATGTTTGCTTTGATCCTCCCCGTTCTCTCTCTCTCTCTCTCTCTCTCTCTCTCTCTCTCTCTCTCTCTTCCTTTGTCTCTAACCCTCTCTCTGTCTTTCTCTTGTTCTGTCTTTATCCTTTTCTCTCTCTCTCTCCCACACACACACACACACACTCTCTCGCTCTCTCTCTCTCTCTCTCTCTCTCTCTCTCTGTCTCTCAGCTGCATCCCTCCAGCTTTAGATGGCAATGTTGATAAGGCATCACTGTGTATCTTTGCCATGCTGAAATGTGTGCCCCTTTGGAAAGCCCCTTCATCTCTCTGTATCCTCTTCCCTCCATCAGGAGTTTCCCTCCTGCTCTTCCCTCTCAATCAATGCAATCCTCATAGCCCTCATCCATCTCAACTTTCAACATTCATTCTTTTTTTTTTTTTCAAAATATGTTTTTAATTAAGCAGCATGCTGGTGGCATGATGCTGGAGAAGAGTGGAATAGTTCTGAGCCAAAACCCCTCCTGGCCCCACTCTCATTTACTGAGACTGGGAGACGCCTCTGGAGGGCCTAGTGTGTTGCAGTTGCTTGCAGCCACCCCCCTCTCTCCCCCCCTCCCTCCCCCCCCTCCCTCCTTCCCTCCCTCCTTCCCTTCTATCCATTGCTGTCTGTAACTGAACCCTGAGGAGTCTGTGGCTCTTGCTCACATGTTTTGTCAGATACTCTGCAGTACAGATGGGTGTTTTACCCATTTTTGCTATTCAACTTTCCAAGCAAGCACAGTGAGATATTAAGAGGTGAATTTTTCCTGATCATTAAGTTGATTCATTTATCTTTGTGCTATGAATAGTTTGCATAACACTGTATAGTTTTTTTTATATATACACCAACAGCTAACATTTAAAACCTACAAGCTTAGGCTTAACACTGATTGTCTTGTTACCTGGGTTTTTAAGGAAGCAGATGAATATTCAGTTCTTGAATTTGTGGCAGAAGGAAAAATGGGCAAGCAAAAAAGCTTTGTGATGGCTAGGCAGAGTATAAGGTATAAGAGGTATACGGTATAAGAGTGTCTTCAAGGCAGCAGGGTTTGGAGGCGTTCAGGGGTTAGCACTTACCAAAAGTGGTCCAAAGAAGGACAACAGGGGAATCTTCGACAGGGACATCATAGGTAGTGTGATGCTCTAAGCAGTGTTCTATTGGGAAACCTTGGGTCCTAGCATTCGTGTGCATGTAACTTGACTTGTACCAAGTATCAACCTTTATGAAAACAGCATTGCCTAATCACAGAGGCTTTTTTCAGCAGGATGATACACCTTGCACAATGTCTCAGTTCATGTCAAAACAGGCAAAGCAGAGCCTGCCTGTTCCAAAGTAACACTGTGACATTTTCTGAGTGTGCAGTTTTTTTCCATCCACTCCCTTGCATTTACTCCCATACCCCAGGGAGATACCTGCTGAGTCCAGCAGCCAAACCCCTGGGTCTCTTGGGTCTGGCAGTTTGCTCTGGGCTGGCGTGGCTTTTTTGAGGCCCTTTACTGTTAAGCTTGAGTCACTCTTAATGCTGATGTTGACACTCTGTGTGTATTTTGGTATTCCACTCTCACCCATGATTGCAGAGAAATTTGTGGTGTACTCTGGGGCTTTGCCTGACATGTTTATTTGGCCATCAAGCCACAGATTGAAGATGATGTGTGAAGAAATTCTTCCTCCCTCCATTGGAAAATCTCTCTTTTTTTTTTTTTTTTTTTCCCTCTGGTTGTTGCTTACCAGCCTCCTCAGAGACTTTATCCTAACTGAGTGCAAGATATTGCATTGATTTTGTATCTGCATTCTCAACCACCTACAAACTGATTGTTATTAAATGCTTCATATCTCAGCAAACCTTTCTCTAAAGCCTATTTAAAATGATCTGCAAAGTAAAAGGCAATCCTAAAATACACGGCTTGCGGTGTTTGCTGTGATATGGAAAGTTCTGTTGCCTGCTTCTGTGTTTTGACAGCTACTAAGGAGATGTCCAGGTGATCTTCAGTCATTCCAGTCTGGATTGCTAAGGAAGCATGTAGACAGGCAAAGGCCAGACTGAGTACTGTCATTCTTATTTGCCTGGCTTTGCAACTTTTTTTCCCTGGCCTTTTGCCCTGTGGGAAATCTACTGAAGTGGAAAGCTCCTGTCTTCAAGAGCACAGCCTGTAGAGACCGGATTTCCAACATAGCTTTTCATTTGCAAATGTTTCAGACATGGGAGTCAACGACAATAGCCATTCAATCAGAAAACAGCTCTTTCCAGCACCAGGGATGAGACTTCTACCATAAACACCTCGCCTCTCCCCAAGGGAAGAGTGTTAGCCAGGCCAGAGGATAAGAAAAAAAAATGGCTACGAAAAAGAAAAATGAATTTGGTCCCACATGGAAATGAGGCTACACCTGTCTGTTTATCCGCTCTCTGATTAATAAACTGTTCATGCGCTCATGCACGGCCGTCTTTGATACAAAAGCTTTTCATGTTTTGCCCTGCCATTAGCAGAGGTGCATCTGTAGCTCTTTGTGTAATGAATACATTGAGTTCACTTTTGATAGGCAGCTGAAATACTCACAGGGCTTGTTAATAATCACTCCTCCCTGGTTTTGGGTCAGAGACTCGCCTGTTTGTCCCCTCGCAACAGCGCTGTGCAATTAGTGGCAGAAACAGATGAGAAAGTCTTTTGCACAAATTGGGATATTTATGCAGAGCTGAAAGTAACGGAAAGGTCAAAGCCAATCGAAGTCTCCCCTACCTCATTAACGAGAATTCGTTTTTGGAAAGAACATGGCCGTAGGGAGTGGCAAGAGTGCAACCACCTTGAGTACGGGAGCAGTCAAAAGTTTGGACAAGCCTACTAATGAGAGATTTACACCTTTAAAAAAGAATCAAAGCTATGAAAGTTAAATGGAATCATAGAAATGCCCATATTTTAATTTCATTGTAAAGTCTAGGGAAATATAAATGAATGTTAAAATGAAACAAAAACCTTTAAAACTTGCTTTTTCATTTATTTGTTTGTTTGTGTATTTCTTTCTTTCTTTTTTTATTTATTTGTAATGAAAAGAAAAAACATTCTAGCCTGTTCCATTTCAGAGCAGCTATCATAGGCTCTGAAACTTTTGACAGTCAAACAACAGTTACCTAATCAAAACAACCAGCCTACTGTTTAGTGCTGCATCCTTCTACCATCACACCTGAGCTACAGTGAAAAAAAGGTGGTTTTTAAGGGGTGAGTACTTGAAAACTAAGCTGGCCAAACGTGTACCTCTTAAGACGAGAGTTTAGCTCGTTGGCAGCAACTGTAAACAAGCTCAGGCGCAGTAAATCAGTGTAGTCATTATCCATTAGCAGATTGTTTTTCCACCATCTCCAATATGAACCACGGTTATGCCAAGTTAAGCCCAGCATGTGCTGAAGACAGCTAATGTTAAACGCCTTCAGCATTTCAGAGCTGTACAGATGATGCCCTGCATTTGCACACCCCAGAGCAGCAGCAGCACTGAAACAGCAGGGGTTCTCTCCGGCCTCGTGGTGTGTCTGCATTAGCTTCCCCTCTCCAAAGCAGCAAGTGTAGAAGTTCACCAGAGACTGTCTCATAAACCTGACCCCTATTCTGTTTGTTGTTATTGCCTTTTGACTGCTTTTTATTTCCAGCTGCTTGCAGAAAATCCTCTACTCCCCAGAAGAAAAAAGAAAAGGATGCGTCTGCCCCCCAAACAAGCCTCTACCTTTCTTTTTGGCTGTTGGGGTGTGTGTTTTCATCACCCTGACAGTAAGGTCAGAAGCCGTTTACAGTAAACAGTGAAGTGGGCTTTAAATAACACAGTCTTATCCTGGCTCAGAAGTTCAACTCAAATCATAATCTTTCCCGTATGATTGACCTTCTCACGGCTCTCTGGTCAGTGCAGTTTCTCACTGAGCCATGTGACATGTGGAGCTGCTCCAGATAACAACTTATAAGATTATACTCCACATTTGCAGCTGTGTTGTTGCTCTAGTTTGTCACTGTGTGTTTCTGAATTTTTTATTTGTGCTGCATTGGTGAGTCTTTTTCATAAGGTGCAGTCTTTGTGATTACCAGGTTAACACCATGTGTCTCCTAAGGACACAACCTAAGTTTACCCTTTACCTCCTTAAACGCACAGTTATATATAAGAGATCTTTAACATTTCCTAATCCTTCTTCTTGAGGACTTCAGCAGCCCCAAAAAACCTGATCCCCTCATATGATTACTGGCACCCACTGTCCTGGTACAGCCTGGCTGTTTTACCTTCACAGTCTTTTAAAAAAAAAAAAAACAAATGTCCAAGTTTTTGACTTGTTGTGCTGGAATTCAGTCAACTCCTCATTCCCCGCCCTGACTTCAATCTTTCGAGATAAAAGGAACACAGCATGAAAAATACAACCTGAGAAGAACCACTTTTGGTTCCCGTAATGAGTCTTTCAGTGGATGATTCTTTGTAAAGCATTCTTGTTGTCAGGGATGGAGCTTCCCTTCCAAAAGTTGTGGGACAAAATGTACCAAAAGGGAAGAAAAAAAAAAAACACAAAAAAGTGGGGGAACTGTGGCTCAATCACTGATACATTTCTGTCACTTCGAAACACACTAAGCCACTGTTTTGACAAACTAAAACAAACCCTTGTTTAAAGAATCCTTTATAGTTCTCTGTATAATGTCATTTTTTACCAATTTAAAAGTTACCAATTTAAATTCCTACAGCCACACATTCAAGCATAGAACCATTTATGATATGATATCAATAATTTATTAACCACTATTTTTGAGAGCATATTTGAGAGGTATTTGACATTTAGATAGAAAATGCATCACAGATGCCTAGAGGATCAGATGTATTTAGTGTTTTGTGCGAGTGTCAGGCTCAAATTAGACATGCTTTCCCCAGATAACATATAAAACTATTATACAAATATAAATGCACAAATGCATGCCACAGGGGTTTGGGGACAAGCTTTTGGAGATATTGGAAGTACTGCAGATTCCATATTCATCCAGAGTTACTAAAGTTTGTAAAAGTATTGACTGACTATTCTTTTTCATCTTTCAGCCCTGTTAGGGGTCAGCAAAGTGGATCTTCCGTTTCTGTTTCCTCTTCCTCATCTTCCTCTTTCACACCAGCCACCTGCATGTGCTCTCTCACCAAGTCCATAAACCTTCTTCTCTTCTCCTCTTTCCAGGCAGCTCCATCCTCAACATCCTTCTTCTGATATACGCCTCATCTCACCTTTGCATATGTACATGGTGGAGGCCTTTTTGCATTAAATAATTCAATAAATTGCATATTTAAATGGGAAAGAACCTTATCTACTGACACTGCTTCCTCTTTGAGACTCCCCATTCCTGTTCAGGCTTGTTGCTCCATTGATTTTGGGCCTTTTAAAAGCTTCTTTTCAGGAGCATGATATTAGTAGATGATCCTGTGCCAAATTGAATATTTCAGAGGCTCTGTGGGTTCACACCTTGATTGCATCAAAGCACAATTGCATCTAGCTTTGCAACTCAATTATTAACAACCATGGATATAAAAGTCTCCCTGAGTTCTCTTTAATTTGCTTGTGAGTTCAGAAGAAAACCTTGAGGTGTAAAATGTTATAAAGGTATTACATAAAAATAATGCCATTGCTAGTTCAGTTACCAGAGCAGACACAGGTCAAAACTCCTACAGGATTTTGATATCCCATAAAACATTAAAATGAAATTTAAAGACTTAAAATGAGTTCTTTCAACCATTTATCTCATTGTGTGAAGAAAGAACCTTTTAAACACAGTTAAATAAACCCCATCCTTACCTGCATCCAAATTAAAGATAAGTCAAGATCTTTTTGGATACATTACTAGTTCTACTCCACGTTTCCAGATTTAGTGGCATGTGTGAGGTCTTGTGATGGACTTGGTTGGAGATTAAGGCATTGCCCATAGGATTGGCCTTTTCCCACACCCCCAGATTATAAGGGGCCACCAAGGCAGTGTCCAGCTCAAGGTGGAGAAAGAGAAGGTCAGGGCCCTGCTAGAGAAAGATCCGTCTGCTTTATCTGCTCCTGTGGGGGATTAACCCAATGTCCCCGGAGCTCAAAACCAGGCGTACAACACATCCTCTTAAATCTCACTGCTTGTACCTTACAAAGCACCTGCACTGTTTATGTCTTTCATCAAGTTTTTTAAGGTCATGCTTTATTGTGGTGGATGTACCAGGCCTGAAAGCAGTGGATTAATGAATACTATAACTGGTTCATTCATCACTTCTAAATGCCACAAGCCCTATTTGATATTTCCGTCATGCACACGCTGAAAGGAGAGTCATGGAAGTAGAGGTTGATGGATATTAATAAAGCCCTGTTGTGGAAGTAACCAGTTGGTTTACGGGGTTTTTGGAGTTTCATTATCATGTAAGAGCTCGGTGAGAGTCTCGTAAAATGCACACCTCATGAATTTTTCATATCTATTAAGGCTCATCTGCAGAAGCGTGTGTGTGTCTGTGTGTGTGTGTGTTTTCTGTTGCATTTGTATGTGTCCTCCCTGCCTACTTATACATCCAGGACAATCTGTCATAGCATAATAATGGCTGTAAGGTAAGGAATGTGTGTTACAATGTGTTTATCACTGCAGTATCCCAGACCCCAGCTCAGGCCATTTTTCAGCCCTTAGTTTGTTTAGGTTTGGTGGGGCCCATGTTCTGTTCCTTTGCCTCAAAGAAACAACTTCGTTCAGATAAGGGTGCGGACTGGAGCTTTTGTGCTGGTGCTCCTCACGTAAGCATATACACACTTGTGCCATGAACATCTTCCTTAATCACAGTAGGAGCAGGATAAGGAAACAGTAAGTCACCACTGGAAAATAAAGGCTAAAAAAAAAAATTTTTTATAACGTGCCACTTGCACTCCTGAAATGAGAATATCTGAAACAGTAACAAAGCAGTTATAGCTTCAGTGCTTTATATTTATGTCAAAGTAGGTTATAGAAATGGTAATTATGTGTAAATATTACACATATTAAATGGCCAATATTCTACATTTTTCTTGCACTTTATTTTCTTAAGACCCACCTATCAGACTTATTAGACCTATGTGCTGGTTTATCCACCAAAACCAGTTGTAAATCATTTTTATGTGACCATTTAACAGCGTTGTCCCGTAGAATAATACAGGCTGTTACTGTGACGACTGATATATTTAAATGACTTCAGATTAGCTGCTCTGTATTGGATCTCATTCTGAAAGGAGTCAGAACTGAAATACTCCTTTTGACTTTGTTGTGTTTATTGTAATATGTAATAGAGGTGGGGAAAATCAATGCGGTGTAGTATTTTTATTCTGTTTTAGTCCAATTCTGCACAATGTTATACAGGAGTGCCGAGTATTGATATTATCTATGCAATATTATTTAATGTGTGTATATATATAATATTATATATATATATATATATATATATATATATATATATATATATATATATATATATATATATATATATATATTATATATATATATAATATACAGTACACTAATGCAAAAGTTTTAGAGGCAGATGTAGAAAAAAATGCTGTAATCAAGAATGCTTTCAGAAATGGAAGTGTTAATCATTTATTTTCATCAATCAACAAAATGCAGTGAATGAACAAAAGAGAATCTAAATCAAATCAATATTTGTTGTGACCACCCATTGCCTTCAAAACAGCATTAATTCTTCTAGGTACACTTGCACAGAGTTTTTGAAGGAACTCGGCTGGTCGGTTGTTCCAAACATCTTGGAGAACTAACCACCAGATCTTCTGTGGATGTAAACTCCTCATCCTTCTGTCTCTTCATGTGATCCAGACACTGGATGATGTGGAGATCAGGGCTCTGTGGGGCCAGAAGAACTGATGCTGGTTTGAAGAGGCAAAAGCGTAGTAACAGCAAATATTGATCTGATTGAGATTTTTCTTTTGTTCGCTCACTTTGCATTTTGTAAATTGATAAAATAAACAATCATTATTTATATTTCTGAAAGCATTCTTTGTTTACAGCATTTTTTCACACCTGCCTTTTGCACAGTACTTTGTATGTATATATATATAGCATTTAATCAGTGTATATGTATTATATACTGTATATATTATATATTATTATGTATATATATATATATATATATATATATATATATAATATATATATATATATATATATTTATATTAGAATTAATCAAAACTCTATGGCACAATTTGTCTGCGCTCGACTCTCTTAGTTGTCAATTGGCTGCACCGTCCACACTTCCCCAAAGCGTCTAGAAGACGTTTGGGCCTGCAGATTACATGACTGATCAGGAACAGGGGGTCACACACTAGGAGATATTTTACCGAGTAGAATCTCAGATGGTCTTCCTGCTCTTCCATGGCATTTTCAAAAAAAGGAAAACACAAGAAATGATGCAGCGAATGATGCAATGCCATGTCTGAATTTAACTCAGTCTTATAAACCCCGCCCCTGCATTAGCTTCACACTGTACCTGGGCTTTTTTTTTACCTGTAGCTCTTGCTGCTAGCAAGTGGAAAATCAGACTCAAAATTGTAAAATCTGAAATTAGCTTTAGCTGAAAAATGGGAACGTTAATAATTCTCTACTTTCTGTCTACTTTCACCATTGTTAGAAAGGGAACATAAGGAAAAGACAATGTGTGTATGATTTTCTTTTTCATGAAACTTGAAACATGTTAAACTTCTCAGTGCAATGAAAAGATATGTGACAGCTGTCTTTGGCAGGAATCAACATCAATATGTAAAATATTTTATGCCTACGCGGAAGAGCTTGTCAGTTTGTTTGCAGCAAACTGCTGACAACAACATTCAACATTTATTTATTTATTATTATTTTTTTTACATATCTTCATTTCATTACTTGTACAATGCACATAAAGTCAATAGAAACTGAGGTATTTTGTTATGATAAGGCTTTCAGAATCAATATCTCTATTAATTGTTGAACAGATGGGTTCATTACTGGCACTAAGCAAGTAGATAAGCTTTAGCTCTCTGTTGTTCTTTCATTAGTAGTCCTGTGCAGTTGAGTTATTGGATAGTGGTGTGGTAATCAGCTTTATATTGCAGAAGGGAGTTTTTCAGCTCTCTGGTGGCCAGGTTTCTGAACTTTTAGAGGCCCTTCTTTAATCTCTTTAGTGTTTGGATCTGCTGAAAATGAGTGGCTGATGAGAAGACTGCCTAGGCATTAGGTTGTGCACCAAATTTGAGATTGATCTCTGTGTGTGTGGGTGTGGGTGTGTGTGTGTAGTCGTGTGTGGTCAGTCTAAAAGTGGCCGCTTGCTGCTGTTGTTTTAGCTTATCTCAAGGGTTCTTTAAACCCGGAGTGTGGAGGAGGAGGCCTCTTAATTGGAAAGGGCTGTCTGAGTCCTAGACGCGTAATGGATGACTGATCAATAAGCTGGTGTAATTAATACCAAAGAGCAGGGAAGGAATATGTATGATCAAGGTCTCTTCCTCCCCTTCACTAACTTAAAGACCCATGTCTGTCAGCCCCCAACGCGCCGTAGCTTTAAAATGACTAAAAGAATAAAAGATGTTCCCTCGTTGTATCAAAAGCTCAGTGGAAAGGTGCCTACTAAGAGACGTGAGCGACCCTTTTGGAAATTGTAGTATATCTACCTGAATTTGCCGCTTGACTGTTCGGACTATATCTTTTCCCGCAGCTCTCATGAGAGCCTGTTACTTAAACACACTTGTTTGATGAGGTACTGCTTAACTCTTTCTAGGTGTATCGACATATAGCACTGACATGGCTGGGGCCTTTCCAGCTAACGATGCCTCTGAAGGATGGAAATGTTCCATAATGGCAAGCCAAAGCAGGTTTGTTATTGTATTATTGTCGAAAGGCTGGCTTAGAAAGGCGAGGATTGATTGGATCTCTCCCTTAGCCCCTCTGCCAGGCTGCATATGTCTGATGCCCTCCTTGCTTTCAGGCAGTCTCCATTACCTATTGATTTCCTTTCCTTCAGGAGCGCTTTTGCAAGGTCAGAGAGACCTTTCAGCTCCCCTACTATACATTCCCTTGTTCTTTTTTTCTGTCTTCTTCTATCCCTCTACTCTCTCTCACTCCTGCATGCCAGACATGACCTTGTCCACCAGCTCCGGGCGTATGTAAGAAACCCCAGAGGGGGATTGTCTTGGGAGCCAGTGCACCAGCGGACTGATATCCGTCAGCATCATTATGACAGAGGCTTTCAGTGTTCTGAATAAAAAAATAATAACTTGACAAGGGAAACCTGATATTCCTGATGGAGAACTTTAAAGCAGGGACACAGAGGGAGTAATAAGTGTAGCCTGAGTGGTGTAAATAGTAAGCCACCCTGAGAGATTTCTTTGAAGACTGGAGATTCTGCTGGAAGTGGGAAGCTGCTTTCTACATAAAACATGAGGTTGTATTTCTGCTTCATCTGGAACAACAGAAGTGCATGTACAGATTTGGAAATATGTTTGTACCCTCTTACATCCCTTTAAGGGAGTTTTACATTGCAGGAAAAGTTTAAGTCATGTCTAGATTCAGCAGGGCTTGGCAGACACCCATCTTGAGCCTGGATAGTCTAATTTAACCCTTTAATTATATTTGGTTCATTGATTGCTGAGTAGCTAAGAGGGCAAATGTATTAACTGATGAGTTTTTTTTTTGGCGTTTGCCTAGTTAATGAATTGGCTGTTTTAAATGTTTGACATTTTAAATTCGTCCACCTTTATATGCCGTGCGTGTGCTGCTGTCCTTTATCGTGCCTTTGTCCAGATGTATCTGTGCAGCATTACTAGTTTTCATTAACACACAAAGGATTGACTTTGAAACCGAACCTGGAAACTGGGGCCGGATTTGCGTAAACAACTTCTGTTTCAACTCTGAAGACGAGGAAAACTTGGCCAGCAATGAAAGAAGTTGAACAAAAGGGGCAGAAGAAAGGGAAGGGATTTAGAGCGTGGAAAGAGAGGTGTGGACGAAACGACATTAAATTCAGTCAAGATGGAAGTGGCTTAAATTCCTATGCACAAGAAAGGTAGATGATCATGGAAGACCTAATTGCGGAAAAAAAATAATAATGTCGATGAATATTGCTCCTGGTTTTGCTCATTCCACACTTTTCAAGTTGAGATCTAAGGTTGATTACTTCTGATTGTTTCCTCCTGGAAACCTCCTCGTGTGTGAAGGTCATCGGGGCATTAGAATGCTATGAGGCTGCCTAGATTCGCCTCATTCTTTTTGCCTCTTATGTCCAGCATCCATGAAATTACTATTAATTCTACTTTCCTGTTAATTCTCTCAGAGTGGGACTTGGTCGATGTGCCAGCAAGCCCTGCTGTTAATATTGACTTTCCAAATGAGGCCAGTAAAGAAAGGCAATGAAGAAAGCGGTAGAACAGCGAGCGTGCACTCGTTCGGCTCAAGCCCACCCTCGCCAAGCTCTTTTGGCATGGCTGCTCAAAATTCATTACTTCTCTTTAATTTCATTTTGCATTCGTTGGAGGGCAGAAGAAAAAAAATAAAGTAGAAACAAACAAAACATGTTCTGTGACCAGCAGACCATGGCATGTCATTACCACTGCTGTTATTATTATTATTATTAGAAGGGCACCGAGTAGAGAGAGGAAAAAATGGCTTGCCTTTTCTTTCTCGATTGTGCGTGGTGGTATTTTCAATTTACCAGCAAACAGAAATCAGCTTTTGTTGTTTTGCTGTAGCTTTGAGGCTTTTCTTTTCATTTTACCACATGCAGCGATAAAACAGCCCTACACTGCTCACACTTTACAATAAACTAACAAAACCCTGCGTTCATTTACGCACTCTCCTTTTCTCTCTCTGTTACTCTCACTCTCTCTTTCTCTCTCTCTCTCTCTCATCAGTCTGTGTACCTCTTTCTCTCTCTCGCCTCTTCCCTCTCTGATTCTCTCTTGCTTTATTTTCCGTCTCTCCTTCTTTTCACATTCTCTCATTGGTTCACTCTCTTTTACTCCTTCTCTTGTTCTCTCTCTCTCTCTCTGAATTTTGTAATTGTCTTTACTTTATTTTGCAGTCTCTCAATCACCTAATCTCTCATTTTTGCTCCCCCTTTCCTCTTTTTCTTCCGCTTTCATGTGACTTCTGTCTAAATAATTCTTTCTCAATCTTTTTTTTCTCTCATCCTCGCAATGCATTTCTCTGTTCTCTCACTCGTATTTTAATTCTTCTCTTTCTCTTTTACATATACTCATTCCTTGTTCTTGTCCATCTCTCTCTCACTCTCTCTCTCTCTCTCTCTCACTCTCTCTCTTTCTTTGACTCTTTCTCTGAAAACCCAGATCTATGCATTACTCCCAGTGTTACTGGCAGGATTGGAATAATGATTGGCAGCTCTTATCGTTTAGAGGACTGCAGAGCTTGTCTTTTTTCATCATGGCAGCAGAGCTCGGTAGCGGTGTATGCTCTCCATGCTTTAAAGCTTTAAGAGGGAGATGTGGCTCAAGGTGGAGAGTTCACCTCTCTTTTCCTGAGAGGTCGCAGCATTCATGGAGGCTCCTGTACTAATACCCCTTTCTCAAACGCTCCAGTGGAGCATCCTACACCGTGTTCCCTTCACTAAAACATTTGTATCAAAATTTAAAGCAAAAACACAAACAAGTCTGGCTGTGGAACCGCACTTGGCAGAACTGTCCCAAGTATTGGCAGAGTCCCACAAAAGTTGCTGTAAAAGTGTTGATGTTGAACTGTTGATTTGTGGATTTTTCCATATCCCCCCTTTCCAAATGATGTATAAATGAAGGAGATCTAAAAGTCTAAAGTCTCTCTCTCTCTCTCTCTCTCTCTCTCTTTCTTCTTTGTCTCCTTTTTGAGAAATGAGAAGTGAAGAGACAGAGGGTACCGTAGAGAAGAACTCCGCTTTCAAGCTGGTTTTTTTTTTCCTCCTCTTCTCGAGGCACCACGCTCAGATTGAGTTTAAATCATGATGTGACCTTTCTGCTGGAAGTGGCATTTGTTATTACCGCAGTTTCCACAGGACGTGTGTGAGAGGCCTGGAGGATAATGTCTTTGTTTGTATGGCGGTGTGCAGAGGCAGGAAGTGAGTCTGAAAGTCTGCTTTAGCTCCTGCTGTTCTTTCACTGTGCCCAGGCATGCTGAGAAATTACTCCAGTTTGGTGCGTACACGTCCAAGGGCGAGTCCCTGGGTAGCTTGCTTTATCTTTTTGAAATATTCTATTGTCAAGGTGATTGCTTTCCCACGGAACAGGCTAAATTATTAAAGCGGTCCTTTTTATATGCCTGTGACCTGTCGTTTTTCTCCAGTAGCATACAGAGCATTTGGAGAATAGAGTTGAGCAGCAGATAGATTAAAGCAAGTTTGGAGCCGGACGATTGATCAGGTGTCGGTTGTCTTAGTCTTGGAAAGCTTAATTGATAGGAGTTTTCTAGCCGGTCTCTCTCATATCGATGAGGGATCCATAGGGGCACTGTGCTCTGGACACTGTTCCCCCTTCTTTATCCTCCCCGTACATGCGGGACATTTAAGCATCACAAATCTGTCTTACTTATCTGGCTATGGGCGTTTTAATTGATGGGGCTATGCACTCCGCCTGCATAATCAGCCTGCACAACAACAGAGTGACAAATCCAGCCACTTTCACAACCAGACCGAGGCCACTTTTTACATCACTGGAGCAGGGAAACATGAAGCCACTGCAAATTACAAACAGCATGCTGTACACAGACCACCACAAATGTGCACTGGGCTTTATATATATGTTAATGTATATATCTTATAGATGTACTGATACCACACCGTTTGCATGACTTCCCAATGCAAACAAAGCATGTTTGGTGTCTGAAAACAGCTTCTTTGCTTTGTTCTTTATATTTAATGTAATGTAGCTAACAAGTATCGGAAGCTTATACTAAACTAGTTTAGCATCTCCCATACTGCATGCATAACTAATCCCATACTCTCCTCAAGTCAACATTAAGTCGTTAATTGGGTTTGAACAATATGCAGCTTTAGAAAATCAGCTGAGGCACACAAATCCAAGGTCTTTTTCATACAGAATCTGTACACCAACACTGTTTGCTAGTGGAACTTCAGCTGTGAGACACTGTTTTATTGGGGGTTATAATTTTTTTGGGGGAATATAATCCATGGCTCACTTGAGTGAGTGAATATTAAAACTCAATGAATAGTTCATGCCACACTTCACAAAGCACCAGTTCAGCCATCCGTGACTGTAAAACCATGTCATTAATCGTCCAGTCAAAAGCATCAGTGGTGGAGTCAAGTGAATGTTAGGTTTGAAGAAACATCAAAAATCTGCTGGAGGAAAACTGAGAAAGTTTTTGTGAATTTAGTGGAGTATTCAGCTTTTAAAAAGTTGCCCAAAAGGTTCAACTTGTGAGATGATGTCCTTGAGCAGGGATTTTACACGCTGGGATTTAGTGCCTTTTCCAGGGCACACCAAATATTTTCAGATTGAAAGTAAGACTCAAGCTTGTTAGGAAGCTTTCAGTGCGCTCATATCCCGTGTTTTTTAAGCATTTTTTTTTACCAATGCATGTAAACAGATTTGTTCTCTGTTTAGATGTAATTCAGCTCTGACCTTTAGCACAGTCACATTAACATTTTATTAATATTAACATAGACACATCTTGTTTCAGTCGATTCTGATCCATGCTATCTGTTAATTTAGTCCCCTGATCTCTTTAGTTGGCAGAACGGGACATTTTTGGGAAGACTGAAGCAGGGACTGGAATATTTTATCCTTGTTTGTAGCTGCATGCGACCAAAAAAACAAAGTGTTCATAGAGCTTTAAGCATCTCGCGTCCTTTCCAGCGTAGTTCGCCACTGACATTAAGAGGCCACAGTGAAAACAAAGGAGAGCTGTAGAAGTGGGGCAGTGCAGAGAAAGAGTGCTTGTGTTGCGTCTATTCTTTTTTTCATTCATTCCGGATAATTAAACAAACTAAACTGACTCAAAGCCTCTGTCCTAAAGTCGAGAAGTTCTCATCTTGTAAGCATCAGATTGAACCAGATTTTAGTTTTATAACATGCGATTTTGCTTTGATTCATCTATTACTTTCTTTCTTTTAATTCCTTGTCTTTTTGTGGTTCTACGTTACCTTTTTTACTTTCTTTTTTCATTTTTTGTCTTAACACTGTAACTATTACCACTTTGAGATCTAATCTTGTAAAGAAAAGCCCACATACTTGATGGACTCCATCTTTTTATCTTTCACTGCAGGTGAAATGTAGACATACTAATCATGACCTGCTATTAGTGAAAGTGAAAGTGACTAGTTTTGTCAATGTGAAACATGGCACAGCACACAGTGAAACACAACGAAATGACACCTCTGCTTTTTACCCATGCACTCACACACGTGCAGCAGGGGGCAGCTATTGAAAGCGCTCAGGGAGCAGTGATGGGGACAGTACCTTGCTCAAGGGTAATTCAGGGCAACGTACTGGTAAGGGATTCGAACCCACAATCTTCCGATCCTGGGGCTTATAAGTCATGTAGTACATTAGAATTTCTCCCCAGGCTCTCCTGTGGAGTTAAAGTTAGAAGCAGAAGGTTCTGGTAGATCTTGCTGTTGTTAATTTCTCCTCTCCTATTTGCTTCCTCACAGCAAAGGTAAAGTCCAAATGTGCACCCACTTTCTTCGCCTGCGCCAATGGGATCCACTGCATCATCGGCCGCTTCCGCTGCAACGGCTTTAAAGACTGCCCCGACAACAGCGACGAAGACAACTGCAGTGAGTATCCCACCGCATCCACCACTGAGCAAAGTCAGACTCCATGGCCTGTGAACACCCCTCTTCCTTAGTCCTACAACAGAACAAATCAGCTCCCTGTCAAAACAAAGCACAGTGCAGTTTAAGCCATACTCTCATGTGCAGTGCTACCCGTTATCTTTTGAACTTTTCAAAAAGAGTGCTCACTACATTTCCCAATACAGAGAGAGAGAGAGAGAGAGAGAGATTTGATTTCTGTTTCATATATGGAAGTACACTTGCTCTTCTTTCCCAGTTCTTCCTAATATCCCAATATCCTAATTAAGTATTGTAAGCATAACCTAATCATTTCACTATACAGTTTCAGTACAACTTTTTCATAGTCATGTCCAGAGTACAGGCACTGCCTCCTTTTATCTTAAGACATAAAATCTTCCAGTGATATAAACGAATCGTCAAGTGTCCCCACTTTGATGCATGATTCCACAGAGATATTATAAAGCCAAAAATGTGTTACACTCATAATACAGAATCTCAGCCGTGCACTTGCTAAAACCCACTGTTTGACAGGGTGGACAGTGTGTATCGGCAAAAGGGTTTAATAAGTTAAATAAATCAGTTCTTAAATTTGATTTGTTGGAAGCAGGAAAATAGGCGAGCATAAGGATCAGAGAGGCTATGACAAGTTGTGACTGCCAGGCTTAGAGTATCTTTAAAATGACAGGTCTTGTGGGGATTTCCAGCTATACAGTGGTTAATACCTATCAAATGTGGTTGAAGGAAAGACAACCAGTGAACTTGAGACATGAGCACAATGGCTCAGTGCTGCTTGTTTGGAGTTAGACTTGCTTGACTGGTCCCATTTTACCTATTGAACTTAAAAAGTTCATCCTGGTGAAGCTACAGACCAGATGCAGTGCTCATGTTGACCGCTGTCCAACACCGAATGCATCTACATGGGTATATGGTAATCAGAATGGGACAAAGGTGGCTTTGTTCTTTAACATCATGTAAATGGCTGGGTACAGTGCCTTGCAAAAGTATTCACATAACTTGGCATTTTTCATGTTTTGTTGCCTCACATCCTGGAATTAACATGGATTGTTTGAGAGTTTGCACCATTTCATTTACAGAACATGCCTACAACTGTGAAGATGTTTTTTTTTGTGAAGTAAACAACAAATAGGAGAAAATAACAGAAAACTTCAGTGTGCATAACATAACCCCCCCCCCCCCCCCCCCAAGTCAGTGGAGCCACCTTTTGCAGCAATTACAGCTGCAAGTCTCTTTGGATAAGTCTCTATGAGCTTGCCACATCTTGCCACTGGTTTTTATGCCCATTCCTCAAGGCCAAACTGCTCCAGCTCCTTCATATTGGATGGTTTTCACTTGTGAACAGCAATCTTCAAGTCTGACCACAGATTCTCAATTGGATTGAGGTCTGGATTTTGATTAGACCATTCCAACACATTCAAATGTTTCCCCTTAAACCACTGGAGTGTTGCTTTAGCAGTATGCTTTGAGTCATTGTCCTGTTGGAAGGTGAACCTCTGTCCAAGTCTCAAATCACAGGCAGACTGACACAGGTTTTGCTCAAGAATATCCCTGTATTTAGCACCATCCATCTTTCCCTTGACTCAGACCAGTTTTCCAGTCCCTACTGCTGAAAAACATCTCCACAGCATGATGCTGCCACCCCCATGTTTTATCGTGGTGATGGTGTTCTTTGGGTGATGGGGTGTGTCGGGCTAACGCCAGACATAGCATTTTCCTTGGTGGCTGAAAAGTTCAATCTGACCAGAGCACCTTCCTTCATACATTTGGGGAGTCGCCCACAAGCCTTTTGGCAAACTCTAAACGTGCCTTCTTCTTCTGGCCACTCTTCCATAAAGGCCAGCTCTATGGAGTGTTTGGCTTATTGTGGTCCTATGGACAGATACTCCAGTCTCTGCTGTGGAACTCTGCAACTCCTTCAGGGTTACCTTTGGCCTCTGTGCTGCCTCTCTGATTAATGCTCTCCTTGCCCGGGCTGTGAGTTTTGGTGGGTGGCCCTCTCTTAGCAGGTTTGTTGTGATACCATGTTCTTTCCATTTGAAGATGATGGATTTGATGGTGCTCCAGGGGATCATCAAAGATTTTGCTATTTTTTTATAACGCAACCCTGACTTGTACTTCTCAAAACTTTGTCCCTGACTTGTTTGGAGAGCTCCTTGGTCTTCATTGTGTGATGCCTCTTGATTAGTGGTGTTGCAGCCTCTGGGGCTTTTTAGAAAAGGTGTGTTTATACTGACAGATCATGTGACACTTAGACTGCACACAGGTGGACTTCATTTCACTTATTATGTGACTTTTGAAGGTGATTGGTTGCATCAAGACTTTTTTGGGGCTTCATGGCATGAATACATATGCACATGCCTATTTTCAGTTTTTTATATATATTTTTCTCATTTCACTTCACCAACTTAGACTATTTTGTGCAGATCCATCATTTTGTCCAGATTAAGAAACATTTACTGTACTGTGTAAAAGTTTTAGGCAGATGTGAAAAAATGCTGTAAACAATGAATGCTTTCAGAAATATAAATAATGATTGTTTATTTTTATCAGTTTACAAAATGCAAAGTGAGCGAACAAAAGAAAAATCTAAATCAAATCAATATTTGGTGTTACTACCTTTGCCTTCAAACCAGCATCAGTTCTTCTAGGTACACTTGCACAAAGTCAGGGATTTTGTAGGATTATAGTCGGTGTCTGATCAACCAGTTTTACCAAACAGGTGCTGATGATCATCAATGTCACGCGGAGGTTGAAACACAGTCATGTTTGGAACAAGCTACCAGCCGAGTTCCTTCACAAACTGTGTGCAAGTGTACCTAGAAGAACTGATGCTGTTCTGAAGGCAAAGGGTGGCCACACCAAATATTGATTTGATTTAGATTTCTCTTTTGTTTGTTCACTGCATTTTGTTGATTGATGAAAATAAATGATTAACACTTCCATTTCTGAAAGCATTCATGCCTCTCATTTTGGTAAATGGAAAGATGGATAGCCAGCAGATGCAGTGTGACGTACTGGACAGTGTTCCGCTGGAAACCTTGGGTTTTATCTTTCACTTGGACTTTTGCTTTTATGCAGTCCACCTAATTAAACACAGTTGCAGGCCCAGTACACCCCTTCATCACAACGGTCTTCCCTAATGGCCTTTTTCAGCCGGATATTGCGTCCTGCCACATTGCTAAAGACGTTCATATATGAGGAACATTGCAAAGAGTTTGAGGTGCTCCAAATTCCCCAGATCTTAGTCCAATGGAACATCATTGGGATATACTGGAGAAAGTACTGTGATCCATGGAGGCCCAACGTTGCAACATATAAGACTTTTAAGGATCTGCTGCATATGTATGTAGTGCAGAAACCACTGCACACCTTCAGAATTCTTGTTGAGTCCGTGCCTCGAAAGGACAGAGCACAGGGGAACCTTCTCAATAGAAGGCAGTTGCTATTAATATCACTAGTGTAAGAAAAATCACTAAATCAAACAGATGTACAGATTAGTTATTTCATGTTCAAGCTGAATGCATCAAAGTCAAAAGTATCAGTCTTGGTCAAATACACATTTAATATTCAGATAATCTTCTTAAATACTGACTGTATTTAACCAGCATTTATTGCTTTTGCAGCAAATTGTGTCCTCATAAGGGAATCATTATGCACATTATATTTACCATTTTTAAAAACAGTGTACCTGCACTGAGTGTACGAGTGTAACAAAACAAAATCCCATCGTGTGGAGAGAGAAGCTGTGCATAGCCTGCAGGGCATCATGTACCATCAGATCTAATCTAAGCGTTTAAATGGAGCCGAGCTTAAAGCAGGCTGCCCGCTGCACTGTGTAATTGTCTCGATCAGTCCTCCAGATAATTCTGCATTATTTGGCTTCTCCGAGCTATAAGAGAGGTCTGAAAAGTTGGAATTATTTTCCTTGCAAATAAACTTGGTCGCATAAACTTGTTCTTTGGAGAGAAGTTTGCTCACTTGTTCGTGTGCCAGCTCACTTTTTGATGTGTCATCCATGTATGACATCTGATGTTGATTTGCAGTCTCCTGATAGAAAGCTGGGATCTAATTGCCTTTTGAGATGTTACAACTGTCACAACTTGTCAGACGTTGTCCTGGTGCATGGCAGGAGATGATGCGAATCCGAATTTTTACAATTACAGGGACAAGCAGCTGATAATGTGCCGTGGCGTAAGAAACTGACTAAATAGGCATTTTAATGCTGAAGGATCAATGAGAGCATGCTGTGTGTAAGTGAGTGTGTGTAGGTGTGTGTGAAGCAGAGCAGTCAGTATAGGTCATAGCCTACATGGTCACTTTTTGCTGTGGTGCTGTTTATGGCAGGTAAGTGACAATGACCTCCTGACATTAAGATGTAAATTAAGATTTGCTGTGCTGTGTTCTAACCCCCCCCCCCCTTTTTTTTTTCCTCTGTTGTTCTGTGTGTGTGTGTCTCTCTCTCTCTCTCTCTTTCTCTCTCTCTCTCTCTCTTGTTTTTTTAGCTGGTAATCCTCTGGTATGTTCATCTGCACGGTTTCACTGCCGGAACGGACGCTGTGTGGACCGCAGTTTTCTCTGCAATGGTCAGGACAACTGCAAGGACAACAGTGATGAAGAGAACTGCCTTTCTACAGCAGGTACCCCATCATAGCACATGTCCATGCACAAGCTCTTTCAACCAACTTTTTCATCATTGTGGCATTGTCCAGGGTTCCTTGGCCAGCTCTCTGATGCAGGTGGACTGCACACAAAGACAGCCTTCAGAGCACAGCAAGGACACACACAAACACACACACACACACACACACACACACACACACACACACACACACACACTCTCTATTGTTCTGTTTCTCTCTCTTTCTGTCCCTTTCTCTTTGTCTCTGTCTCTATTTTCTTTTATTCTGTATTTCTTTATTTTTCTCTGCTTTTCCCCTTTCTCATTCTCTCTTTCTTTTTGTGACCCCTCAACACACCCTGTAAACACACACACACACACACACACACACACACACACCTTGCCAGGTGAACTTGCTGAAATGAAATGCCAGCCTTTCCCTGAGCTCTAAGCTTTCCTTTAAAAGGAGCAGAGCTGCAGGTGACAGATAAGACCTCCCTCTCTCCCGTTCCCTCTCTCTTTTTCTTTTTCACTCCCTTGCCCTCTTTCTTTCTCAATTTCTCTCCTGCTCTTTCTTTCTCTTTCTCTTTCTTTCTGTCTCTCTCTCTCTCTCTCTCTCTCTCTCTCTCTGTCTCTCTCTCTCCCTCCTTCCTTCCAACACTCCTCTCTGTTGACTAGCTCAGGCCAGTTCTGCTCCCTGTTCTGTCTTTGTTATTTAGTTAGATGAACACCAAAAGAAAAAAACTACTGAGATGAGCAATGGAAGACATTTAAACAGAAAGTACAATTACATGGGAGTACATTTCCAACATTATTCAATCAAATCAGATCCAGTTACAGCCTGCTATTGTCCACCCTGCACCGATTTATCGTGCAGCCTTTCTGTCGGCAACATAGGCATCTTTCAGATGTGTATCTGTTAAGGAATATTTGGAGAGGAAGATATGAAAAGTAGCAAACATATAAACAAAGGCTGAGCTGAAAGCAAGAAAGTGACAGAAAAGCAGAGAGAAAGAGATGTTGAAGGAGGCATTGCAGGGAGGAACGGCAGATAAAAAGCTGGTGTGAAGATTTTGTTTCAGATAACTGAGAGAGACGAGAGAGAGAGAGAGTGACAGCAAGATAGCGAGAGGGAAAGAGAGAGAGTAAGCGTAAGAGCTAGAAGATAGGAGCCTGTATGAACGAATGGGGGAAAACTGCAGTTGGTATAGCAGCATGAAAGAATGAATCAGAACGACACTCTGCAGCCGGAGATGCAGGGAAAGCGATTCTAAGAGAGATATAGATGCAAATAGATCTTTTTATGAGATGGTGAAGAGCTTGACTGTGTAGTTAGTCGTAGGAGGAGAGCACTGCATTTCACTTCATGGCCAAAGGCACCATGCTGTTTTTAACTTCACTGAGGCGAGGCGGCAGCATTTCTCCCTCTGTAGGAGCCTCTGGGGGTTTAAGGGTGTATTTCTACAGTACCAGTCAAAAGTTTTGGACACTTACTTCCTTATTTAAAACATTTTCTACATTTTGCAACTCTTTTAAACATATAGAACCATTTTGTGACCCACAAAAGTGTCTTCTTCTTCTGCTTTGATCCAATTTAACAGGCTCTTCATACAGACTCTAGTTTTCTCTGCAGCAGCTTCATAAGGAACCGTTTAAGATGCTTTTTCTAACTCATCTGTAGCAGTTCTCCACATCCTGAGAAGATCTGATTGTTGGGAGGCATTTACAGGAATATTAAAGTATTCAATATATAAATAATTTTATTTTTCAACATCCATTCCTTCATTTCAGGCTCACAAATAATTCCAGAAAAGTGGAGACTGGGCAGTTTAGAGCTAGTAATTAGCTTGAGAAATAAATCGATTCAAAATGAATAGAATATTTAAAAAGCATTGTTCCTTAAACACAGGCTGGGAGGGGTTTGCATATTTCTCACTCTGTAGTGCATAATACCAGTGAACAATTTAAGGAATCTAGAGGAATTTCATTGCATAATCATTTTTAGAATGTGTTGCTGGCCTGCAATGCAGGAATGGATGATTAAAAATAAATGAAATGAGGTTAAGCAGACATGAAATATCTGGGGTTCATTCTACAGAGAAATAAAAATCAAATTAAGGACTGTAAGATGTACATTTGTTCTAGCTTCATCAGTATTTGTCTTAAAAAGAAATGCTTTGCCTTCTAAGATTTTTTTTTTTTAAATGCCTCTTGAAGAAAACATATAAAATATTCTGAAAACCAGGTGTTCCATGTTATTAGCAGTTGGCAATATATTTTACATTGAATTTACAGAATTTGGCACATGCTCTTATCCAGAGTGATGTACATGAGTGCTTTGTAGTTTCCAAAGAATTATGTTCTTACACCAAAAAGCCTAGACTTTAATAAAGAGCTACAAAAATGTAAGTTAAAACTCCTCCAAAATAAAAAAATAAAATGTGGAAGACACAAGATTTGTTTTATTTATTTGCTGTTCAGTGTGTTGGTTGTGTCGGCTCAAGACATGAAGGTGTAGTTTATTATCTTAAGAGCTCATTGAAGAGGTGCTCCTTCAGTGAGTGAGGGTCTCAGCAGATCTGAGGGTTGAGGAAGTTTGCTCCATTTAGGGCTGAACCAGAGAGCATTCTTAATGTGTGTCTTCTGCTTTTGAGAAGTCAAGATCAAGTTTAGCTTCATATTCTAAGAGGGAGAGCTGCATCACATGTTTAAGGCAGTGCTGGGCCATTTTAGGTTTTGCAGGCAAGAAGCAAGAAGCTGAGGGGAGCCACTGAAGGGTTCACA
The DNA here is from genome assembly GCA_017165825.1 of Hepsetus odoe. Taxonomy (NCBI): domain Eukaryota; kingdom Metazoa; phylum Chordata; class Actinopteri; order Characiformes; family Hepsetidae; genus Hepsetus; species Hepsetus odoe. Next base: position 16,147,467 of record CM029372.1, on the reverse strand, counting down.
GTAATGGAGTGGTGTGTGTGAATTGTACTGAAGACCAGGCACACTGCTGCTTTCTGAATCAGCTGTAGCATCATGATGGCCTTCAGAGGAAGACTGGCTAGAAGCAAGTTACAGATCTTGAGATGATGAGGGACTGGATGAGGGTCTGAGCAGCATCAGTGATGAGGAAGGGAAGAATTTAAAAAGAAAAGAAGATATCTGCATGTTCGGGTAATGTGGTATAATTGTTGACATTGGATGTCCATGATGATGGAAGAGAATTGCATGTCTGTCTAGAAGATGGACAGAGTTGGTCATATGACTAGTAAAAGGGAGACAGAAGGATGTGAGCAGCCATTTCTACAGGATAAGCTGATGCTGCCTCGGGTGAAATCAAGGAGGGTATGATTGTATAGGACATAGCAGTTGGGAAAAGGGAGAGAAGATTGCAGCAAGCTAAAAAAATGCATGGATGAGGGATTGGTCTGTCTGAAGATGAAATGTGAATGACAGATGATCAGAAAGATGAAGAGGGGTAACCAGGATGTTACCTGTAGAAGTGGCTCCAATGAAGAGAAGGTCTAGGACGTTGACAGCATTATGGGTTGGAGAAGATTGGTTGAAGTAAAGAACAGAGGATGCCATAGGTATGAGGATACTTGATTTATGTAACTTGGTTTGAAGGTTGAATCCTGAGGGACATCATCTGGCAAAGGACTAAGGAGGACATCCATTTCTTCAGTGAAGGTTCCTGCCATTCTGCGTGAATGATAAAAAATGATGATGTGGAGTCTACTGGGATGAGTTATGATGATGCAATGAAATTCAAAAAATGAAATACTGAGGGGTGAAACAGAGTGAGATATGAACCGCCATTTTAGGGAGAGAAGCAATCCTACACCCCCGTCTCTTCTGGTTATGCAAGGAGAGTTGGAGAAGTAGAGAGCAGCTGGAGGTCTTCTCTGTGGAGTGATTAAAGAGATGCCAGACCAGAGATGAAGTCTGCCTTTTGTAAAGCAAATTGGCAGTTCCATAGCCCACCGCATACCAAAGTGATCTGGCAACAATAACATGGTGTGATATTTAAAGAAATTTCAACAATACACAATATGTTTCATCATTTACTTTTCTTGAAGTGGGAACTGAGAATAAACCAGTGGTGCAAGATTTGAAAGTGCTGTCAGCAACTGCAAAGACAACTGATTTTAATTCAGTGTTTCACACAGTGCAGCGAAATAAATGCAGGTAAACATATTAAACTACTAAACGTTATAAGATCAGATTTACATTTGTTTTGACGAAGCATCACTCTAGCATCGTGTGCGGGAATCAGAGGCTGGTTAGAGAGTTTGTGAATTTGGGAGTTTGGGTAGTTGGGGGGAAGTGTGTTGCTTAGTGTCTCTACCAGACTGTCACGGGGATCAGGATCAGCTCCAAAACTGAAGGGCTCTTTTTTTTGTTGTTGTTTTTTTCCTGTATTCATGATCAATGGAAATCTGCTAAATTCAACTCCTGCTTGCTTTTGTTGGTGTTTTCTTTGTGGGTTTAGTTTTATTCTGAAGAATTCAGCATGCAGGGCCTCAGTAGGATGCTTGCCCCATCTAGTGTATTCAGGATGACTGCCTGGACATCAGACTTCAGTACCATAGAGTGCATGGGCAGGATTATACGGTCAAAGATCTTTGTCCACATTTAATTGAGATGTCAATCTTGATGTTTTTTTTTGTTTTTTTCACTTGATTAAATAGAAAGCTGGTCCTTTCCTTCAATGCTTAGTCAAATAAATCCTCTGAAACTCTATGTTTTTGTAGTAGTCATAAAAAAGTGATCTAGAGTGGTGAACCCTATATTGAACACATTCAGTGTCTGCCTTCCTGAGATCTGGCTTTCTAAGATAGAAGATCATTACTTGAGATTTATGTGGGTTTACTGTCAGGTTTGACGGTACTTCTCTAGCAGAGCCGAATGCCGATGGAGCTCCATTCCTTTGAGGACAGCAGCACAAGGTCATTTGTGTGAGGGAGGAATTTACCTTTCCTATGAGAGGAGTTGCAGATTGCTCTTATAGCAATCATAAATTATTCATTTAAATATTAAATAAATTGCCTGACATCAAACCCCTGAGATCAGTCGTTTTATTCCCAATCTTGAATCCAAATTTATAACTGACATACAATGATTTATTGATGTCAGAGACTTTACATCCTACACCGTTTTGAAGAATTTTATAAAATCAACCTTATCAAATATGATTAATTTTTTTTCTTCTTCTTTTTTTTTTTTTTTTTTTTTAATCTGTGCCATTTATATGCAATGCATCTCTCTATATATATATTACCTGTGTAGGGAGATTTATAAGCTGTTAAATTTAGTTAAATTGATTATTCTGTCACTGACAGACCCTGACATACTTCTTCTTTTGGCTGCTCTGTTTAGGGGTCACCACAGAGGATCATCCGTTTCTTCATATCTTACGGTCATGTGCATCTCCCTCATTCAAACCGACCACCTGCCTGTCCTCTCTCACCACATCCATAAACCTCCTCGTTGGTCTTCCTCTTCTCCTCTTTCCTGGCAGCTCCATCTTCAACGTCCTCCTCCCAATATAATCCTCGTCTCCAATGCCCAAACCAACACAACCTTGCTACTCTAACCTTGTCTCCAAAACATCTAACCTGAACTGTCCCTCCACTATTGGTACATTTACTATCAGAACAGAGTTACCACTTCCAGGTCAATGACAAATCATTAAGTGTTCATACGTCTTTGGCTTGACTGTATAGTGACTGTGAAAACTCAGCCATTGCTCAGCCACTCTTTGTCCAGCTTTTTATTACTCGCCCACTGAGGAATGAGAATCGCTCTCTTGCTGCCTTAAAGTTTTCTCTGAAATAAAAATGAACAAGATAAACATGAACACCTTCACAATGTCATTACTGGTGAAAAACTGGGGATTTTTAAATTTCTTGAGTTGAGGGGTGTCAATTAATATCTGCAGGACTGAGTGTACTAAATGTGTTTTAGTTGTTTTGCAGACACACACGAGCACTGCAGGCTCATATTTGAATTTTTAAGTCTTCTTCTTACCCACACACAAAAACTGACATGAGTATATGTGGGTTAAGTCGATAAAAATGTCAGTCGTCTAATGCATATCGCCTGTTCATTACTTTCCTTTACACAAAATGAAACAGAACCCTTATTTCCAGTGTCTCAATCTGCTTTCTGACCAAGAACACTTGAACACACAGAGACTCACACTGGTCTTTTTACAACCAGAGCAGAACCCGTATGCAGTGCCTTTTGATGTCTTAGGCTACCAAGAGAAATGTTAAAAATATTTACTTCAGCAGTGTTTTACCAGACAAACACAATATAGCCTTAGATTAAGTCAGATGAATAAAAAGTTGTTTTTTAAAGAAGTTGATGTATTGGTTAGAAGAGCACAGGTTTGAATTTTGACCTTAATAAAATAGTGATTAAACCGGGTTTCTGGATACTAACTGTAAATACTGGTTAAAAATACACATTAAATTACAATGTATTATTCATTAAATATTCATTCTGAGGGTTTTCAATCAACAAACGCTTACTGATCAGCTAAATGCCAGATAAGTAGCTTAATATATATATTTAAGTTGAACATGACACAGAAAAATAAATGCATCTTGACTGAGAAAAGTGGAACTGGCCTTTTTTCCAAAATACATTCAGCACTGCTTATGTTCACAGCTGACTCGGATGATCTAAAGGTAGAATTGGGTTTGTGATGATATGTGTTTATGTTTGAAAGAGAGAGAGAGAGAGAGAGAGAGAGAGAGAGAGAGAGAGAGACCTTCAGAGATCTTCTCATGTTCTCATTTATCTAGACTTCTCTTTGCTTTACTGCTTTGAGGTGTTTGTCCACCAGAAAGCGATTGAGTTCTAAGAGAATGGCAGAAAAAGAACAGCAGACAGGGGGATAGAGTGAGTGAGATGGTGCAAGGCAGGGAGAGCTGAAGTGTTTTGATGGCATGAAAGAAGCTTCGCTTTGTGGAATTCGGCAGAAATGGCACATTTTATCTAGCTAATTGTGAATGTCGAACGCTGTTGCGCTCATTTCTGTATGTTAATTTACTGGTACACATTATATTAAATGTGTAAGTTAATGTTGCTTTTAGGGCTCTGGTAAAAGTCTTTCTTTTCTGCCGCACTGTGACCTCAGTGGCTCAAGGTGCAGATTTTGGGCTTTGCATGCCTGCATATGAGGGGAAAGCAGTAAGCTGTCAAAGCATATTTTAGGCCTTCTTATGGCCCCACACATATTTGAGTGTTTTAATCAGTGCAGAGCAGGCTGCAGAGGGACAGACTGGGAGGTAATTATGTCTGCCCTCAACTCCACTGACAACACACTGACACGTTACATTAGGCTGCTGCATGACTACACTATCAACAAGAGAGCAGGAGAAAAGCACCACACACATTCACAGCACTCTCTCTCTCTCTCTCTCTCTCTCTGTCTCTCTCTCTCTCTCTCTCTCTGTCTCTCTCTCTCTCTCTGTGTCTCTCTCTCTCTCTCTCTCTGTCTCTCTCTCTCTCTCTCTCTGTCTCTCTCTCTCTCTCTGTGTCTCTCTCTCTCTCTCTCTCTGTCTCTCTCTCTCTCTCTCTCTGTCTCTCTCTCTCTCTCTGTGTCTCTCTCTCTCTCTCTCTCTGTCTCTCTCTCTCTCTCTCTCTGTCTCTCTCTCTCTCTCTGTGTCTCTCTCTCTCTCTCTCTCTGTCTCTCTCTCTCTCTTTAGGATGCACTTTAGGACACAATGTGGCTTGCGACTATAAAATGAAGAAAAAAACTGCTTGCTAGACATTAAGAGCCTTTTTTTAAGACACATGTTCAGTGAATTGAAGCCAGATTTTGGTCCAGAATAAAAAACATAAACCACTGGAAAAAATGTTCATTAAAATGAAGGTCTTGCCTGGCCTTACATTAAACAAGGCACAATCAACAGGACAGAATAAATATGTGAATGTATTCATACATCGGAAAGCAGTGTCCACACACTGAGCAGCAGCAGGCTCACTGGATTAGTTTCAGGCATGGTGGTACACAGATTCCTCTAAGGTTGGTTTCAACCGCATTGACTATATTTATGCTGGAGTCCCTGGGAGCCAGCCTTCTCTAAATGTCAGTATCATTTAGTCGAGAGTAAGTTATTTCTCATTTTCCCCACGAAGCAGTACTGAAGTATGCGGGCCTCCAAAGTATTGCCTGATGCATTATATAAAAAATTCACATCTGGGCATCCAGCATTCAGTCCCATGGATTAGCCTTTTAATAATAAAAAAGTGCACATGCTTTTTTGTGACCAATATAAGTCTATACGAGTGTATTTTACCCGCTAATCCATAGGGCCTGAAGTTGTTCTGTAGAGAAGTTTGTTCTCCTGACAGATGGTGCAGCAGAATGACTGAGTTAGATTCTTCCACTCTTGAAGGAGAATGAGAATGAACTCTAAGACATTAAAACAGTGCATTAAAGTAAGAATACATTTCTGTGAGTTTAAACTGCATCCTTATAGTATACACTCATATGAACTGAACTGAAAGTCATTGAACCGGATAACAAAAGAAAAAGCAGGACATTAATAAAAAATATCTAACAGTAGATGCAGATTAGAAAGATGTAACTGCTAATGGCACAGTACAGTAGACATGAGGTCCATTAAAGTCTGTATTTAAGAAATAAAAGTTTTAAGCTAATAGCAGCCACTTCTGAGTTCATGTAAGTCAGTCAGGATTACAGGTATTGCAGATAGCAACATAGTGATCATTTTGGTGCAGCTGTTCTGGATTGTGTGAGTGGAAAGAAGACAGTTAGATTCCACCATTGAAAGGAGCACAATATTCATCAAAAAATAATAATGAGAGAAATGTGCGGTGAAACCACTGCAAAAGGATGGAACTTACATTAAAACACTTGATCATTGCCAAGCACAAAGATTACCTTAAACCCAATGATGTGCTGTGACTCAATCAAAGCAAAATCTATAAAGAAGATTGGGCCAAACTTTCTCCCCAAGGGTGACAGTGACTGATCTTTAATTAATGGATGTGTTTGATTGCAGCTGTTGCTGTAAGCGTGTCCTTGAAGCACATGTTGCCACTGATCTGGGTGATAAGTGTTGTGCTTTAAAATTGTTTGAAAATCATGTGGCCAGAGTCAAGAAACAATTAAGTTTAATGAATAAAAATAATATAAAACATCAGATTATGCTTTTCTGGCCTCAGTATATCAGTGAATTACGTGTGCAGCAGTGTTTGTGTTTATTTATTTTATTCAGAAATGAACACAAGCACTGCTGTTTTTTATTTAATGTAAAAAAAGAACACTGCTTTTATTCTTTTATAGCTTATGTCACATATCCAATGATATCCATGTCAGGAAGCAGAGCTAATATATTTTCATGCTGGCTGTGGCTCTCTGAGTCAAAGGATTGTAACCTCTCAAATGTGAGAGAGAGAGAGAGAGAGAGAGAGAGAGAGAGAGAGAGAGAGAGAGAAAGAGAGAAAAAGCGTGTGTGTGTGTGTGTGTGTGTGTGTGTGTGTGTGTGTGTGTGTGTGTGTGTGTGTCTAGTTCAGCCTATGCCAACTTTCTCTAAAGCCTCTGTAATTAACAACCTTCTCTCTGTTCAATCTAACCCCGTTACCATGGAAACGTTGCTCCCGACCACCTCCGAAAGGAATTTCTCCTGGGACAAAAGTCCCTGTGTTCCCAGGCCTCTCCTTAACTGTCTTTCTATATCCCTTGCCTCCTCTTTCTGCTTCTCTTTCTTCTTCTTCATGGCCAACACACAGTCCCTTTGACCACCGACTCCAACATTCGCCAAAAGGCCAGCCCACTGCCTTACTCAGACCAGTGCTGCTCTCCCAGGATACTATCTAACATCTGCATTCGTCTATTCACCTTGTTCATGTGATGTTTACCAGTGTGAATACAGCTGAAGATTTCAGTCTGAATTGAAAAGAAGATTCTAGGATATTCTGAATGGAAAAGGCAATTCTAGAACAGCCCATTGTAGAACAGCAGAAGTGGAGGAGAACATTATAGAATGGAAGGAATGGAAAAGAGAATATTGACAGTGTTAATGGAAACAACCATTCTAGAGCACTGGGAATGAAAAACAGTATTCTAGAACAGTGATATTGGAAAGCCAGTTCTATAACATTGGGGTTTGAAAAGCCCTTTCGAGAACAGTGGGGATGAAAAGGCTCATTCTAGATCACTGGGAATGAATGAGAACTCTGGGAATTGTGACTGGATGAGAACATTCTAGAACAGTGGGAATGGAGGAAAACAGTCTAAAACAGTGGGAATGGAGGAAAACAATCTAAAACAGTGGGAATGTAGGAGAACATTCTAGAACATTGCGAATGGAGGAGAACATTCTGGAATACCACATCACTTATAAGACTTTGTTACACATGAACTCATGGGCAATGTCTGGACAGTCAGGACTGCACATGTCCAGAGTTTTTCTTCTACGCATGCAGCACGCAGCAGGAGGTTCCCGGCGTGGGGTTCTGTAGTTTGACTGAGGGGTGGCACTCAGGTAGAGCAGGCAAGTGGGAGGACAGGGTGCAGCTGTGTTGTCGCAACTCTTGATATCTCTTTATTTCAGCATCAGCCCTGTCCAGCAGAAGTTTCTGAGTCTCCTGGTCTCTTCAGTGAGACATTCTCGTTGCTGTCATCAAGTAAATAACCTTTTTCTTCACCCTTGAGTGTTTTCTTCCAGTTTCACACTGGTCACATTATAGAAGTGTCATTAATACACCCACTACTTTACTGTGATCCTCCAGAAAACAACCAGCTCTGTTCACACGTGGACTCGTCAGATTTTCACGAATGCTGAATACCATGGAAATGGAAGAGCAGGAATGTAAGTAGCCTTGAGCGTTTAGTGTAAACAGGGAATACAGTAGCACACATTTATTGGTGTCTCAGAGGTGAAGGATATTTATGCTGAGAGCAATGAGAATATCTTTATCATAAAATAACAATGCTGACATCTACTCTTCACCTTGCTTGCAGCTAATTACACTCCTGCGTATATGTTTGGAAACTGTACTTTCATCACAACTACTTCATAAATGGTATTGTCTCTTAAGTGTATAATAAATGGAGCAACCACTTTAACTTGAAGTAGATGCAGATAAACTGAAAATGCAGATAAGTGTACAGTTGCTGTGCACTACAAGAACAGTGCTAATATTAAACCTACATGGATTAGATTGGGGCCTCGTGGTTAGAGAGTTGGTTTAAAGTTGCCCTGAGGCACCCTTGAGCAAGGTACCATCCCCGTCACTGCTCCCCGGGCACGCGTTTGGGTGTGAGTAAAATGCAGAGGTGTCATTTCGTTGTGGTTCTCTGTGTGCCGTGTTCTCATAATGACACGAAAAGTCACTGTCATTAGAGTGTTAGTGTTTGTTCACATTTATTGTCTCAGTGTGGAGTAGTCCTAACGTTAGTTTTGAACATGTCCATGTCAGAGGAGTCGCTGCAGACGCTGCTGCTTCTTATGTGTGAAATAGTTCAATAGAGGAGCTGCTGGGCTGAGAAATCATCCATCAGTCACACCATGTCCTGATAAACCACATTCATGACTGAACCATTCACGGTTCCAAAAAATCAAGCACACAACCAGAAGAGTCTCTCTCTCTCTCTCTCTCTCTCTCTCTCTCTCTCTCTCTCTCTCTCTCTCTCTCTTTCTCTCTCTCTCTCTCTTTCTCTCTCTCTCTCTCTCTCTCTTTCTCTCTCTCTCTCTCTCTCTCTCTCTCACACTCTTCTTTCTGTCTTTTTGTCTTTCTTTGTGCTCTCTCTCACTTTCTTTTCTCTCTCTCCTTCCTCTCTCACACTCACTCTACTCTCCCTCGCTCTCTCTTTCTCATTCACTCTCTCTTTCTGCCTCTTTCCTTGTGCCCCCTCAGCCCTCTTGGCCAGAAACCTAGGTGATCTCACAGCACCTCTTTGCCGGATCTGGAGCGTCATCCTTATTCTCTTCCTCCCACTTTCTTTTCACAGCACTCTGTCTCTCCCTCTCTCTTACTGACAGAGAAATCAGTAACTGAACCTGTGATATTCTTCTCCTCTTTGTGGCCTAATTGCTGTGGCTTAATGGTCCCTCCAAAACCAAGTTCTATTCAGGCTCAGCTCCTAAAGTAAGGGCCTGCTGAGACACCCACACAGGCCTTTTCTCTCTGGGCAATTAAGATAACACATGGCAGGAGAAGGAGGCACTGAACATGCTCCAAACACTGCACTGCTACTGGGACACTTCTATAAGCTATGAAAGACACACTAGAATGAGGTTGAACTGATTGAATCAGACTGGGACTTTGTGAAAGACCCCTTAGGGAGAAAGAGGTTGAATGACATCGCTCTTTGACTTATTTTTCTGAACGGAATGTGGAGTGTGAAGCATACACTCATTTATTCTGTCTGTTGTTATTTTCCCATTGTGATCCAACAGGATGATGTTTAGACCAGATGTGTCACGCAGCCATGGCTTTTGTACAATTAGTATCTCATCAGCCCACACACATGTTTATTCAGTCAGATAAAAGCTCATTAGCACACAGTAAGGAAGACCAGTCAATGGTTTTATGTGACGTCATGCATATTCATGAGCAACCACTTGGAATAAGCAGGCCTAAGGAGCGTAATGGTGTGCAATGCCCTCTGGGATACTGAGTGTGTTTATCCTGCTGGAAAATGTGAACATAAGAAAAAAGAGAAAGGGGACGAAAGGATGGAGTGAATGCTCTGTGAGAGGGTTGAGGAAGAGTGATTGTGTGTCAGGGAGAGTTTGAAATGGAAAGTGAGAAGGGAGAGAGAGAAAGAGAGAGAGAGAATGATAGAAAAAGGAAAAAAGCGGTAGAGAGAGAGAGAGAGAGAGAGAGAGAGAATGACAGAGAGGAAAAAAGCGGTAGAGAGAGAGAGAGAGAGAAAGAGAGAGAGAGAGAGAATGACAGAGAGGAAAAAGGGGTAGAGAGAGAGAGAGATTAAAAAACTACAGAATGTGAACAAGTGAACAAAGGAGGAAAAGAGAGAGGAGGAGAAAGAAAGGGCATTGATGGAATGTAAGGATTACTGTAGAAACCAAAAGCTCGAGGCAGGAGATTGGAATTATTCCATAGTCAAGGTGTTGAGGAGGGAGAAAGAAAGAAGCTAAAGACACAGAGGGAGCGAGTGAGTGAGGGAGAGAAAGAAGATGACAGAGAGGGAGGGAGGAGAAGAGAGGGTGTGAGAAGTAGGCAGATGGAGAGAAAGAGGGTATTTTTGAGGGTGTACTCTGGGGCTTCAGAGCTGCCAGGCAGGATTAAGGCCTTCCATGCAGGGCTGATCTAAACAGCGTTAATTACTGAGCACGGATCAGCCCAGCTCTGGCCTGCTGCTAGATGGAGGGCACAGAGAGATTGCCTGGGACGTCCTCCCTTATGCCTCTGTCGGAGTCCAAAGTCAGGCTGACCTGAACAGCAGCTTTGGGTTTCATCTAATTATAACTGATGTTTAACATGAGCATGCTGTTACCTGAAAGGTGTTGTTCACACTCAGTTAAAAAGTTTGTTTCGGCGTCTTACAGCGCTGCATTGATCTCAGGTTAAATTCGCATTTATTTCTGCATAATCCACATGTCAATCAATCAAGACAAGTTTGGTGTCACAAGTTTGTATCTTTAGTCAAGTCGAGTCAGCTTTATTTATATAGCGCTTTTTACAGCTGTTGCTGTCACTGACAACTTCACAGAATCAGTAATGAGGTTGAGAGAGCGAGAAAAAACTCACAGCTGGAAGGGAAAGGAAACACAAAGGAGGAACTAAGACCCAAAGAGAACCCATCCTCTAATTAGACACCAGAAACAAAGAAGAAAGAAAGAAGGAGAACATGCATCTCAATTAATCAATTAAGCGTAGATTTCTTTAGTAGTGAGTCTCGATATAAGAGTCCATTAGTGTCTGTAGTTGGAAGTTCGGTTAGCTAATAGTGGTGGCTCTGCCCGAGTGGGTGAAGATTTTGTTAATCTTAATGGCAGCTGCTCCTGCAGATGATCCAGTCTGATGTAGCTGATGTGGAGTTCAGGTGAGGACAGAAATCTGATGATAGTAGTTTTGTCAACTTGTTGAAGTAGCTTGCATGGAGTTTGGGAAACCCCCACAATGATTTCTCTCCCCCAAGCAGGTGGTGGACAGCCATGCATCTCAAAAAGAGAGAAAGGAATTAGATCTATTTTGAACTCATACTGTACAAACCATTAATTTATAGAGTGCAGTACTGTGACTCTGGCAGCTACTTCCATTGTACTGACTAGAAAGGATGAATCTGGGGTTTTACAAACAGAAGAGCACCCGGAGACACTGATGTCTCTCCAACACCACCGTCAACAAACCTGAGTAATCGTGTGAGAGCGGTGGGCCGGCAGCACTAACATCCCAGTTTACAGTAATTCTCTGTGTCTGTGAACCCCTGGATCTGCACCTCTTAACTAACAGGAAGATTAATTACTAAAAGCCTGATTAAACAAGTAAGTCTGCTTTAGACTTAAATACTGGGGGTGTGTCAGGTCCCCGGACAGTAGCTCTTCCTGTGATTTTTACAGAATTCACAGGAACTGTTGAAAACCAACTTTGCTAGTCTAAGTGAGTGTGAAGAGTTCATATCTAGGAATAGCCTCGTGAGATACTTGGGAGCGAGGGCGTTTAGGGCTTTGTAAGTTAGCAGTAAAATTTTATAGTCAATGCGAAATTTCACAGGAAGCCACTGAAGTCTAGATAATATCGGGCTAATGTGATCAAATTTTAAAAGTACTTTAGCTGCTGCTTTCTTTAGTCTTTCGCTGGAGTTGAGAGGCCACAGCAGATGATAAGCAAAGAGCAGTTATTCCTACTAAAAATGCAGGTCTTAGTCATCACACACTCACCTCAAGTTGTTTAGAGGTGTGTGTGTGTATGTATATATGTTAATATATATATATATAATATATATATATATATATATATATATATAGATAGATAGATAGATAGAGAGAGAGAGAGAGAGAGAGAGAGAGAGAGAGAGAGATAGAGAGAGAGAGAGAGAGAGTACTGTGCAAAAGTTTTAGGCAGGTGTGGAAAAAATGCTGTAATCAAAGAATGCTTTCAGAAATGGAAGTGTTAATCATTTATTTTCACCAATCAACAAAATGCAGTGAATGAACAGAAGAGAAATCTAAATCAAATCAATATTTGGTGTGACCACCCTTTGCCTTCAAAACAGCATCAATTCTTCTAGGTACACTTGCACACAGTTTTTGAAGGAGCTCGGCTGGTAGGTTGTTCCAAACATCTTGGAGAACTAACCATAGATCTTCTGTGAATGTAGGCTTCCTCACATCCTTCTGTCTCTTCATGTAATCCAGACACACTGGATGATGCTGAGATCAGGGCTCTGTGGGGGCCAGAAGAACTGATGCTGCTTTGAAGGCGAAAGGTAGTAACACCAAATGAAAGTGAAAAAGTGAAAGTGACAACCCTTGTCATTGCGAGGTCACGGCACAGCACACATGAACCACAACGAAATTGGACCTCTGCATTTAACCCATACACACACGTGCAGCAGTGGGCAGCTATTGAAAGCGCCCGGGGAGCAGTGATGGGGACGGTACCTTGCTCAAGGGTACCTCAGGGCAACCCACTAGGGTGGGAATCGAACCCACAATCTTCCGATGCGGGGCCAACTCCCGAACCACTAGGCCACCGCTGCCCCATATTGATTTGATTGAGATTTTTCTTTTGTTTGCTCACTTTGCATTTTGTAAATTGATAAAAATAAACAATCATACATATATATATATATAGGCACTAAATACAAAGTATACTTCTCACAGTACTGTCAGAAACACTGACTAGCTGCATGATTCATTATCCTTCTCTGAAGCATCTTATTATATATAAGATATTCTAACCACCACAAGGTACTAGTTGTTAGCAATGCAACGTGCTTGTTTGCTATGTAAGCCTTGCAGCTTCATTCCTAACTTTAGACACCATGTCTTGGCTGATGAACCATATTTGTGGTTGTTAGATTTAGAGTTAGGTTGTTTTTGATTTTTGTTCTTTATGTTTCCTGTGTTGTGGTGACCGTTCATGACCTATTTAAAATATCTAGAATTGCTTTACATTGGATTAGATCATCTGAGTGTCTGATCAGTTTGAGGTTTGCTTTAAATGAAGGTTATTAAAGGATGTGACTGTAACTGCTTTAACTGAACTGAATATTTGGATTCTGCTTCCTGTTACAAACACCATAAAATGAATTTCCAGCAAAAACAGCCAACCAGAATTAAGACCATGATTCTTTGTTCTGTTGAAGAGGAGAATATTTTGAGGAATCCTTTTGAGGTAATTCTCTTAAGGCTCTTCTTTTGAACTGCTTTGGTGTTTTTATCAGTTAGTGGAAAAATCCTAGCAATAGGTGTTCTCAGCTTGTAAGGGACCTGCATGTGTGGGGATGTGAGGTGACATTACATGCCATATTGCTCAATTTGGACTTTTGCTCTGGACCAAAATTATTACACTAATTGTTCATATTGTTTGTTTGTCTTATTGGCCAAATCTACCATAACAACAACAAATATATCAACTCATAAGGATCATCAGCTCAGATCAGCTTTTAGGTGCTCATGAAATAAGGTTTTGTGGTTTTCTGTTTCTGTCACCTTTACTGGCTGAAATGTTGTGTAAGCTGTTGCTTTTGCGCTGCAAACATATGATGATGACACTAATGGATGCATGTAGTAGAAAAACACATGAATTGCAAAATGAACATTTTGTGAAAGGTCACAGTGTATCCTTTTGGGCCACTTTAAACCTGTTAATGTGCACATAGCCATGAATGCACCCATTGTACACCCATGTATAGTTGGAAAGCCTATATCAGAAATTTGATTTCAGAATTTGATTTCATTTCTTTGCACATGCAGGCATCCCCCCAAGTGTTTTTGTGTGTAGTGGAGCCCTGTGCCCATTCTTCTCCCTGTAGCAGTTTTTCTGGCACTTTGTTCTCCAGGAAATCTTGTAAGCTGCTTGAAATGGTAATGCCGTCGTGCTCCTCAGCGGCTTTTATTTTTATCCTCTTTTTTTATTATTTCTCCCTTTCCCTCTATCCACGTCTCCCTCCTTCCCTCTCTCCCTCCCTGTCGAGACAGCACTGATGCTTCTCTGCTCTGCAGAGAGAGAGAGAGCGAGAGAGGGAGAGGGAGAGACTAAAAGAGTGAGCAGACAGAAAGTGAGGAGAGAAAGAAGCCAGGGAGAAAGAAAGAGAAGCACCTTTGGCCTCTACAGTTCTGTGTTGTTTAGTTTCTCACCTTTACTGCATGTTAACATCTCTCCCTGTCATTCAGCCCACCATCCACACTTGGGAATGAGGGAGCAAAGAGGTAAAGATAGAGAGGGAGAGGAGCAGAGGCTATAATGAATGAGAAGGGGTAGGTGTGTCATAAGCAGCGGAGATTAAGGAATATTAATGATCTAATGCCATGGTATTGTTTTTTTGGCTGTCATTCATGTCAGGATCGTTTAATAGGGGTGGTAGGAAGGATGGGAGTGTTTGCCACTTGTAGAAAGAAGCTTTTTGGTTGACCGTTTATCTGGATGATCCATTAGTAGAAGCTTAGCTTGTCGTTAACTAACATTCGACTGTAAGTTATCTGTCAACTGTCAAACTTTAAGCTGATTATAAAAGATACTGTTAAATCTAACCCTGACCCTTAAATCTAATTCTATTCTTAACCCAAAACATAAGCCTAAAGCTGTTGATAATCCAGTTTCTCCAGTCAGTTAACAAATGGAAGGCCATCTATATGAGATATTCCCATTAAAGTGCAGCAAAATCTTGAGTCTCCAGGATGAGGCAGAAGGGAGTCTCTCAAAAAGATACACTTCTTACCCCTGGATGGACGTGGATGGACAGGGTACACTAATAAGCAAAACATATGTTCTCTGAGGCCTGATGGTGAGTAAAGAGGTTAAGTTTATTGCAAGCAAAGGTCAGCATGTGAAAAGTTTATGAAAGTGGGCTGCATCTGTTTGAATGTAAAGCAGTGTTTGTAGGCATGTGAGTGCCTTTGTGTTCATGTTTTGTAAGAATGAGTCATGTTCCTGTGTTTATGGAACTTGGGACATCATAGCCAAGAACACTTCCAGCAGCATCTCTCACTTCTGTCCTCCCTCCCTCTATCCTTCCGTGCCTCTCTCCGTCCCTTAGGCTGTTTCAGACACTCACGACATTCTGCGTGCATCATTTATGAAGCAAACTCCACTCTCCCTTTTGGGGCTATTTTAATGCTGCATCAAAACCCATTGGTGGTCCGTAAAAAGGACATAGTGTGTAGTTGTGTGTGTTGTGAAGGCTTTCAGATCTTATGTGTGCAAAAATCACATCGATAAGTGCATGTATCCATAAGAGTGGGAAAGTATATAAGTGTGTGTGTGTGTGTGTGTGTGTGTGTGTGTGTGTGTGTGTGTGTGTGTGTGTGTGTGCTTGCCTATTTGTGTTTGACTGGTAGGCTTTCAGTCTCATAACACTCAGGCTGTCTGACCCCCTGCTTTGATTCAGTCTGCTGCTCATTAGGACACATGCATAATTAATCAAATAAATCACTGCTTTTGTTTTCTGAACTGCTCTCCCTTCCTGCACCAGATTGAAGGTTAATGGTCAATTCAGTCGAATACATACTGATATTTTAATGCTTATGTAAAAATTTAGGCATTTTTAAAGGTAGGAGACACCTTTATTCAATATTTTTGCAAAACACAAACTCATTCAGTCCAATACTCCTAAGCATTGCTTAACACCATAAAGCACAGGCTTATTATGGTGTTATTAAGCACCATCGGGTGGATAATGCAAGTGACCATGTGGGTAATGTTTCTTAAAATCATCCTGTCTAATAACGGAATCTTCAGGCTTCTTAATGGCTTGTTCAGTATGTCTCTAATTGTATCCATCCCCGCTCTTCTTTTTACCTTCTAGTGTTTTCTAGCATTACAGTCTTTTCCAGGAAATAGGTTCTTTTCATAATGTGTATAAAAAGACAACTTCCACAAGATCGTATGGCCTACTAGTAGGAGGCATTTGTTCCTTTCCTTTGCCTTCCACTGCCATTTTATTGACCAGACATAAAGAAACACAGATAAATCAATCATCTTTGTTTGTAGAAGTAGCAGACTCACATATTATATTCATTTATTTGTGAAATGGTTTGAAGAAAACTCAGATTTTTCCTTTTACCACACACCTTCAGCCATGTTCGGAGTCCAAATCTTGCTTCTTTAATTTAGAACAGAAATTATGAAATTATGAAGAGTTCAATGTGGCGATCAAATGCTAGAGGTTAATACTCAACCCTTCATTTCCATAAATACATTTCCAACATGCCTTTCATACTCCATCCAGTTCATCATTACACTGGTTCAGATTTCTATGTATGGTTTAGGATACAGTGTGACTTACTATGAACTGTAAAATGAAAAAAACAAATGACCCCTACAGGCACAAAACTGGTACTAGATCAGCACTCCTCCTGAAGTGATTTGTGAAAATTGGCTACCTACTGAAATAACTCTGTAACTTCTAATTATTATGGAAGTTAGCTATGAGTGTGAGTGAAAAAGTGTATAAGCCCAGAAAAAGGGGCTAAATCCACGTTTCAATCAGTGCAGGTAGATGCAATCGTGTAAAGCAGCAGGTCTAGTCCGCCAAATGCTGAACAGTAGCTCCTGCTATGCATTTGGTCTCAATAGCCGTGAGAGCGCTTTAAAAAACGTGCTCTCTCTTTGCTTTAGTGCTTGAGTGAATATTGCCACTGTTTGTTTTTAAAGCAGTCTCTTGTAATTCTCTCGTATTTCCTGCTATTGCTCCACTGCTTGGCATTGAGGAGAATGGAAATGCCTCTTCTGGAGCCAAGAGCCTGCTCTTTTGCCCAAAGAGACAAACAACCAACTCTTTTCTGCCAGCTTCCACTACTCTCTCCCTCCTGCTGTCTTCCTTTACCTATGTGCTCACTGAACACGCCAGCCTAGCTCTTTATCAACACCAGAGCTGTGTGGCTAGTCTTTTTAAATACACTCTCTGGCCAGCTCCTTCTGACCAGCTAGCTTTCAGCTCTGCTGCAGTGTGCATCACTAGAGTCGGAGGATCTGTACTATGGGCCAAATAATCTGTTCAATCTAGTTCTTCTTTTATTGATGGACAGAGAGTGGAGAGGCCTGACAGCAGGGCCTGAGGCTGAGCTATGAAGTTGGTACTGGGATAAAGCAGCTCAGTGGAGATGTGAGCAAGGCAGGCTGGAGACAGGCCTTTTGTTTCACCTGGATGGATTAGGTGTAGAAGCAGCTTTGGGGAGCCTGCCGAGGGGTGGGCTGAGAGGAAGTGTGCAGGAGATGGTTTTATGGGGATGCAGATCAATGTCAGATGCTGAGTGTAGTGATGCAAAAAGTGGATTCAGTCTAGCAACCTGATTTTACTTTAGTGAATCGAATCAGTTCTCATCAGCTTTGGAACTTGCATGCTCTTCTGTGTGCTGATTGAATAGTGAATGTGAGTGCTGCTATTAGTTTTATTTGAGTCCTTCAACCTATTATACGTTATCCATAACTTTACCAGCAGAGTTTTTTTTTTCCTGTTTGGTTTGATGCTGTTTTTATGGTAGTGTTTATCGCCCAGTCAAGGTTGGCTTTATCAGAACACTGTGTGACCATTGGCTCTAGAGACCCAAAATATCATTACTGAGCAATTTAACACATACATAGCCATCTCCACTGACCTGCAACCGTGCCACTTACAGACAGAGCCTTTACAACAGAAGCTTATTTAAAGTCAAGATTCTGCAATAGTTATTCTGTGCATAACAACAAGAAAGAGAAGAGTAAATATCACTCAAAAACAGACACTGGCCATTTTTCATTCTAATGCTTTTCTAGTTCTTTCACATTTTTACTTTCTAAACCACTTCCTGATGAAAATGTTAAATCATAAAGTAAATAATGCACATTGTGATTGTGTCATTTTATGTTAATCAGACATCTATTATTATTCATGTAAAAAGTCTTTAAAAAGTCATTTTAGCTTTAAATGTATGAATTATTTATAGGCCGTGGAAATGTAGGAACAGTCTATAAAGCCTATGTTTTGAAAGCTAAATGAAAGACTTTTATGTGAAACTTTTAAATGAAAATGAAATTTTAACGATAAAATTAAATAACCGTGCCACACAGCAGTAAATGCTTGTGTTTTTTAATGTGCGATATCGTGCTAAGATTTCTGGCCGTGTCAGTCAGGCCTAGTTTAACGCAAACAAATTATTTTAAGCTTCAAATTTCATTCCATAATGCACAAACCATTTCATTATCACTCACTGATTCAATCAGTTCTACATATTTATTGAACAAACCAGCTTTAAAAAATCAGTTTGTTCACAAATGGGACAAGGTGGTGTCCGACAGAATGTTTTCTCCGGCCTGATGCAGGTTTCTTTGCACTGTGTATGCTCCAGTCAAGGCTGGGTTTATCAAAACAGAGTGTGAACGCTGGCTCTCACCCAGAATTTTTCCTGCAGAGCTTTTTTACTCACAACAGCAGCCATCCCCATCAATCTGTAACTATGTTGATTACAGACAGACTGGGGATATATCAAAACCAACTAATATAAAAGTAGCATGTTGTTTTGGGTTTCTGCCAAATGATGTAAATGTAGTGAGATTGGGGTAAACCTTCAATATTTAGTCTGCTTAAGTGGCCACAGTGTGAGCTGCAGACTAAATGGATCAGTCCTTTGGAGGACCCATGTGGTTTAAATTACTCCAAGGATCTGTGTGTGTGTGTGCGTGCGTGTGTGTGTGTGTTTGATTTAGAGTGCTGTGTATCATGTTTCAGTGGCAGGAATGTCCTCCCTATATGTGACTTCAAAGCATTGATTACCGGTCAGTTATGATAGTCAGGCAGCAGGAATGTGGCCAGCGGTAGGAACAAATAGTGACCTTAAAGAACTGCAATCAATTATATCCATTTTTCTCAAAGCATGTCTGTGTTGCAGTGATCTCTACACAATATACAGCTAGTAGCTCATAGAAAAAGAAAATTTACTGGCAAACAAGTTCACCTGTCCAAGAAATTTGCTTGTGTCATCATTTACTAAAACTTGCTTCCTTCTTTCCTTTCTTTTCCAATACTGCTTACTCCTCTCTGTAAAAACACCATCAGTTCTGTCAGGTTAAGATGGCATTCAGATAATCCCTGTCCATTTAATCTCACTCTGCCAACAACTGGGAGCACCTTTTAGCTATTGTTTGTGTGCCAATGGAAAAGAAGACAAAAAAAAAAAAAAAAACAGCAGTCCAGACTGGATTGATGCTGCTGTTAAGGCAATGTGATGTGCAACCCTGTAAATATTACAGAAGCAATGCCTAAAGCAATTCTTTTTTTTGTCCATTGAGCTTATATTAAAGTTTTTTTTTCAAATTAGAATATTCTGAAAACAATCACCTAACGATTTCTACTTATTTCACAGGATAAAGATACATGTCATGCTTCCTTCCTCCCTCCCTCCTTCTGTCTCTTTTGAGTCCTTGAAAAGCCGATCAGAGCTGAATCTTGGCAGCTCTGCCTCTTTGGATCATATAACAGTATTACATGAGTCACTCAGAAGAGAAACTGACACTGGCTGCTGTTCTTTAGGCTGTGGATGAATCTGTATGAGTAAAATCATGCCTTTCAGTTGTCTTAACTATAATACACATCAATCAATAGCAAACTGGAAGCGGAGGGGTTCAAATCAAGGGCAATGAATTTGAATCTCAAGGAAGATTTTTATCTGTTTTCTGTTGGACACAGCCATGCTCCCTAAAGGCAGGGCATTGAACCACAGTCTCTGTGTCTGTAGTGTAAAAGTACTTGTACTGAAACTAACAGATGTTGTCAGTTCTGCAGTGCCACTTTGTAATATGGAGTAAGGCTAAAGACATTTATACTGGCCACGCATAATATCGAGTGCAGCTATTGCAAACATTGCAGCAAAGGTAAGAGTATTTTCAGTACCAAGCAATGGGACAACGTTTCATGTTTTAGCAGCCTAGAATATGAAAGTAGCATTTATTAAAAATGATTAAATATGGTAGTAAAAGAAATTAGATTTAAAAAAGTCATTGTATCGATTGCATGATATTTAACAGGTAGTACATATTCAGTTGTGTCAAACATTTTTACATAATAATAAGAGAAATAATTCTGTCATCATAAAACACATGTCGGAGGAATTTAGACTTTAGTGTTCTGTGTAAACTCAACTGCTACCTGACAAAGCCTTTGTAAATTGAATTCAGTGTAAGAAAAGGAAAAGGCTCCACAGAGCTGTGGACCAGAAAGAGCTCAGAAATGATCAGCCCAGCTAATCTAAACTGAATATATTTTACTGTTTTTAATGTAAATGAAAACACTGTTGTGGTATAGTGTACATTACATTACATACTTGAGGTGACATGGTTTGCACTGTCGCCTCACAGTGAGAAGGTTCTGGGTTTGATTCCCTGGCATGGCCGGTTCTTCCTGTGTAAAAATTGTCCCTGTGTTGGCATTGGGGTCCTCTGGATGCTCTGGTTTCCTCCCAAAGTCTATAGACCTGTCTGTCAGGTGGACTAGAGATGCTCAGTTCCACCCTTGGAGTCACTGCTCTGCAGAGGACAGGCCAACTTGTGCTTTTGCATTATGCTTGTGGCCTATGTTGTGTCTGATGCTGTTTTGTGTGTTGCACCAGGGTCCTGGAGGAACGTTATTTAGTTTCACTATGTACTGTGTATATGGCTGAAATGACAATAAAATCCTACTTGACTTGACTTGACTTTCACTCTATGAGTGCTGGGATCTGATCTGGTAAGGTGAAGGTAAGACTCAGATTTTGAATGGATTGGCTTGGTGCTGCTACTGACCATTTAAATGTTCTTTTTTATGAATGGAATGGCTACATATGATACAAGCCTCTCTAGTGAGTGAGTGAGTGAGTGTGTGTGTGTGTGTGTGTGTGTGTGTGTGTGTGTGCATGCTTGTATAAAATGATATGTGCAAAGAGCACATTCTCAGCAGGAAAATAATCCCAGTATTGCTTGTTTTTTCCATTGTAAACAAAGTGACCCAGAGCCCAAAAAGCATGTCTTCATCCACAATCAGGCTATTTTTGTCACTGCCATCTGACTGACTGAAATGGCAAAACAGAGGCTGGAAAGATGCCATTTTTTTGTTCTTGACTTATATATTGAGAGTATAGTTACTGGTGCCTGTGGAAAAGCCTCTGTGCAAACTCAGTAATGATATATACAACAATCGGAACAGCTTCCATGATGCACAGTGTGTTAAAGAGAAAACAACCATCTATTTGGGTTCACGTCACTTACACATTGCAAATTGCATTGTTACCGGGCCGACCCTAAACAATGGAAAGTGCCAGCGATCTCACAGTGGCATGTTAAACTGTGTATCAAAATGATGCTGCTCAGGTACAGCTCGGTACCTGGTGGCAAGTCAGTTTTTTTTAAATAGCACTTTTTACACTTCTTGTTGCCGTCACAAAACAGCAACAGAATCCGGATCCAGGTGCTTAGTAAGCAAACTAAAGGCGACAGAGGCAAAAACTCCCTAAAACTGGAGCAAAAACCTTGGGAGGACCTTGGGATGCCCATGTTTTTTCCTAGTTCTTTGTAGATTGTATATTCTGCACTACTCTGCAATGTGCTACACCGCAAGTCTGAAGAACAACATTTCCTGCTACTGCATACTGAGGCATACTGATTAACACACACACACACATACACACACACAAACACCTAGGCAGAAGCAAATTAGCTGGAAGATCACACCTCTCCATACAGGAGCACAGGGTCATACTGATTCTTTTCTTCACTTGGTTGAAAGAGGAACTGCAAGTCCGCTGTTAATGCCCTCCATATATAGAGAATGTGTGTGAAACTAGAGATACTAAAACTGTGTGAAGCCAGAAAGACTAAAACATCTTCATTATCACGTATCTCCTCCCCTTCCATCATTATCACACCAGCCTAACCAGAAGTGCTGGCTTTTAAGCTGTCTGTAATTAGCTCTCCAACTGAGGCAGCATTGGCTTTGTATGACATTGAGGATAATGATCTTTTTTTTAGGGGTGTGTGTGTGTGTGTGTGTGTGCGTGTGTGTGCATGCGTGTGTGTGTGTGTTTGAGAGCAAAAGGCTACACCATTAGTCCCTACACATCTAATGTGTTAACTCCTTTCATCTGTGTCATCCTTTTTAGCAGGCATTTTTAGGCCTTTTGTGGTAAAAGAAGCGTTCTCGGAGAAGAATAAACAACGTGGAGCAGCGAAGCTTTAACTGAAATACATTATTCATGGTTGAGATGGAGTTTGTGTTCTAGCAAAGGTAACACTGCATTATGCTTGATTGAACAATAAAAAACATTTTCTTCTTAGAGCGAGACTCAGTTTTCTGAGCTGGAACATAACAGAGGTTGACAAGAGCAGCTCAGAGGTGCAGGATTAAAGTGGGACTACACTATAGGGTACTGATGAGGTCTGATGTGTCATAAAGTGTGTATGTATGTGTGAAGGGCTGTTGCTTGCTCCCAGATATTACCATCAAGCCTCTTGATTGGTCCAACTCATACTGGCAGTTGGGAGGAAAACAACTATCTCCTGTTTCTCAGCAATCACTGCTCTTTAAAAGGAGGCTTTTGTTGTGCGTGTGTGTTTGCCTGAGGGTGTGTGAGCATCTTTCGCCACCACACTGCCCAAACGATTCATCTCCATGGTGACAGAACCCCTCTGAGGGCTTTGTAGTGAAAGCAGCCTAACGGCTCCAGGCTGACCTTTGACCCTTTCCTCTTTCTCGTCTCTCTTCTCAGGCGATTGGTTTTTGCTCACAGACAGCGCAATAACTCTATGCTAATGCTCAGTAAGACCCATGTAAATAGCTTCCATGCTGTTTCATTTTGCAGGTATATGAGAAGATAAAAGTGAACGAAATGGGGATTTTGAAAAATTGAACAAAGGCTTTTTATGGATTTGTAGCTTAAGTAAAACCAGCACAATAGTTATGTCTTTGCAGTCTTTAAATCAATCTTGCTTGTTCCTTAAACCTCAACACTTAAAACTGAATTTTTCCATTTCTAATGGATATTTAGTCATTTAACTGTTTATTTCATTTGCAGTTGAATTTTTACATATGTCTATGACATCTGCAGGCTGTGTTTATTCCAATAAAGCCTGAACTAAAATCCAATGCCCATGCCAAATTATCATTGCAGGTTGTTCTTAGCCTTGGGTTAATCTGGGTCTGGGACAAAGGCCCTAAATAGTCTGCATAAAGTCTGTAGACACCTGTTGATCTGGGGGTCCTTCTGAAATCAAAGGAGTTTTGTTGACGTCACAGCGGCAGCATAATATATTTACACAATGCTGTGAGGATGATTGCATTCAGTCACAAGAGTACTTATAAGGTTGCGTATTTATGTTATGTGATTAGTTCTCAATCTCAAATGTCATCTTATTTGAGATGTCTTGAGATGACATCTTATTTTTATCTTATCCCAAACATACTAGTTGGGCCTCCTCCAATCCAAAGAATTCAATTCTCCAGATCCACAGCCCAACCCTGGATAAGTTTATTTCCCCATAGACCCCCTTTAACCCCTCTAACACTTGCCATTGGGCATGCAGACTTACTGCTAACATGAGTATACTCTATGCATTGCAAGGGTATTGAGCATTGACGATTAGAAGTGGTGAGTGTGTGTGAGATAAAGAGAAAGTTGGAGTGTGAGTGGCTCTCAGTGGAACGAGTACATTATTATTGAATGGACAAACAGAGAAGAGATGGAGCATGAAGCTGTTTAGAGCTCAGTGTATTGCTGAGACACTGTTCGGGGTCCTGAAATACCTCCTGCTCTCCCAGTGTGGAGCAAGTAGCCATACGCATGTGTGAGTGTGGGTTTCAGACTGATCTCACTGTTGAAGGGGCAGGGAAGCTCTCACAGTGTTGCACAACATTTGGCTGGCATTAAGAGGAATGGCTTATTTTTCTTAGTTCAATCTGAATTCTGTTGGTGGTGTGTGTGAGGATGGGTGGGTTTATGGGTGGTGCTGTTCTGGAGGTCTTATAGGCAGATGGGCAAACCCACTGTTCTGGTGCTGTTAAAAATATTCATCATACTGGGGCACTGGAAAACAGCCCATGATATAGGGGGTCTCTCTCTCTCTCTCTCTCTCTCTCTCTGTCTCCACTGAGCAACTGGGGGGGGGGGGGGGGGGGTGCATTCAGTGCGACCCATAGAGGAGTGCTGCTCCCTGCTGGTCACTTTAGTCTGAATAATTTTAATGTTACTTTAATTTCGCTATTCTTTACTTTTGCCAATGCAAGTTTTTATTTTTGCACTTTGTAAATTATTAAATGTGTTTCCAAAAGGCAGTATTTTATATCCAGAATGTTATATTCTGTTGTGTAATACAGTTTGCACGCCTGTGTGTGTGTGTGTGCGTGTGTGTGTGTGTGTGAGAGAGAGAGAGAGAGAGAGAGAGAGAGAGAGGGTGAATTTCCCCTCACACTTTTTTTTAGTTAAGCTGAAAGCTCTTGTTTGAGCTTATTTGTGTGGAGAAGAGTGGGTACTGACACAGAGGGCTTATTACCATTTTCCAAGGCAAGTGACCAATCAGAGACTGAGTGCTCTTTAAACACATTGTATCCAAGCAACCAGTAGCATGGTATTCCACTGTACTCCAATAACACAGAACGATGTGATGTAGACAAAAGACACTACAACAGCCAGGGCACCACAATGCTCATTGCATTGATAATTAAAGCATTTCAGTGTATGTCTTTCCAGTCCAGTCTTCCATATTTCATTTACATCATTTACTGATGGTATTTAACCACAGATCCATGTTCATTTGTGTGAATCAAATCCCTCACGTTTTAATGCCAAATTTGTTTCCCAAGGTGATCGTCTGATTCTCAGCTATATACCCTTGTTACTTATGCTAAACTCACAATAGGGTTTTTAGTTCCTCATATACACACTCTGCATCAGTAATATACAGTGTGGTCTGGTTTAAATACCTTTGCCTGGGAGTGAACCGTGCAAAATGTTTTGGAGAATGCTACACAGAAGAGACACAACAAAATCAAAGTCTGCACAAATTTTGTCAAAACATATCAGTTGCTGGGACTTGTTACATTCTGAACATCTCCATAGATTCTGTTCATCATCAGTCGGAAAGTCCGATTTCCTTCGACTGACTCCAGCGTGTAAATAATGTTTAATATTAAAGCGCCAGCCAGCACCACGTCGTCTCATTCATTCATTTCATTTGAGAGGTTTGATGGCAATTATGACGGCAAATAGAACCAGAGCTGTTTTTGTCTGTCTCTCACACTGAACCCTTGTGTGGTGTGTCAGTATGCATGAGGATCTACGTATATATGCTTGTGAGTATTTGTCTGTTCTTGGTTGTTAGTAATGACAGCTGAGTGACTTCAGTGAGACTTCTGTACTCCAGCTAGATGTCTGTTGAATGTCTTGTCAGGTTTGGGTGACACTTGTGATTGATCCTCAGTGCAGAGCCCTTTTTTTTTTAGGATGCTCTCTAACACTGTGCTCTATCACAAGACTCGGTTTAAAACACATTTCCAGCATTAAAACCAGTGCGCAGTTGGGAATTTTCACAGGAGATGCAGCACAGACCTGCTTCCTTCAGCTGTTGTTTTTGCAGTTTTGCAATTCCAGCCTTTCATGTTTTCCATGCTTATTAAAGAGATACTTACTTACTTACTTGCTCCTCCATTTCAGAAGACAGTCAGTCTTTTACACTTTGCTATAATGTCCTCACCCACCTCTCTTACCCCTTGCCCCCTGCCCTGCTCTGCAGTAGTCTCCAGCATGAAACTCCATAATGAATTACTCTAAATTACTCTTGAGATGGCCCAAGGACAAACCCATACTGACACACCCTTCAAACTCATGCACTCAGTCTCTGTGTGCCGTGCAGACACACTGCAAGGTTGTTGTTTGTTTCACTTGCTCAGCATGCTGGAAGGACAGTACTGGGGAAGGTAAATAGAAGGTTTTTTTCTGCCCCTGGGCTCAAGTGGAAATTAGAAGAGAAACTTCCTCAGCATGTAAATTGCACAGTGTTTATTAATGATTCTGTGACTGGGAGGAGAGCAGCATGGACTTGTTTGGTTTCAGACTAGCAAAAACATCACACCTTCAAAAGCCCTTCATTTAGGGGGAAAAAAAAGTGCATATGATCAAAGGCTCTGAGAGCGGCTGCGAAAGGGAGAACAAAAGTATGACTGACTGAGCCCGTTCACTCACCAGCTCTCTGCAGGACGCCTCCTTTCTCCAGGACACAGTGCGAAATTAGAATGGGTCATGGGTTGGATTGGGGTGGGGTGATGATGGGATCTTCCTCTCCTGGTAATTGAGTAAACATTATCATGATAAATGCTTCATATCAATAATCGCATTGAACATAAAATGCTCATATGAAATCAAGACTGTTCTTCTGGCTGTATCCAGTTTGGTTTATGGAGGGGAAGAAAGAGCAGTTTGAATGAATTCAATAAAGAACTAATAAGGCAGTGTTATTATACCCTCTAATGGTGGAGATTTGTGCCTCGGATTTCTCCTTTTTCTTGTGAGGCACTTGCACGTGGCTTTGCTGCAGCCATTCATTCTGGGTTCTTATAATGAAAAGAGTTCTTTTCTTTCAAAAAAACATGTACAAACCCTGTGTTTTTCTTCCTCACTGGACTAGTGAGAGAAAATCAGCTGCAGATTAGCTTCCCATTATATATTGAATTTCACAGAACTCCATTTCCCTGGTGAGAGCTCACCCTTTTCTTTGCTAAAGAGGCAGTGGAGTGCACTGTGGATCACTAGAGGACAGATGGCAGACTCCAACCCCACATTTTACCAATCACACCAGTCTGCGCTATCACTACCCTGCCATTCTCCTCCACCCTGCTGTGGAGAATCATGAAGTGCCAGCCCTCATACAGCTGGAGCAATGGGACGAGATATAGAGAGCGCTTGTGTGTGTGTACGTGTAGCGTCTTTGTGCTATTGTGTGCTTGTTTTATTGAGTGCATAATCTGCTCCGGGTGTGCTTGTTGAATGTCAAGTTCCTGCTCGGAGCTCCACAGCATCTCCATGGCAGTAAATTAGCAGTGGGATGGAGTGGAGGAGAGGAAGAGAGGAGGATGCGGGAAAGCACTCCAGCCTGATTAAAGTGGCCTCTGTTTCACAGTGAGGGGGAGGGCGGCCATTCTGAACGGTCTTTCTGATCCTTTACCATATGGTGTGCCTCTTTATGATCTTGGAGAGGGTCGCTGAGAGCACATTGGTTTGCAGAGGCTACAAACATCTTTCTGTGCTCATCTGGGAGGTCTGCGAAGGATCATATGTCAAATGTTTGATTTATCGACTTATTAAAACATCATGTGCTCTGCAGTTTCCTTCTGCAGAGATTTTTTATAGTAAATGCCAACGATATCTAATCATCTTTGCTGGAACCTTTTAAAAAGATTTTACAGCACTTTTGATTTTAAGTAAATGACCTGAGGCATTTTTTCCACAATTCATTTTGTTTGCAATAAATTGAGACAATTTATGTCAATAGCACATTGCAATTCCAGTTCACTTATTGTTCCCATTGTGTTCAGTTGTTTAACTGATTGAACCTGAGCTGTGGCCATTTCTGTAATTCTGTAAAGATTTTCAACCAGTGCTCAGAACAGCAAACACAATTATTGAGACACAACAAAGGCTCTTGCAAAAGGCAGCCAAAGTTCTGTCTGCCTGCCGCTATAACACTTTTAGAGGCCAGCTACGAGTAGTTTATTTGAACTCAAACTGTGTCTGTATTTTACTGGGATTTTTGTCTGTTTATCAGGTGCCAGAGATGATCAGGACTAATTTTACCTAAATTGCCACCCAGGCCCTTAAAATGACAAAGAAATGCGCCATAAAACTGTAACAATGTGCAGCATAATATCAGCGCTTATTAGAGCTTTGTCTGGAGCTGTGGACCCACTCGACCACCCTCCCTTTGTCACTCACTCTCACTCACTCACTCTCTCTCTCTCTCTCTCTCTCTCTCTCTCTCTCTCTCTCTCTCTCTGGCTGCACTACATGGAGCAGTAGTTCAGGGAGAGAAGAGCTGTTGTCATGCACTGTAATTAAATGTCCTCCTTTTTTCTCTCTCCCCTGTCCTTTTCTCTTGGCTCTCATCTATCTCTTTATATCTAATAACATTCCCGCTGCCGCTGAATTAGGAGTTTCTTTTATCCCTCTGTCTCTAAGTAGCCGTCAGGCACTATTCAGACTGCCTGGCACCAGTGTCGCTCACAGAGAGGCACCTCTGAGTCTGTTTGTACTGAAATAATTACACAGCTAATACCCCTTTGTGCTGTGCTGTTGGGGCCTGATCTGTGCCTAAATCGTTCAGAAAGTAAAAGAAGAAAAAGAGACAGAGAGACCTCTCTATCTTGGGATAGAAATAAACGTTATTGGATTCCTCTCAACATCTCTTCAAGCTCCTCTTGTTATCAGGGACGATGACACAGCTCATTGATTGCTCTTTGTTTATGATTTTATGTCACACTTTCGTAAAACGCTCACCGCGGTTTGTAATAACAAACTATAAAGAGCAATAGGTTTTGGCCTTGTCTACTTCAAATCGACTTTTTCCAGGAGAGATTTATGAAACAGGCCCCAATATGAAGACCAACTACAGGGATATATTTTATAAAGATGGTCTTGCTTTCCTCATTTTTGTCAGCAGCAAGAGCCAGGAGTAGCTGGCTGTAATCTTATTTAAATGAAGGTATTTCTTCACGTCCACATCTGCTTCCCAGGCTACTGCAATGTAATGTCTTATTATCTGTTCCCTGCAGAGTCTCCAGGTCAGGACTTTGTAACACTGGACTATCGGCTACGCTACTACCCCAGTATCACCTACGCTGTGATAGGTAGTGGCGTCATCTTCGTCTTGGTGGTGGCACTGCTGGCCCTGGTCCTGCACCACCAGCGGAAGCGCAGTGTTCTCTTACCACGTGGGGTCCGTGGGGGTCCACACCACCACCACCACCAGCCCCTGCTGCTGTCCAGGCTGGTGATCGTTGACAGGGGTCACGTCCACACATCGGGCAGCAGAATCTCACCCCCATCGTCCTCTCCATCGGGACAGTTCAGCTCAGCGCACAGCCTGCAGCTGCTCTCCAGCGCTCTCTACCACAGAAGTGCTCCACTGGACTCCCCACCTTCATACTCACAGGCTGTCCTGGATGTCAGGTAAGCCATGGAGACTCCAAATTGTCATTATCTTCTGACGCCACATGATCACCCAGCTTTTGGACTCTAACCTGCTCAAGATCTTTTTCATCTTGTTAGTTCATGTTTCTGGCCGCGTTGAGATTTTTTCTAAAAATATCTTCTTATTGCTATTTTTACTACGTGCCGACAAGGAGAAAAAAATTGTAAGCACTGATGAGTTACGCTTTCCCTACTCTCACTACCCACAAAAAAACAAAAAAAACACCTTATAAGATACCATGACTCAGGTGTGCATCTTTCTAAATGAGAAAGTGTATTTTAGGCCTAGACAATGTGGCCTTAAATCTTATAATGATAGCTTTTTTCATTATCCATACTTGTCATCATGCATGCCGGTTAGGATCAGCAGCTCAGATAATAAAGAAAGAATAGCCTTTTTGTAGGCAGACACTTTTAAAAAGCATGTGATTTAAGAAAACTAAAACCAATTCCTGTTGTGTGGGTGTATGGCTTGTTTTGCTAGTCTATTCTATATTTGTTATATGCTGCTATGAGTGATCAGACTTCCTCTCTCACAGAATAGAACAAAGCTGGTTTGAAGATATTCATTAAGCACAGAGCACTATCACCCAGTTAAGAATGGGTTCATTACCTTTTATGAACTGAAATACCATCACAAACTGTTGTTTATGTATTTGAAAGAATAAAATGTTTCCTCTCTCCCCACAGTCGACCACCATGGTTTGACCTCCCACCTCCCCCGTACCCTCCCGAGGGTGAAGCTCCTTGTGACAGAGAGCCGCCACTTTATGAAACCTCCACAGATGAGCCGGAGTCATCCCAGGCCCAGCGTGGCACCCCCAGCCTCAGAGCTGAGGCGGGACAGTCCCGAGGCAACAGCTCCCGTGAGTCTCAGCAGCTGTAACCCTCCAAAGAGAGGACATGCGTGTACATAGGACAAATGGACACTTAGGGGATTGACCCTACGGAGAGCTATAAGAGACAACACTCCTCATACCATGGGAACAATGAGTTCTGTGGATTCTCTTTCAAATGGAGTTGGACCACAAAAGGACCCCCCCAAGCACTTACTCCAGGTTTCATTTATCTGCGCTGGTGGAAGTCGCCATCTTCTGGTGAACATGCCAGATGACAGCTCATGAATTTACATGAGGGATAAACTCTGAGAATCCAGTGTACAGAGCTTATGACGGATATACCCTTAAGGAGGAGGGTACGCTACAAGACTACATCAGAATGTTGCAGAACGCAAACAAGGGTGAATCCACCTCAGAATAGCTCTCAAAAATTTGAGGCTGGATCATGGACTGATTTCTTTTGTTTTTTTTCAGTTTTTTTTTTTTTTTTTTTTTTTTTTAACACTGTGCAATGTGAAAGCATAACAATGGTGAACATGCAGAAAAACAGAAGAGCCTGATGAGGAGAGTGATATGGTGTGTTTTTACACACAAAGAGCATCAAAGAGCGTCAACTGTACCCCATTCCCATTCTTTCAAGCACTTCATAAAAGACGTTTTATTAACCCCCTTTTTTGGAAACGTAACGGACGATGAACTCAGTGTGAACCACTGCTTTACTGGGGCCATGCTTCCCAAGACTGGAATGATCTTGTATTATAATGCTATTATAGTATTATAGAACCTCTTGTTAATTATTCTGTATTTCTTCCAGATTTTCTTTGAAAGCTTTTTCTAAACAAATGTTACTGAATTTGATCATTTTGGATCTGTTATACTAAACCTCACCACTCCTGTTAACTGTCTGCATGCTGTAGGTCTAGGGAGGTGTTCAGAACATGCTGTATTGAATGGTCAGTAGCAAAAGCCACAGTGCCTTACACTCAAACACCTTTGGACTGGTAGAAAGAATTTTAGTCTTAAACTTGGCATAGTTACGATACATCGCAGTTCTCATCCAGGTCATTTACAGCCGTCTGGCCTCTGATCTTTTTGTATTTGACAATCGGTGTAGCTGACTCTTTCTAATACGGATTTACACTGTAATACGTTTCTATGAATGGATCAAATTAGTCCACTGTAAAAGAGCGACTGTTAGATTTTTCTCCAGCAGGTCACTTTGAAGTAGTAAGAGCTTCTGGCTGTGGAGGTTTGAGATCTCATGCGTTCGTACTGCATTATATAACTCATCTTTTTTACAGTAGCCAGACTTTGCTTTTCGCAAGGTTTACTTTGACTAAGGCTTGAGGTTAAAACCTGACTCTCACTGTAAAACTGCAGTTCGTAAATGCGACTCAAAGATTCTTTATTTTATCTAAAGCTGAACGTCAGACATATATGAAGGATGGAGACTTCTTCAATGCTATTGTCTATTTTCTTTTTTTTTTTCATTTGACTTGAAGGTTTCTGCAAACAAAAAGCTCAAGTGGGACCTGGATGAAGTGATGTGTATTTAAAATCCTTAAAAATAAATATTGTGAATAATATGTTAAACTGGAAAGTTATGTAAAAGCAAAGTATTACTTTATTACTTAGGTATTTCTGTTGATACCTGGCCTTAAAAAAGTGCTCCAACTTCATGAGAAATGTAGAAATATTACCAAAGCAGGAATCATATTATGTGGAGTCAAGTTTCAAAATAAAAACTACAGCTCGAGTTATCACCATGGAGAGTCTCTGCTGCGTCTTTCCTTGCAGTCTTTCCATAGCTGTTTTTGAATAACCCAACTTCGTTTGCATTATTTTCCACACTTTACTTTCTTTTTGCCCGCACTTACAGCAGTAAATCCATAAATAACTATGACTACATTTGACAAATAATATATTACCTTACACATCATCCAAAGAAAAAGGAACAATTAAAACTTTTCACAGCATAAAAAAAAGAAGGGGACATTGTACATCATTTTAAACCGTCCTTTCCTGGTTCCTATTTTTTTACACAATTTAGCATCTGCCACCCGGAGATTTCTCCGCTCTTCATTATAATGAGCAATGCAGGTCAATATTATAACAGGTCACTGTCACCAGGCTGTGTTTGTTGTGCTGGGAAGCAGCCACTAACAGGAATGCTTCTCTGTGGCAAGAACACGCTGTAAACATTTCACTGCAATTAGTGCACTGCTGTCCAGTGCAGTATCTTTATGCAGCATCTCAAGTAAGTGCTCCTGTACAACAATGTCAATGAGTGAAATAGCACAAAAATACTGTGGCACTTTTACACTTTTAGATTGCAGGTCCAAACTCTTTCCTCTAGAGCTGCTAGGATGTATGGCAGCTATGGGCTAGGCATGAAAGCTAATGGAAGAAAGGACAGATTCATATTAGAACACGTGGGTCGCATTGGCTGCTGGTCGGAGAAATATAATGGCCATATAATGGGCTCGGCCTGTCACTGGTGGCACAAGGAGGTAACAAACATAGAATGGACCGTTAGCGGAAAAAAGGTTTCTCCTTTTCTGTCTTGCTTCCTTCACGGATTGTTCACTTTCTTTCTTTCTTCCTCTGTATGTCTGCAATATTGACGAGCAGAAACATTTTCCCATTGAAATCTTTAAAGTATTACATTGGCAGGCTTTTTAATTTAGCAAAAATAGCAAAAGGGAATAATAAAATCATACAAAACTCTCTTTTAGCCATATTTACAACTGATTTGCAACCTTAACATTTTAAAACAACCTCAATCAGTAATTAACATTTTGACTTTCTCCATTTTAGTCCATCTGTCCCAAAGTTTAGTAGCAGAACAGTTCAGTTTTAAGTGCATCATGAGTGATGAGAGGAAGGAGGATGTGGGCACAAGCACGTAGAGGGTTTGGTCGCTGTCCCAAAGCCCCTGATTGGCTGCTCCTCTTGCTCTATTACTGGCCCTCAGGATTAAGTTGAAAGCTCAGAGACTTTGCGGCGGGTAGGTTTATTAGAATTAGCTACTGTAGGCTTCTCCGTTCTAGCCACTGTTTCAAACAGTCCCTCCTCGTGTTCTTATAGCAGTGTACCGCTCTGAGAGACAAAGCCAACCAATCTCTGATTCCCAACCTGTGGAACTGCAGCTAGATCTGCTGTTACACCGACTAGAAGTAGAAGAGCTACTGTTTAATTTTCATCCCATTCTCTTCCTCACCCTTCAGTGCAGCATTCTTGCCCCAACTCCTTTTAGGAGCTAGGTGCTGGTTGCTGAGGTCCCAAAAGTTCAGTCAGGAGGGTGAGTGGGGTCACCTTGGAGGCGGACCTTTATAATGGCCCCTGTGCAAGTGCAAAGCCGGCAATGTCAAACACTTCCTGAAGTGCTCGAGTTCAGCCTGCATGCGCTCTCTCTCCAGCGCCAGCCTCTGCCTCTGCACCAGCAGCTCCTGATGAAAGAGGAAGAGGGAAAAAGGTTAGAGGAAAAGAAAGCTAGCCCTGGATATCACAAGTATATAACCGGTACTGGATAGTAAAGTGCCTGGTGATGCATAACAAGTATGAGTTTTAGAAAGAGCCCTATTTGGTTTATATAAAAAAAACCTGGGTTATTGCACTTAAAAATCACATTTGATTGATCATAATGACGATATCAAGTATTAGTATGTTAATATTTATACTAAATGATTGAACTGTTTAAAGTTTAGAATTTTGTAGTGTTTTGAATTAAGTTTTGAATTAAGGTCAATTAGACATTTTGTTAGTTTCTATTTGACACTTTGCACTTAGACACTTACACATATCTTACATATTACACATATACACATCACATATTACACAAATATTTAATCACATCATCTGTGTCCATTTCCTTTCTCAAGGTGAACCATGAACAAGCCCAAGAACCCCAAGACCCGAGCTTAGTACCACCAGCCTAACAGTCAGAACAGATGTTACAATTTTCATTTTCCTCTTCTCTACAGCTGCAGTGTTTGAGTGCATGGTTTAAATGCAGAGGTCCAATGTCGTTGTGGTTCACTGTGTGCTGTGCTGTGACCTCGCAATGACATGAATGGTCACTTTCACTTTACAGTTTGATAAACGTCTGGTTTAAGTATCTGAATTCTGCTACTGATCTTTTAGACCAAATCAGGACAGTCCTCATTTTAATGCTCACTATCAGGGTTTTATTTGGGTAAGAAAGAAAGCTGGAAAAGTAGAGCTTCTTACCCCCATACTGATGGAGAGCTGATCGGCAGTTACACTCAGATGATAGTGCTTAGCCTCCAGCCTCCTGCATTCACTCTGTAGGACCTCACTCTCAACACTCCTCTCTGAAAATGCACACAGGAAATTTATCTGAAACCTTCTCAAGAGCAGCAAGTGACACTCGGATGGTCTGAAAGTGAGACTCACCTTCTGTATACTCGTGATATGCTTCATATATGGCTTCAATACCCTTCCATTTAGGGCTATAACACTCTTCTTCTTCATCATCTTCTTCTTCTTCTTCCTCACTAGACTCTTCTTCAGCTGAATGCTCATCACTCAACACTGAGGGCTCCTTGTGGGCTGGTGGGTGGCAGGAATGGCCATTGGTGTAAGGATAAGGCAATCTGTTCAGTGCCCCCTGGTGGTCCAGAGGGTTATAATGCATGGAGTTGTTAATTTTGTGGTTTGACTCTGTGACTCCTGCGACCCCTCCTAGTAAAATGACAAACAACCTTAATCAGATACAAACCAGTAGCATGAAAGCTGAGAGCACGGAGAAAACTGTTCAATTGGATTAGCATGTATGAAAGTGCAAATGGTTACAGAAAAGAAGTGTGGGAAGGTATTTTCTGTGGATCTTTCCAACACCCCCTTTCTTGAATAGCTGCACATTTATACTTTTATGTAAATACTAGAAATGTTCACAATCACAGGGGTGATACAGCAAAAATGCATCACAACAATTCAAGAAATTTACTATTTTCAACCTCTGGAAAAAAAAAGATCACCAAAATGTGCATTTCACACACTGCACTACACTACACTAAATATAAATAAATGGGATTAATTATACTTTTTTGTAATGAAACAAGCTGTCCACCAGTTTACTAAGTTCTGAATATATCCATGCTTTGATATGAGACATGTTGTGATGTTACTTATCATAATGACAATACAGATATATTACCCAGCTCTACAGAATAAAATATTGTATATTACATACATTTAAAAAATTATAAATTATACTAAAATTCAATATGTTCAGTGTAACAAAAACAAAGTTCCATATCACATGATGTCATTTTATAGATTACATTGGTTTCATTGTCCTAAAATGGCTTACAGCCCAGATGTTATTAAGTAGCACTAATGTCATCATCGGGGCACCTCTAAGGTTAAGGTAACTGATAAATGGCCAATTACTGTAGGTACAAAATATGTGTACCTAATAAACTTGCATACTGATATATAAGAAAACTTAACTGTCCATTGAGAGCCCCTAACCTTTTTGTTTCTGCTGGGTTTTCTGTGTGGACTGCAGCACAGACTGGTGGAACTGCTGGGCGAACTCCTCAGCGCTGAGATTCTCCAACTGCTGTGTTCTGCAGCTCAGGCCGTTCAGCCCAGAAACATGTTCCTTCAGTGGGATGAGGGGCGGCCTGGGAGTTGCTTGCAAACTGGGTTGCCTCCTGATAGGGCGAACCTCTCCAAAACGCACATGTTCCTGCAGAGGGGCCAGTGGGGGAGGTTCCTGAAGGCGAGGAGGATCAGACTGGAGTCTACGGAGGTCAGACTGAGTGCTATTTTCCAGGTTTCTGTGAGGACCAGGAGGGGTGGGGCTGCGAGAATGTAGGTGGGGTGCCTCATTTGACTGGCAGGGTGTGGAGGGTATTGTAGGATCTGGAATTTAATAAAACACACCCACACAGAGACCATTATGACAGTAAAGGAATAAAAGACTGTAAAAACAACGAGTCAGGACTCCAGAGTGTGTGGAGCTCTTACCAGAGACTGTAGGAGACGAGCTGGAGCAGGGTGTGTTTGATGCATATCTTAGTGTGTCAAGTGTCACAGTTTTCTGTTTGATGCCATCCAGCAGACTGACTACTCTTTCGTTTTCTAGAATAATTATAGGAAATATAACCATTGCACATATGGTAAAAGAAAGGTGCACAACATGGCCCTTATAAACTGTAACAACCACCCCTAGCAGAACTTTAAAAGTGTGGGCTGTTATTAAAA
The DNA here is from genome assembly GCA_017165825.1 of Hepsetus odoe. Classification (NCBI taxonomy): domain Eukaryota; kingdom Metazoa; phylum Chordata; class Actinopteri; order Characiformes; family Hepsetidae; genus Hepsetus; species Hepsetus odoe. Next base: position 16,111,001 of record CM029372.1, on the reverse strand, counting down.
TAACCAACTGGCCTGAGACTCTTCCATTCCAATGGCTGTAGCATACCAGCTTGTATTGTAAGTCATTAACTCCAGATATAACTCCAGAAAAACTGATAGTTCAGCACATAACAGAAACATGGAATTAACATGCTTAAAGCTTGTGTTCTAGCATCTATGCCAAAGTTTTGGTTTTGCTGTAGTGCCAATAGCACAGGCAATTGCTACAAGAAGCTTTACACAAATGGACACATGTGCAGTACAGCATCATTATTTTCCACTGTAGCAATCCCTGCTGAATTCCTTTTTGTGTCCCTATCCCATGACTATTTTAAAATGAGGTGCCTTATTGCTCATTCATTTTCTGAGCCTCTTATCCAAGCTGGGGGAAATACATAGGAGGTAATGGAGCTTATCCAAGCACTCATAGGGTGAAAGACGGAGAAACACCCTGCAGTAAACATCCAAGGGTAATTCAGCATCTCCGATTCACCTGACACACGTCTTTGGATTATGAGAAGAAACCAAAGCTCCCAGTGGAAGCCCACGCAGAAACAACAGAGAACAAAAGCCCAGACATTTAACTAACCTATAAGCCTATAACACTTGCTTTTATCAGAGCATGTTAAAAATATAAGGTATATATACACAGTACTGTGCAAAAGTTTTAGGCAGGTGTGTTAAAAATGCTGTGAACAAAGAATGCTTTCAGAAATATAAATAAATGATTGTTTATTTTTATCAATTTACAAAATGCAAAGTGAGCGAACAAAAGAAAAATCTAAATCAAATCAATATTTGGTGTCACTACCTTTTGCCTTCAAACCAGCATCAGTTCTTCTGGCCCCCACAGAGCCCTGATCTCAACATCATCCAGTGTGTCTGGATTACATGAAGAGACAGAAGGATGTGAGGAAGCTACATCCACAGAAGATCTGTGGTTAGTTCTCCAAGATGTTTGGAACAACCTACCAGCCGAGTTCCTTCAAAAACTGTGTGCAAGTGTACCTAGAAGAATTGATGCTGTTTCAAAGGCAAAGGGTGGTCACACCAAATATTGATTTGATTTAGATTCTCTTTTGTTCATTCACTGCATTTTGCTGATTGATGAAAATAAATGATTAAGACTTCTGAAAGCATTCTTTGTTTACAGCATTTTTTCACACCTGCCTAAAACTTTTGCACAGTACTGTATATAGGGTAAAAATATAAGGGTACAAACCTATCCTTTGCTCCTGGCTGACATGGTTGAGGTTGAACATACTGAGGAAGTGCTTCTTGTCTTCTAGCTCAGGCACACTGTCCATATCGTCTGGGCTGTACCGTGTGATCAGACTGGGAGTGGGAGTTGGAGGTGCCTGCCGTTTGCCCTGTACAGGAGAGGGGCTACTCTCCTTCATCATCCTCCTTCTCTTCCTTCGCTTTCTCTCCAACAGCTCATCACGTTGGGAGAGGGTGATCAGGCCAACCACATTCAGGAAGTCCAGTTTCTACAGAGTGAGCAGTGAAAAAGCTTCCTTAGCTCCTTAGAATAACATTTACATGCTCTGAAAGTGACTATGCCTCATTGTGAAAACACCAAAGCACAGCACACAACAAACTACAATAAAATGAGCAGTGATGGGGCCGGTACCATACTCAAGGGTACCACAGTGAAAACTACTGGAACGCGACCTGAATCCACAACCTTTCGATCATGAGGCCTAGTGTCTAACCACTAGGCCACCACGACCAAGTGGTAAATTGGCATATCGTCGTATGAGAAAATGATTTATCCCTCTTCTTCACTGGTCCCTGTCTCTGCTTTTCCATCCTTTTTTGAATTGGTGTTGTTATACTTTCCACTGGCTAATTTGTCTGCCATGCTGCATGTCCACCTTTCCGTATGAACAGTCACTTGAACTGAAAAAAAATCCAGTACCTCTTTAGACTGGTCCAGTTTGAGAGGGGGCTGCTCGGCCACTCTCCTCAGATGTGATCTCACCTCTTCTTCATCACTTTCATCATACGAGTCATCCAGCTCATAGTAATATCCTGAAATACAAAACAAAACAGAAGATACTTTGCAAATCTTACTGCTACACGAGTACCTGAGTCTTAAATAATGTTTCATTCTACACTTGTGATTGTTATTAGCAGAATATGATCAAATTTGACAAAACGTTTATTTCAATGCATATTAATGATATTAAAAAACAATAACATTTGAAACATTTAAATATAATAATATTTTCCATTTCTGCTTCTATGGATTGATATCTTCTATTTTAATGGTGTTCTAATATCATCATTTCTACTGGTAGTAAAACAATGGCAATAAGGTTCTTTGTTCATATCATACTGCTCCAGTTCCTACCCTTCTCTCTGGCCTCCCTGCGCCTCTTCTCCTCCAGGTCCAGCTTGCTGAGGAGTCTGCGGTGCTGCTGCAGGGCCTGGTCATACACCAGCATGGGTTCTACAGCTCGACAGGAGCTCTGAGGAAAGGGCCTGATGGGGGAAGCTGCTCTCTTAGAGCACCTGAGTTCTGCGTATGGGCCTGGTAGGGCCAGAGAGACCCTCTGCTGAGCTAGAATGCTCTGAGTGGACTTCTCAAGGTCTGCAAGAAAAGTGCTGTGTTCCAGGAGACCATGTGCTCTAGGTGGAGGGACCCTTTCTGGACACTCTAGTCTCTTGACTGCTTCTTCAATCCGTTCTGATTTGGTCAGCCCTGGTGGAGGACGGTTCGGGGGTAACGGAGGCTCATATCCTCTACGTGTATGTGATGGCGAGTCGATAAGTGAGATGGGGTTCCATAGAGTGGTAGGAGGGTTAGCATGGTGGTCCCGAGGGGGCGGCTTGGGGGAAATGAGAGGAGGTGGTGCTCCTAAATGGTGAGGTAGATCTCTGGCATTCATGTCCTGGTGGTGTAGGTTAGACCTACAAACAGGGACAGGCAGAGCAGATTTAGTCGATACTGGAGTAACATAATGGTTATTTTAATGAATTTACAAAAAGGAAGTTTGTTTGTACAGATAACTGAAGGATTTACACCTATGCTCAGTTAAATCATTTGTTTTTCTTTTATCTGTACAGTTAAATTAATGCTTAAGAATTTTTATTTTTTTTCAAAATACATTTCCAGTCTTAAAAATAAAAAATAAAAATGACCTCCGAACCCTGAACTACATAAATATAACAAGCTACAGCAGGCTGTGCTAATCCATGTTCCCACAAGAGGGCAGTGTTCTACAACATGTTTCCATACAAACAGCAGCAGCCTGGATTCTGTTTCTTGGAGTTTTTTTTTTTCCTCAACTCTCCATTTTTTCCAGTTTCATTTTGGCCTCAAGCTACTCACAACCCCAGACTGACCCAGAGACCCTGCCCAAAAATATCAGTGTGATTCAGACAGAAATGCCTGGATTACACACAACAATCCTCACCAGATTACCTCAGAGCCACTGTACAGATCAAGAACCTAATTAGTATGATAGAAAAAAAAACTGCGCAGCATAATGAATAAATGTTGACTCTGGGCCAAACCTTTGCAGTGGAGCTTTAGAAATCAAGAAGCTATGGATTAAGAAAGAGCCCTTTTGTGTGACCTGACCTTGTGACCTGACACTTCTAGCACTACGTTTACTGGATCTCAGATGAAGAAAATGGATTAATCATGAACACCAGCCTCAAAACTAACCTTGCAGAATTAAACTCTAATGGTAACGTTATGAGGATGGATAATAGTTAAAAGACTGAGACAATAATGGCTCATATATGAGGATCAACCAATAACTGCAATGCAATGTAAATGTAAATGTAACTCTGATGTAAAATGTGACTATTTCAGTTCACTCACACAAAACAAAGTCCAGTAGGTATTACCTCTTTGTATCCCTGCGCAGTTCCTGTGGCTCTGGGCCTGGCTCTGAAGTATGCTGTCTGAATTCAGACGCTGGACCCTGTCTTTCTGTTTTTTCCGTCCTCAGACTCCTCTGTCTGGCAAGCCATCTCTCCTCCTCTCCCTGGTGCTGGAGCATGGCGGCAGCCACCAGCACCCCCGGAACCCCTCCAGCACCCTGGCCCAAACGCCCCCCAGGAGAGGGCAGCAGGTTAGGTACAGGGAGGGAGGAATACAGGCCTGGCTGCAGTGGCTTCGGGGCCAGAATTGTGGCCTCTTTGGTTTTCTCTGTGGAAAGAAGGGGACAATTAATTGTATTGGGGATTCTGCAGTGGACATATGCCCATAAAGTACACAAGCATGGTTACAAAATGAATATCAACTTCACATCATCAGTAACATTACTGTAACAAATCACACTTCCTATTAGTTTCCTTGAGGCTGAAGTTTTAGTGTAGTTAGAAAAGCGTAGCTAAGTGAGCCTAGGACGTTAAACAATGTTAGCCCGCAGTCAACGCTGCTTAATTAAAGTATTAAGCAATTAGGCCAGCTACTGTTTTATTTTGCGTGAGAAAAATCTTTTTGTGCTCTTATTTATACAGGCTGAATAAAACGCAATAGGGCAGTAACAAGACTGAAAACAACAGTGATAAATGTGTCAAATGATTTAAATGCACCAGCCCTGCCTAATGTCACAAGTCATCTGTGTCAGATGAGGATAGATGAAGGCAGTCTATTACTGCATTAGAAAAATGAATTAGAATAAAAAATGGAATTGAAACAGAAAGAAAAAGAGAAAAACATTTTCACCATAGTTGAGAAGCGCTACTTTCTCAAAGCAGTGTTAGTATTTGAACTGTATGTGTTATTTTATAGGATATAAAAATTGTGGGGGGTTTACGTCTAGCTTATTTATTTCGTTGGGTGTGACGAGGATGGAGACGATTAGAAACGAGTATAATAGAGGGACAGCTCAGGTTGGACGTCTTGGACGACAGATGAAGTTAGAGAAGCAAGGCTGCACTGGTTTGAACGTGTCCAGAAGAGAGACGAGGATTATATTGGGAGGAGGAAGAAGTCTGTCTTATCTATAATCTCTGTAAGTTTTTATGGGATGGTAAAAAGGAAACTCCTATTAAAACCTATGACCATCTACAAGAAAAGTGATTCTAGATGTCAGAGTGAAATTGTCTGGGCTGAAACAGACCAAATAAAATGTGATGTTAGATAAAACTCAAACACAGGCTATTAAATAATAATATAATATTATGACAGAAAGCCTTTGGCCTAATCAAGATAAAGCTGGGGGCATATTTTAAAACACTGTGATGACCTCTATTCTAAAACGAATCAACCTTTGTAGCTAAAATCTGGTTCAGAATGTGCCTATTAATTTGGTTTTGGGATACGAGTGAGTTCAGGGAGAAAATAAAGGATGATTCGTGGATAAGTTTAGAACCATTGAGCCACTTGGGGCAGCGGTGAACCATTGAACCATTGGGGCAGCGGTGGCCTAGCGGTTAGGGCGTTAGCCGCATGATCGGAGGATCGGGGGTTCAAACCCCTTTCCAATAGGTTGCCCTGAGGTACCCATCACTGCTCCCCGGGCGCTTTCAATAGCTGCCCACTGCTGCACGGGTTTGAGTGTGCATGGGTTAAATGCAGAGGTCCAATTTCGTTGTGGTTCATGTGTGCTGTGCCGTGACCTCGCAATGACAAGGGTTGTCACTTTCACTTTCACTTTGAGACTCATTGTGTGTAAACTTCAGTTGAAGCGGTACCTGGTCTGTTTGGTGTGAGTCTCTCCAGTAGCTTGGCTCTTTCACTTCTTTCCTCCATGTGCTGCCGGTGAGGGAGAGTGTGTGTATGAGTGTGTGTGTACAGCTCCTTGCTCAGACAGTGCTTCTCCATAGCCCACACCGCCTGCAGCTCCCTCTCTTTGGCTCTCTCTTTCTGTCGCTCCAGCTCTCTCTCCCTCTCCCTCTCTTTCTCCCTCTCTCTTTCCTTCACTCTCTCCCTTTCTCTCTCTCTCTCTCTTTCACGTTCCCTCTCTCGCTCCTTCTCTCTCTCTGCCTCGTGAGCTCTCTCCTTCTCGCGCTCCCGCTCTCTCTGGCGAATCTTGTCTTCCATCTGCAGCCTGTTGGAGGTTCAGACAAACACACACACACACACACACACACACACACACAAAGGGTGTGAGATGCAACACTCTCCACAGGAACATAAAGAACACACTCGGAGGGAGGCAACAGGAACACAGGGAAGTGTTGATGTGGTTTACTACTGAACATGAGGAGGAAAACTTGACCAGATTATAGCACACATGGGGTGTGTATGTGTGTTTGTATATGTGCTGTATGCACGTGTTTGTGTGTTTTTCTATGGGGCTGTTTGTGTAGGGGTGACTGTACATATGTGTGACATACATACAAACAGGAAGACAGGACTGGGAATAGTGCCATTTTTAGGTCTGGCACTTTGAAAGAAGAATTGAATGTCATGTGCTAATGTAGTGGGAGACACCATTGTCCTGCATGCTGCAGACTGGGGTTCAGTTCCCCGTCTCCACTGCCCTACACCAATAGTAGTCTTTGGGCAAGACTCCCAATATTTGTCTCCATCTGAAATATCCTTAAATTATAAGGACCTCTGGATAACAGTGTCTGCTAAATGCATGTAAAGCATTACAGATGTATTTTCATTCATCTGCAGGGTCAGCGGCAGGGCAGAATGAATGGTGGGCTCATGAAAGTCGGAGGGGGGCAGGAGTGATCATTTAAATGAACTATTCAAATGACCTGAGGGAAGCAGCCCTAGTAATATCCTAGTAATATCACATACAAAAACACCAAAGGTTTACAAGCCCATTCCTTTAAAAGATACTGATGGGTAAAATATCTGGTATAGATGAAAGTGCACTACAGCAGACACTCCATATTTAAATATGTGGATCAAGGCCAAAACAAACTTGACATCCCAAGTATAAATGTAAAGGCATCATGTAAATTATAACTGATGCTGAAAACGGGGCTGCCCCAACCTTGGCACACTATGAATGTCACAGTGTATACATGGATTTGAGCATGTGTGTGTTTATATTTAAATGTGTGTCTATTTGTACACACCTCTCATTCTGCAGGGCTGTCAGAGACTGATGGTTGAGGTCTGTGGGGTAGCGGACCCCTGGCAGGTGGAGGTGAGCAGTGGAAGGATGGAGGGAGGGCAGGGCACCCCCCGCTGGCAGCTGGTAGTAGGGTGAGCGCAGGGCAGATAAACAGAGGGACTCATCCATCCTGAACATGAGCAGCAGTAGAGAGAGAGAGAGAGAGAGAGAGAGAGAGAGAGAGGAAAAGAGTGAGAGAAAGAGGCAAAGAGGTTAGGTAAGAGAAGGGAAGTGGTAAGGGAGGGGGAAGAAAAGTTAGCACTCATTAGCACTCCTGCTGCTGCATCACTGTCTATATCTGCTCACTTCATTAACCTCAGCACTCTCTGCACCTACACATACACACACACAAACACAGAGGCCAATATCAAAGTCTATTTCAGCCACTGCTTTTTAACCTACACTGAGAATCATGCTGGGAGTGTGTCTGTGAGTTTAAAGCGTATGAGGGAGAGAGTGAGCGAGAGAGAGAGAGAGAGAGAGAGAGAGAGAGCGAGCGCACAGTGGCTCAGTGGTTGTTTCATTCATTATAACCATTATATCTTCCACAGTAGATATGCAGAAAAGGAATCAACGCACACACACACACACACACACTGTGCTAGGTCACGCTGATGATTAGTGGTCCAAATATTTCAACATTATACACAATTTATAAGCTTATCCTCAAAGCCACCCCCACCCCACCAAGTCCCACACACATGAACACACACTGCATGCTTGGGAATACAACAGACCATGTTTATAACGAATAGCGTAAAAGACTTGCTGTGCATGAATGACTGCTACATAAAACTGAGGTCAAAATGTCAAAACGGGGGCCAAAGAAAAACACAGAGAGGAACAGAGAGAGCAAGAGATACAGGAAGAAGAGGAATGAAGTGTGTTTGGATAGCTCCGACAGTTTGATGGACTCTGATGAACAGAACAATAGAAAAAAATCTAAAAAGGTGTAAACCAAGGATCAGAGAAACTGTTTCCTTCTCCTGCATATATATTTTCTAGAGATACACAGATTAGCCATAACACTGACAACACTTCAAAATCTTCAATATAATCCTGTTTTTCACGTCACCTGTCAGTGGTTTCAATGTTGTGGCCGATAGGTGTGTGATGCGTTCTTCCAGCAGTCATTTGTGTGATTTGTCCATGAAAATTGTTTCACATCGCAGTTTTAGGTGGCATGAGTTAAAAAAGGGCTGCTCACACACACTAACCTGTATGAGGAGAGAGCGGGGTGGGGCAGGTATCCTGAGTGGAAGTAGGCAGCAGCAGCAGCTGCAGTACCAGGGTCAAGGCCTAGAGGGATTGAGGACACACGCAGCTCCTCAGCAGAGGCGTAGGGGCGGAAGCCTCCCCGCAGGTATTCCTCTGGCACCCCTGTGGGTACTACCCCGGACTGCAGGACATGAGGCACCTGACGGGACAAACTGTCACAGGTTTCATGTTATGAAAGTGAAGTGAAAGTGAAGGTGACAACCCTTGTCATTGCGAGGTCAAAGCACAACAGACAATGAACCACAACGAAACTGGACCTCTGCATTTAACCCATGCACACTCAAACACCGTGCAGTTATTGAAGCAGCTATTGAAAGCGCCCGGGGAGCAGTGACGGGGGCGGCACCTTGCTCAAGGGTACCTCAGGGCAACCTATCGGGAAGGGGTTCGAACCCCCGATCCTCCGATGTGGGGGCAACTCCCTAACCACTAGGCCACCGCTGCCCCTAGACCTCTGCTTTTAACCCATGCACACAAATGTGCAGCAGTGGGCAGCTATTGAAAGCGCCCAGGAAGCAGCGACGGGGACGGTACCTTGCTCAAGGGTACCTCAGGGCAACCTACTTGTGAGGGACTCAAACCCACAATCTTCCAATGCAGGGGCAACATTGGAAGACCATTCCCTAACCATTAGGCCACCGCTGCCTATGATGGAGCCTTTACGTGAATGACACTTAGATAAAAGATTCTTTGAAGCAATGAGCCATTAAAAACACCACTTTTAAGATTTACTTAACTTGACTTGGGCAGGTGTGAAAAACCTTTTTTAAAGTTTACAGAAAATCCATATGACCCCAAGATCTTATGTGTTTTTCCCCCATACACACTGAGCAGCCGTGGCCTAGTGGTTAGGGACTAGGACCAATGACCAGAAGGACGTAGATTTGCATCTCAGACCAGTAGCTTTCCCTGAAGTAAATTTGTGCAAGGCACTGTCCCCAGCACTGCTCCCTGGGCTTGGATATGGCTGCCCACAGCTGCAACATGTTTGTATGGACGAAAAACAAAGAAGCATTTTCTGTGTGCGCACAATAACAATTAGGCACTTTCACTTCATTATGCTCAGACATACAGTTCTCGATGGAACTTCCACTGGTACAGAATCTTTATGAGGAGATTATTTAAACCTTCAGAACCTTGTTTTTCTGTGCACTCAGGTCAAGATTTCTAAATAATTTCAAGAGTGCACATTCTGGATCCTGTGACTGTGTGAGAGGTCTGCTCTTACTTTAGGGCTTGCAGGCGAGGGTCCTGCATTACTGCGTTAGGGCTCAGGCCAAAAGGGAAGGGCGCCCCTATGAGGTGAGGAGGGAGAGAAGCAGCGGCCTTCTCCTGGGTCCCAGGAGGTGGGTGAACAGGGGGTTCGGAGGCTACACGCTCACGCCCTGTTCCTCTCAGCCCAGCTTCAGCCTGCAAAGGACACACAAAAACCGGGTGATAAATTAGTGAACACTGCATAAACAAATCTAACCTGCCATCTTTATGCACACAAGTTATGAAAGGATCATTTGGGTGCTGCAGTGGTGCAGCACAGAACTGTGTTTAATTTATTTGGTGTTTATTTATCCTGCTTATACGGTCAAGAAACATTCAGGACATTGCATTAATTATTCTATTGCATATTGCCATTTTTTATTTGGTTCCCTAAAGAGTCTTTTTAATATTTAAATAATTAAACATAAGGTTATTTAAACCAATTTAAATAACAGGAAAATAAGATTAGAAATCTACTCTTGTCTGGTCAGTTGTCTCGTGCCTCAACTAATAATGTGATAACACACTGTAGTTAAGAAACAATTAAAAAGCCCCTTAGGCAACTGCTGAATTAATTGTACTCCTAAAATGTCAGGGTAATATGCTGACCTTTTTTTGCTGAGGGAACCCTCGGTAGATATACAGTAATTACCCTCAGATTGCAGCCAATATTCTGCATTTCAGACTCAGTCATTGTCTCAATTTAAAAACCCAATGTGTAATGGTAGCTAAAGCCAAACAGGGAAAGCTGTGTGAAACTCTAATTACCACACCCTCACACACTGTAACAAGGCAACAAAGTGAGGCACGCAGAAAAACGTTTAAAGGGTGGAACAGTCAATAGGGGAATGCAAATCACTATACAGTTTGCATAATGTCTTTATTATGAAAATGTAATTCAAAGCAGGTTTTCTAATGATGTTTCCACTTTCCATGGTCTACGACACATCATGCCATAGCCAAAAGCAATGGAAAACAATCATGATTTTACAATAATACTGTAAAAATTTTGTGTGAATTTAGTTGAAGTCCGTGCTGTGTGCTGGGAACAGTACATGGGTTAATATGCGTGTGTGTGTGAGCGCGTGTGTGTGTGGTCAGGCCCAGGGCGGAAGAGAAGAGTGCTGCTTTTAAAGCTGGCTGCACAGCCAACAGAGCGGCTCCTTGCCTCCACCTCCTCTGGGCAGCAGTACAGAGGGCTCTTTGTGTGTATGGAGAAAGGCCGGTTTGATCCGGGGGAAGTGGGTATTGTCTAAAGTGCTCCCCCAGTGACTGCATGGCCAAATAGGCTCACACAGGCACACAGAGATCAAGCACTGAACAAACAAACCCATCAAACCCATTAACATACAGTCGTATACACACACACACACACACACACACACACACACACACATGCACGCACAGAAACAGAGAGAGAGAGAGAGAGAGAGAATACTGCAGCTTTCTCTATTATTTCTTATTCCTCTCCTTCTCAACCTTGCTTTAGATTGCATAAATAAACATGCAATAAGAACATGAGGTCAGGCATGTGTCCCATACGCTTTACATTGGTACATAATAATAATAATAATAATGTGTCGTAATAACATCATACTGTATATGCAGTTGATAGTATGTAGTAATAATATGTGCTACATCGCTGTTCAGTGATTTATATATATGTACACTGTTTTTTGGTTTAAATAGTCTCCACTGAAACAAAACCAAATTGGTAAGCTTTCTTTATTTATAAGTTTGTTACATATAAGTTTGTTTTCAAATTCTAGAACTTAAAAATTATATATTTTTTGTAACGTATGCTGGTTAACATTTAAAAAGTATTTCTGCATTTTACCTGCGTATAATGGAGTAAAAAAATAAACGTGAAAAAAAATTTTTCGTTTCAGTTTTTTTTTTGATTGTTTGTTTTTGACTGATTTGTTGTTAGGAGGACACAGGTTTGGGTTCTGGCATCCAGATGAACTTCAGACATTTTTGAGTGATTGGTTTTAATTGAATAAAAAGACCCACTGGAGTAGAAAAAGGGTGAGAACTGTAAAACTAGGCCTCTTCATGAAGAATTTTGGAAATCTTCACGCTAAAAGCTTATTGCTCAGAACAATCCATTTAATTAGAATTTCTCAGAACATCTACACAGTAATGAGCATGTTAGCACAGATTCCTTTCTCCAAGTGCAGGTTTCCTATAAAATCAAGACATTGTTGTCTATGGTTTCCAGCAAACGCTCATACAGACTCTAGCGTTTGACTTGTTTTTCGTTTACAAGGAATGACACATAAAAAAATCCAAAGAAACAGAGGGGGCCAAAGAAAAACACAGAGAGGAACAGAGAGAGCAAGAGATATAGGAAGAAGAGGAATGAAGTGTGTTTGGATAGCTCCGACAGTTTGATGGACTCTGAGTAAATTTCTGTAATGGCTGACAGGGTGAATGTAGATAGAGGACTGCGCGCTTCCTCTGACCTCCCAAAGACCTCTTTGAGACGCACACACGCACACACACACACACACACACACACACACACACACACACAGCACAGAAGGAGAAGCCCGTTGTTGTTGTGTCTGTTCATCCATAAGACATTTGCGTCCCTGAACACCTCTGCAAAGTGTTGTTTCTTAACAGAAATGATATTTTCAAACTCTGCAAGCTTCATCTCACCTGTCTCCCCTCGCTCCTCCACAGGCCGTTAACGGTTTTGGTAGGTGCGATGGTGACCACAGGTGGAGTGCTGGAAACACTGTGGGCTCCAGGCGGAGGAACCAGAGGTCCTCGCTTAGGCGTGCTCGCTGGAGAACTGTGATTGGTGGCTGGGGAGGAAACGGGCGAAGATTCACCACTGATGGAGGCCGTGCCTGAGATGCAAGGAATAAGGAGTTAGTTGAACACAAATACAGTGATGTAAGGATTTACATTTAGGACTTTAGACTCTGATACAATTACAATTAACACAGGATAGCACATCCTGTTCTCCAGAACAATGAACACTTATATACTCCAAGCAAACACTGCGCTTCAGTTCATTTACATATCAGACATGAGACATATATACAGAAAGTAAAACACTCTATAGAACAGAGTGCAGCACAAATATTTACATTTACATTTACGGCATTTAGCAGGCGCTCTTATCCAGAGACCCTTCCATGTCCTGATTACAGGGACAGTCCCCCTGGAGCAACTCAGGGTTAAGGGTCTTGCTCAGGGACCCAGTGGTGGTAGTGCTAGAGGTGGGATTCAAACCTGGGACCTCTTGAGGCATTGGTCCACAGGCAAGTATCCTAACACTGCACCACCGCCACCCAGTATATAGAATGTAGAACGCTCTATAGAACAGAGTGCACCACATATATAGGATGTGGAACGCTTTATAGAACCGAGTGCAGCACATATATAGGATGTGGAACGCTTTATAGAACCGAGTGCAGCACATATATAGAATGTAGAACGCTCTATAGAACAGAGTGCAACACATATATAGAATGTAGAACGCTCTATAGAACAGAGTGCAGCACATATATACAATGTGGAACGCTCTATAGAACCAAGTGCAGCACATATATACAATGTGGAACGCTCTGTAGAACAGAGTTCACCACATATATAGAATGTGGAACGCTCTATAGAACAGAGTTCACCACATATATAGAATGTGGAACGCTCTATAGAACAGAGTGCACCACATATATAGAATGTGGAACGCTCTATAGAACAGAGTGCACCACATATATAGGATGTGGAACGCTTTATAGAACCGAGTGCAGCACATATATAGAATGTGGAACGCTTTATAGAACCGAGTGCAGCACATATATAGAATGTGGAACGCTCTATAGAACAGAGTGCACCATATATATAGAATGTGGATCACTCTACAGAACCAAGTGCAGCACATATATAGAATGTAGAACGCTCTATAGAACAGAGTGCAGCACATATATACAATGTGGAACGCTCTATAGAACAGAGTGCAGCACATATATAGAATGTGGAACGCTCTATAGAACAGAGTGCAGCACATATATAGAATGTGGAACGCTCTATAGAACAGAGTGCAGCACATATATAGAATGTGGAACGCTCTATAGAACAGAGAGATCCAGCCCCGGGGAGGGAGAAAGGTAACCTGGTGCTCGTGTGGTGGTTGGTGGTAATCTGAAGAGCAAAGACTAATTATAAAGCGACTGTGTCCTTATCGCTATATTGTGATTTGCTCATTACTGCATGGCACAAAGTTAATAAAACGACTCCAATAAACAATTATTGAAATTTGGTTTTGGTCCCTCTTCAGCTGTCCCTTGTTGCCCAGCAACATTAACATACTCTAATTAAATACACTTCATCGGTGGAAAAATGATTACAATTATAAATTCTAAATGATTAATTTAAAAAACAGTTCTAATCATATTTTGGGTTTTTTTTGCTGTTTAATAAAAACAGTTAACCCCTTGAAGCTGTGCCTCACAGTGATTTTATCACAGTTAAGTGAAGAACGCTTTCATGTGTGATAAAATCACCGTAATACAGAGCCTCTTGCATTTCTCCTGTGATTTCAAGAGGGGTAAAGCAATTTGTACAGTGCTACCACACTACTAAAAACATCAGAAGGTTTTTTTTCCAGAGTTACAGCAGAACTAGAGTTTGTTCCCTAACCCTGAAGTCCCTCTGCTCTGCACGCGTTAGTTTTCACTCTTCCCAACACACCCGATTCAGTCTCTTTCTGTTGAAGTGGCAGTGAAAGAGAAATATGCAGGACAGCTTTAGTGAAGAATAGTATGATCTTGTTAAATTTCAAAGATAAGAAAACTATTTAAACATGTCAAGCCAAATAACATGATAGAGACATTGCAAATTCTTACAACAAGCTACAAATAATCAGGGCCTGCTTTATAGCTGTGGTGTAACATCAAGATAAATCCCCTGGATGCTCAGTTAGCAGCTAGAGAGGGGAGGACTTACCAGGAAAAAAGCAAAAAAAAGGAATCGAAATAAAAGATAAACATTTTGGAGTGAGACAGAATTGTGCGTGTGTGTGCATGTTTGTTAATGTGTGCATGTGTGTGTGTGTGTGTGTGTGTTTGCCAGGATGAGCAGGCAGCCTGTCAGATAAAGTGTACATGCATCATCACGCCTATGGCTGCCAACATACCCACTATCCAAGCCCTCTTCTCAGTGTCAGATCAGATGCCAGTTTACAAAGATAAGGAAACAAACAGTGATTATAATCTCCCTGCGGTAGGCACACAAACGCACACGGATTGACACACAAATGCACACTCTTCTCACCTTCTCTTTACTCTTATTAGAGAAAACCTGTAGCGGAGGGGCACGTGTGTGCTCAAGCATGTGTTCTTTAGTAAGAAATCCTCTTGGCTCCTTTCTAACAACACACAAATGCCTGACACACTCCTGGAAAGCAGTCGGAATGTAAGGCCTGCCATCAGCCTGCCTGCAATACAATCAGAGCTGAGTGTGTGTGCTCACGTGCATGCTGTGTGTATGTATGCACCTGGGCAATATTGCAAAAATATCAAGATACCTCACGATACATGAACTGTAATGGCAGGAAAGACAGAAAACGAAGTGTCAAATTTAGCAAATTCAACAATAAGATCATCAGAAAATCAGTATGAATGATTTTGAATTGCATTACATGCTGCAATGAACCCAAACTCTATATACTATGTCCAAAAGTAACCAGACAGGTTGTCTGCTTAGTGAGTTCTACCCATCACTTACAATCGTTTAACTGAATACAACTTGCAAAATCTTTAGTACAGGAAAAAACACCTCTCACTCATTTTCTGAGCTGCCTGACCCGAGTAGAGTCACGGTACTGGAGCCTTTTCCAGCTCTCACTGGGCGAAAGACAGGGAAACACCCTGGACGGGTCGCCTGTTGAAGCAGAGACTGTGATCCAGAACTAATCATAAGACATCACTACCTGACCCCTTGTGCACTTGTGGCAGAATGCAATCAAATCCTAGCAGCCATATGAAAAGCCTTCACAGAAGAGTAAAAGCTGTTGCTGCAGCAGAGAGTGGACAAGCCCTGCTTTTGACAAAATCCAATGAAGTGAATGACCACCTACAGTGCTGTTTAAGTGCACCTGGAAACAAATGAATACAGGAAGAGTGGGCATATGTTTTGCTGCGTTTGTGTGAAATTATTTTTTGTATTGCTTTGGGACTACACACACACACACACACACACACACACACACACACACACACACTAAGTCTTCTGCTGCTACACAGCATCTGTCTAAGCCACCCAACAAAAGGAGCAAAGTAGGTCAACCCCTCTCTGAGTGCCTGGGCTTGCACAGAGGTGATAAGAGTGTGTGTGTGTGTGTGTGTGTGTGTGTGTGTGTGTATATATGTGTGTGTGTGTGAGCATAAGCATGTGCTTGCTAAACTGTGTAAGCTCAAGCGTCTGTTTGAGCATATGCATGAAGCGTGTGTGTGTGTGTGTGTGTGTGTGTGTGTGTGTGTGTGTGGACGAGTGTGTCCGAGGGTTACACTAAGCCTCTGCTCATCACTTTAAAACGTGCTATTCCCTCAGGAGGTCAGAGTTAATCTGCTCCTCTGTGGCCTTTAAGACATCTTTTAGGTCAGGGGACTGACCATCTACTCCTCCTCGCTGTTTATTTTCTCAACAGCTCACGTACCAAACACCTACAGCTATACCTATATGTCGTCTTGTGTAGCACCAGGGTCCCGGAGGAATTATTTTGTTTCACTATGTACTGTGTATGTGTTTGAAATGACAATAAAAACCTACTTGACTACAGTACAGTCTGTTCATCGATATCACAACACGGCCCTTTAGTTCACTTCCTCTAGCGTCCCATCAATGCACATTTATAAAGTCAAAATTTAGAGAGAGAGAGGAAGGGAGACACAGAGACAGAGAGAGAACGCGAGAGAGAGAGAGAGACACAGAGAGAGCGAGAGAGAGAGAGGAAGGGAGACACAGAGACAGAGAGAGCAAGAGAGCGAGAGGAAGGGAGACAGAGACAGAGAGAGCAAGAGAGCGAGAGGAAGGGAGACAGAGACAGAGAGAGCGAGAGAGAGAGAGAGAGAGAGAGAGGAAGGGAGACACAGAGACAGAAAGAGCAAGAGAGAGACAGAGAGAGCGAGAGAGAGAGCGAGAGAGAGAGAGAGAGAGAAAGAGACACAGAGACTGAGAGAGCGAGAGAGAGAGAGAGGAAGGGAGACACAGACAGAGAGAGCGAGAGCGAGAGCGAGCGAGCGAGAGAGAGAAAGACAGACAGAGTGGAAGGAGAAGGAGAGAGAAAGAGACAGATTATTTGGCTCAGTAAGCAGTGGAGGACCAATGGCAATTAGTGGAGATAAAACCCATTGATCCATCTGTAGAAACCTTACTGTATCAGCCCATTCACACTCCCTTATTCTCCTCCCAAAGCTAAGACAGAAATGACACAAAAAAAAAAGTCACAAAGCAATAAACATATTACCCAAACATAAACTTTATTGCGCAAGACAATCTAAGCATGAGCTGAGCATTGCGTCGTAATTTATCACAGTTCATGAACAGTTACTTCATAAGTATTCCATCAAAATTCACGTAAGCTACCAGTCTTATGATTACAATTCCTACTTTAAGCCCTGCTTTAAGTTTTTCTTACAGTCTGAAGCATCTTGATATTTAGAGTAACATATATTGCATATATTGATTTTGTGTTGTTCAGGTGAGTGCCTCTTTTTGTAGCTGAGCCTTTATTAAAAGACACACTGAAGAATCGACGTAATTCATGCTCAGATTTCGTGCTTTATTCCACTGGTTCTGATCTGTGAAGATCAGCGGATACATCTCCTTCCACCAGGCCAACTGCCGTTTCTGTCCAAAGTGTTTTAAATGATATCATTTACAGCAAGAGGGACAGCTTGTGGACTACAGGCAAATTCCATGGTAGCTATGGAGCATGCCATTACAAAATAAATAGGTTGCGTGTCTACAAAAGAGCGTGTGTGTGCGTGGGTGTCTGAGAATGTATGTCTGTGTTTCTGTCTTTTGCCGTGGCTTGTACATAATCACACAGACAGATGGGTATCTCAGTGATGTGCCAGCCATCTGAAAACCAACAAATCCACATGCAAATATTATTCAAATCAATTCAGTGCGATCTGACCACAGCAACAGACCTCGAAGTCCAGTCTAAGAGTTTGTGCGTGTGTGTGTTCAGCTAAACCTGAATTGATCTTAACAGCATTCTCCTCGCTGTCACTACCTGAAACCTTTGCAATTTTCAGAGAGAGAGAGAGAAAATGAGACATAGAATAGAAAAAGAAAAGAAAAGAAAAAAACTAATCCAAAGATTTGAAAGGTGGAAAGTGAAAAATAACAATTTTATACAGCTCAGGGTCTTGCCTTGCTCAAGATGAACCTGAGGTTAGACTGCAAGATTCATAAGGATGAACATCTGAAATATTCAATGTGTGCGATGTAGAGAAAGGCAGAGAGAAAAGAATAAGAAAAGGAAGGAAGGATGGATGCATAAATGGATGAGTGGGCAGGTGAATGGAAGGTTGATAGATGACAGCAAGGACAGATGGATGTATGGATGGATGAATGTAGGTTAAACAACATGGGAAAATCAGCCATAAAGATGGCAGAGCTATTAAAAGAGTAGATTGCTGGAATAAAGTACCTAAACGAGTGAGTTTTTCAGCAAAAAGCTAAATGTCACGACTGTGACGGTGAAACCCAGAGATGAACAGTGGAGGACTGGAGCAATGACAAACGTTGACATTAATTTGAAACCCACATGTGCACAAGTTTAAATACAGCACGGATGTGCCTGTACTGCTGTGTTTACATGCTCCTTGGAGGAACCCATATCCCGATCTGCTGTTCTTCCAGCTTCCGCAAGCTCATGTGCCTTCAAGAGGGATGTGGAAACAATGCGGCTGTGACAAAGATGTGTTGTATTTTATCAATTAAAGTGCTTCACGTGCACATTGAAAGCTGTTTCCAGAATTTGCTATCAAGAGCAAAGGAAACTAATCAGGTGAACCACGACATCTAGATAATAAAACATGTGACTGTGGCTCAGAAATATGACACGGCACTTACGAGAGCGAAGGACATGCAGCTTGCAAGTAACAATACGTGAAAGTACCACATCAAAATGTTCAATTTACTTGCCTCCACCATGTCTCAGTGTGTATAGTGTAAGCAGCTCCTGCATCAAATATTTGTGTGCTATTTGTCATTTTCAAACTTTCAAGTTGGTGTTCGGATTTGAGGGAGTGTCCATATGAATTTTCCCAGTTGGGAACTATTTTTTCAGATTCTAACCCAACTTGAATGCAGCATAATACTAATGTCTATATACATTGATACCTATTCTATTCTATCTACCTCTCTAGCTGCCATTTTTTAGAAACAACTTACCTTCCTTAAGGCGATCGCTGACAATTACCTTTTGACTTTAGAATGACTTCAACCCTATTTTCTCAGATATCTGTCCATGCTTGCTATGTTTTACTTTGCTGCGATAGTAGGACATTAAAGTGAGGTACATTAACCATGTGTTTTCTCTTTTTGGCCATTTTAGCTGTTTTAATATGTCCCTTGGGTTTAAGTGTGGCAGAAAGCATGTTGGAAGTTAAAGAAAGAGACACAGATAGAGAGCAAAGGAAGACATAAAGGACAGAAAAAGAGAGCGGGCACCTCGTGGCTCCTCGGCCTGTTTGGCCAGTTTGCGGAGAGCAGCGGCAAATCCGGAGTGAGCCGACTGAGACACTGGACTCCCATTGGCCACCACTACTCCATTGATGGGGGAGGGGGTGAGGGGGCTGACGGTCGCCGTGGTGCGGGTTGCCGTGGAGATCATCCCTAACGATGGCGACTTTGGCTCATGGCTCATGCCTGGAGGATGAAGGGGAGGGGAGGGTGAGAGAGAGAGAGAGAGAGAGAGAGAGAGAGAGAGAGAGAGGGAGGTGATTTAAATGCAATAATTTCCATAATTATTTGCATTTCAGTCACTGTAAGGAAAAACAAGGATTAACTCCAGCTAACATTTAAATGAAGGTGTGTGCTTCTGCCAAAGACAAGTGTCACTTGCACTCAAGGCAGGGACCTTAAATCCTATTTTTCAACCAACTATCCACACACACACACACACACACACACACAAATAGTATAAATCATTTCAAATGTTTTTGTTACTTAAATCAGCATCTCGTTTGTCTTTGGATCTGTGATCAATCCTCTCTCAAACTGTGAGAGTGTGTCTGTCTAGAAGATCTGAACTCATGTCTCGTCTGTCCTCTGGCTAAGGTAATGGAAAAATAATACAAACTCTTAACCCGACACAATCAATCAGGAAGCACATTATGCTACACCTGCAGAGAAAATCAATAGCATGTTTCCATCTATAAACCTATAACTACATATCCTCGGTCTGGCGGACGTGGAAGTGGGAGTGGATATTGCAGCCATCATTCACACAACATTATAACTGATGAGACCAAGAACTAACCTCTCCCACGGACTACAGATGCTAGATGCCATTATAGTCTTTTAACGACAACGGTGTTGATGTATTGACACATTTGAATCCAGTGTTTATTATGATGTCACTTTTTGCAGATTTGAATATAGAAAAGGAAGTGTGTGTGCACTGTGGTGTAATTACTTCCACACAACACAGCATGTCTCATACTGGCCATTATGGGTCTTCACACACTCGTATGCTTTATCACAGTAACCTCCGCCTCACCCCCTGCCCCTGAGCTGAACTGCAAAGGGCATTTAATAATGAAATTAGCAGCCTTGGTGGCCCTTGTTTAGCATGAGCACGTCCCCTGACTCCCCTCAAGTGAAACTCATTACAGCTCAAATCTACATCACACACTCCAACACCATTAACCGGAGCAGAGCTCGGAAAAACCCCTCGGAACCAGCACGCAGGTAAAGCAGGGAGGAAAGCAGCCAGAGCATGATCTACTAATAAATGTCTAATAAATGTCTACTTTTTTTTTTTTCCTGAGAGTTGAAACTGTGCATAAACACAGCAAAATATGTTTCAGAAATAAATAAATATCCACACACTCCTCGAAAATGAAGCTGCTGAGAAATAATCTTAACGACGGCACAACATCCAAGACGTTTGCATGTATCTGCATATTCAGTAGGCGATAAAGTTCCGTTGCTGCTTTCTAATAAAGGCACAATACAGGGCAGCCAATCAGAACAGAGGCCATTTGCATACATCACTCTTAAAGGCACAGCAACAAAAACAGCCTGTTTACTTCTAAAGCTTAGGAGATGTTTGAGCAGTGCGAATACAAAATAAACAAACATCGAAAGCAGAAAGAGCAAAATACAATAAGAATGTAGGAGATGGGCTGACATCAAGTAAAGGTAACAGGAATGAAATAAAGGAATAAGCTCATTTTGGCATGTTCTGTCAGTAGCTCTGCTCAAGAGCATCTGCTCAGTTGCTGATAAATGTTAATATAGATGGAATGAATGAATGAAACCTTAAACCACATTCGGCCGCATGAACCCACGCTCCATGATCAGCTCTCTAGAATTCATGCGCGAATGCAAATACGCTCCAAACACAAGATGAGATAATTCTCCTACCGGGGGTCTACTCCACAGAGAATGAACTCCAGTCCTCCTCGTCTAACATCCAGCTCACTGTGTCCTCAGAATTCAGCATTTTCTAAACTTTTAATTCAAAAGAATCACAACACTCAGTAGCACTCATTTGATCTTCTCTCTCTGCTCATGGGTGCTGCTGTGTAGAGCTCATCTAATGAAGCACCACAGCAACTCACACTCCTTCTCTCCCTGTGGCCAAACACACACACACACACAACACAATACACACATACATTATCTCTCTCTCTCTCTCTCTCTCTCCACAGCAGCTGTTAGATTGAGAGTCACATGGTCTTCATTTCTCTCCCCTCCCCCTCTCACCCCCTCCCCCAGCCTCTCCCATTCTCTGTCTAGCAACTGCTCTGAAGTCATGGGGCACACCCTCCTCCTGCCCACGCTGGCTTCTTCCTGGTTGCCCTGGGCGGCATCAGCCTTTCAGCGGTAGCGCAGGGACATCCTACCCCTCCGTTTCCCAGGGCAAATGTCATACCCCCTTGACCCCCTAAAACACATTTCAATACACTCCGACATGAAGAGGCACCCAGTGAGAAGAAAGAAGGCAACTTGTACAGACTTGCACATCCCATCACACATGAATGATGTAACTTCTGAGCAGCAGAAGGCAAAAGCTGTTTTCAAATCTGCAATTAATGCATTAAAGAACAGCATCTCATTTAGACAAGCTATTGAGCCCCGAGGCGCTGTCTTCTTTCTCTTGTCTGCAACACGCCCAAGTAAGTCCAAAAAGTTTATTTAAAAACTATCCCAAAATATGAATACCATTACAAATGATGCCAGAGACTTAAGCAGCCATTAGGCTTCAGCGATCAAAACTTGACATGAGTCTAACGAGCTTGGGTTCCTCATCAAGTCTGCACAACAGTGGTAAACCAGAGAGCTCAGCAATGATGAATCCAATCTGATTTGTTGGGTGCTAGTCGTAGGTCACAGCAGCAGCCACACTGGTCATTTTAAATTTCGGACTCTTTTAAAATTTCCTCCCAGGCAGCGAGACCGTGACAACAGCCATTTCTGAACCTCTCATAGTGCAACCCAGGACCATAATTATGGAGCCACCGACACATCGCCACATTTCTTTCACACTGGTGAGCTTTCATCAGGGAAAGCCCAAAATCACACAATCCCCATAATTCAAGGAAAATGTAACTTATTTTATTCAAATTTCCACATAATTCATTTGTAAACACATCACACAAAGTGATTTCATTTCAGACACTAACAGAAACAGATTTTTTTCCACATTTTTGGGCGGACAACATTAAGGCGTCGCAATGTGCACAAAAGTATATCCATTTTGTTTACTATCCACGAACAGTTAATCTACACGTCTTTCTAATGCTGTTAATGGGGAAGAAGTGATAGGTGTGAAAAATAGTTCTATTTAAACTATCCTACATATTCATTTCAGCCGTGTAGGTATTTTATGTTTGAGGCTTTGCATATCTTTGCATATCAGTACAGCCCTGTTTCATTTTTACAGTAGTTCCACAGTAAAGCATGACCTTAAGGGTTTGATGATCCACTGCCAGACACCATTTATATAGTGGCTACCCTCCACCGCAGTCAGAGAGAAAGAGAGAGAAAGAAAAAAGCAGAGAAACATACAAGTATCACAATGAGCCCCTGTTTAACATGCCACAACCCTTTCCACAGCTTTAAGAAGTAGTTAGGCAAGCTTTACACCTCAGATCCTCCCACACCCACACTGAGGGATGAGTGATGGGACGAGATAGACAGCTTTAATCTCCGACCTGGCAGGACTGGGGCCTCTGGCTTTTTAAACTCTTATCTTTGAACACAAGTAGAGAATGAGAAGATTACTGGTTAACACACACACACACACACACATTTACTGTAACAGATGCACTGGACCTTTCCGATAGATATATGTGTAATATGTAATATACTGTGGTTCTCTGTCTACATTGGACTTCAATTATTCAATTAAAAATCAATTATTGTAAGATTAAAGTTTGTCCAATACAACGATTAAAGTCACAGTTCTCCATTCTGAGCACACCATCAGCATCTTCATATTCAAAAACACTGAAAAGAGTATGAGTGTGCCCATTTTGCTGGAACTGTACTGGTGGTTTTGAAAATGTGTCACTACTGATCTGCATTGGTAGATCAGTAGTCACTCTCACTCTCTCAGCAGAAGGTGGTGTGCAGCAAAGCTCGGAATAAACAGAGCTGAAAAATAAATAACATTTAATTTTTTTGTGGTTAAGATGTTAATTTCAGAAATCATTGTGCTGCTGTTGCTGCTGCATCAATAACACAACAAGGGAGCCAAGTACACTGGCAACTACAGGGGCCCATATCAATGTGCTTCACAGAAGAGGTCAAACCAGGACTCCAGTAAAAGCCCCATCTACGCCCTTTAATGGATCTTTTGCACTTGAACTAATCATGCTTGTTTCAAAAACACAGCTGGCCAGGAAGCACTGAGCAGCCAATGCTCTGACTACTGGTCTCCTAAGATGGACAGACTATGTATAAATGGGCCATAATTCTTACACCGTTAGTCGATATGAATGTACGTGTGTGAATTAAAGCTGAAAGTGTGCACTTTAGCTTTGCAATCAGCAAGCTCTCTCTCTCTCTCTCTCTCTCTCTCTCTCTGGACGGTGCTGCAGCAGCAGGATGGTCTTGTAGTTCTGCAGTTTGCTCTTGGTATCAGACATCCCTGTTCATTAGATGGTGCAGCCCATGCAAATGTAGCCTGCCCTGCTCTACAACACCAGATTATGGAAATCCTACAGGAGTGCAACAGGGGAAAATGGATGATGGATGACATGCCAGCTTGTTTTGTAAGTATACCAGCAGAAACACACACATGCAGAAACATACGAACAAGAATACACACACACACACACACACACACACACGCACACACGCACACACGCACACAGACATCCCTAATGGCAAGAGAACAGCAGTGATGCGTGGGCGACCGTTGGGACCTGAACTGCCCTCGGCGTTCATTAAGACCAGAGAGAGCCTCAAACACACCTGCCTTCTGCTCATTAACCTCACTGTGTACATGTGCGCGCGCGCGTGAGTGTATGTGTGCACGCACGTGCGTGTGTGTGAGTGTGTCTGTGTGCGTCTAAATAACAGGAAGGAAAAGAAGTGAGAATGTGAAAAGATGACAAGAAGAAAATAAAGCAAGGGACAGCAGAGCATGATACAGGGTGAGATAGCAAGAGAGCAACAGAGAATTTAAAAGTGGTAGAAAGACAGGAGAAATAGAGAATATGAAACAGAAAGAAAGCATGTACCAGACTGATAGAAATAAAGCAACAGAGAAGGGATCATAAGAAAGAGAAATGACAGAAAGAGATGGAGGGAGAAAATATATAAGAAAAAAAAGGCAGAAAGGAAACCACGAAGGGGTTTAAAAAATAAACAGGGAGACAGAGAGCACAATGAGAAAGAAAGAGAATATGCAAGATAGATAGATAGAACTTAAAAGGAATTGAGGAAGAATGAAGAGGCTCAGACTGGCAAGCGGAGACAGGAATCAAGCTAATGTAGCCGAACAGGCCGATATTAAGAATTATTTATGGATGAATCCCCCAAAACCAATACATTTTTAACCTCAAGCTCTACAATGTGAACAGAATTTACTCAGAGAACTTCACCAGCTCTCACTGCAACTGCCAGCAGTCTGCTTTGGCTGAGTGCATGAAACCCCTATAGGAAGTTATGAAAATGCATTTGTTCAGTGGTTTAGCAGTTTACACTGTGCTTTCCAGGAATCCATTACCTATATGGAACTGAAACCTTTTGTCAGTTTCACATAAACAAAACCACTTCCACAAGAAGAGAACAACAGCCACATTAAACAAAGTTCTCGTAGGACATGAAAAGATGGCCATCCATATGATCAGTTCACTTTAACATCAGCGTAGGGTCATTAGGTTCATTCCTTCAGCAGGGATTAAATACAGACCCATGGAACTATCACATTTAAACGGGAATGTCCAAAAACAAATCTTGCGCTGGTTTGAAAATATTGAAGGTACTGATTTATTTAGTGGGAGCTTGACTTTGGGGAGCTGTGGGCTGTTGTGGCAAGGAGATAACATGCCTGTGCACAAAGCAACATAGGCTGGGACCCATTGATGTACACCATAAACTCAGTCCATGGAAGCCCCCCTGTGATGCAAATTTGAAATTTCCATTTCACCCCAGAAAGACTCGTTAAAAAGTGGATGACTTGGACCTGGTGTGTTTGCTTGGGGATTAACATGAAAATGTTTCCCTGGGGTGGTTGGTTTAGTGGTAGGATATGGACCAAGAGGTTCGAAGCTCACATCCAGCACTACCAACATTGGGTCCCCAGGTTGCTCCAGGAAGACTGTAGGAATTGGAAGTCACTTTGGACCTGTACATCTGCTAAATGTCGTAAATATAAAATGGATGCTAGGCGGGCCTTCAGGACCAGCATTACCTACACTCTTCTGTGGAGCACTTAAATATGAAAATACACTACCTGCCATCACCCAGTTTGCTCGAGCTGCTTTTAAGAAAATAAAGTGCAAATAATCCATAGGAGGAGCAGCATCATGTTTACTGTGTTTTTCCACACAGTAATCAAAATAAGATCTGTTACCATTAGAGATGCAATTCATATATTTTTTAGACCGCTGTTCATCTAAAATACAGACCTGAATCATTTCTGTGTTTTGTACAATATAAGCAATTACTACATGCTTTATAACAGCAATGCTACAAAAAGGTGCACCTCAGAGTGTGAATTTACTTGACATTAGTGAGTGTTAAAAGGAAGATACTACTACCTGATGAAAGGTCATTGTGATCAATAAAGTTATGCTTTTGTTTAATGTGTAATTAATTGTGAAGCCCAAATAACGGAAAGCGTATCAGCAAACAAGACCTTGACTGTCCTGATTAATGTACATGAATGGGGAGAAAGAGAAAGCAACACACAACAGAAGGAGCGAAACACAAGCAGAGATGAAAGAGCGAGATGAGTGTAGATGAATAAAGAGAAGAGCTAACCTCTCTGCCCTCTCTCAGAAACGTACAGGCAGCGTGAGTGAAAGCTTCTCTTTAATCAAACCCTTTCTTTCTTCTCTGTCTTTGTCTCCTCCTGTCCTCCTCTCATCATCCTTTCGCTTCTCCTTGTCATTTTGGTGAAAGCGAAAGCTGCTAATGACGGATGCTCTGATGGATTACTCAACACAGACACGCCTGCTTTGTGGTCGAGCGCCTCGCTTCAGTTTACTGTAATTACCCACATCAGGAATGCAGGAACATCAGAACACTCATCTACAGCCAGAGAACGCCTCTGAACATCCAGAAGTATTTTTAGTTAAAGAGCGATCTGAAATAGTACCTTCCGTAAGGTGACGGAGCAAACGTTTGGAGAAGTCTGACTTTAATCACACTTAAATTCAAGGAATCTAATCAGAGGATGTGAACATGGTAACTAATTTGTCATCATTTTCAATGTGGCGACATTCAGCACACAATCTAAACTGATTGGAAAGAAGTGAATGTTTCCCACCATCGTGCGGTCTCACAACAACTGTTATGAAAAAAGGCAACTGTGGACAAAGCATGGACATGGATTTGTCCCTGCAAATGTCAAAATAAAACTATTTGTCTTCACATAGCGAAAAAAAAAAAAAATGAACAAGGCAAAAAGCATTTAAGCATTCAAAGAAAGTGTTTCAATTTCTGAAAAGAACAACTGGCCTCACTGAGGACCTGCTGAAAAACATTCCTCTGGGTTGTACAGTTTACAATGAGCCTTTTCGTCCACTGTTTTTTTTTTAAGTATAAATCTTTTTATTTTAACTCATCATGAGTGCTGATGAATGATCACATCAAAAGAAAAGAAAATGTGTGGGATGTTGTATTATTCCCAGGGTACTGTCAGTTTAGTAACAAAAAAGGCATCTGAACATATTCTTTTATCATCTTAAGTGCTAAGCTGTTTCAAGGAACAGAGAATGTGCTCATTTGTTTTAAAACTATTTTTAAAGGCAAGGTATGTGTATGTGTGTGTGTGTGTGTGTGTGTGTGGTAGTAGCATCCCTGTCTCCTATAAGAGAAATGTGTGGCTCAGGCCAGATGTTGCTCCACTGTAGCAGCTTCCAAAGCCTCAGGGATCGTGTCAGAGCTCAAAGCCTCAAAAGAGCTCCTACTGCTGAGGGCCTGAGGGAGTATCACCAGGTCAGGATTCAGCTTCCAGCATCCTTCACTGACACACAACACTGCTGGTGGTATTTGGATTTGGCACAGTACAGCTAACTGGCTAAAACAGGAATATATAAGCTATAAAAATGATGTTCCCACATGTTTAGGTGTATGATGTACTGGCCTGACATTCCTTTAGAAGGATTAAAGAGATGTTGGTCAGATTCACATTCAGTACCATCACAGTTACAATAAAATTGCAACAACACAAATGTATAAATGTATGAACGTATAAACATAAATGTATATATGTATAAACAACCTCACAGTGAGGAGGTCCTGGGTGTGAATGTCATTTGGGTAGAGTTTTGAAGCTCTCTCTTAGCCTATGTGGGCTTCCTCCTGATGCTCCAGTTTCCTCACACAGTCCAAAGACATGTATTTCATGTGGATGCTAAATTACCCCCTAGCTGAGACTTTGCCTGCTTTGCCAAGGAATGGTGACCCGTCAAGGGCATTTGGCCATATGAGCGCAGGGATAGGCTCCAGCACTCCCCTTGACCCTATTTAATTAACAGGGTCGATCCAGGTGATTCTAGTCCCAATTTGTCCATTTTATGAAATGTTTACGTATCAGCATCCACATGTACATAAAAATACTTAATATTGTCTTCTAAAATGGATCAACCTAGAAAGGGGGACCTAGTGGAATCGGTACGACTCTATACAATTGATTTTTTTAAGCATTAAATAAAAAGCTGGATACCATAGAAGAACTGCTTTTGGTTCCCTAGAACCAAGAAATTCTTAGGGCCCATTTATGTAAACGCATTGTGTGAGAGCTTTCCTACATGCATGTATTGCAGCCAAAAAACGTGTTCATCATTTGTTTTTAAGAGAGCACAACGTTCACACCTACAGCTCCAGATTCAGCAGTCAAGAGTGGTTAGGGACTAGGCCCCATGATAAAAAAAAAAGCTGTAGGTTCAAGTGCCAGACCAGCGGGTTGCCCTGAGATACCCTTGAGCAAGATACTGTTCCCAACACTGCTCCCCTAGCGTTATATGGCTGTCCACTGCTGCACGTTGTGTATGGGTTACCTGTGGGTTCGCAATGGCAAGTTGTCACTTTCACATTACAGCTGAAAGCACAGTCAGTCATAACAGCAGAAACAGCCATCCGACTATGAGCTCAGCGTGAGCCGCTTTTATGTGTGGGTAACCTCAGTGCCATCGCACACTGACCTATCACACACTACTGTGCTTAGAAAAGCAATGTTTCTCTTCAGTATCTCCCCCTCTCGTTTCTCTTTCTCTGCACATGCTGCTTTTTTCTGTGAATGGTTCCAGAGCCATTACTAATCACAGCTTTAATGCTTCCTGCCGTTTACTAATTACCCAAAGCATATTCTCTCCCCAACTATCTCTCTCAGCGGCCGCTCCGGGGTCCAAACTTTGGTGCTAAAGTCTGTAAAAAGTCTTTCATCCGACTACTTTTCACCGTAAGACTTGCACATGAGCGTCACATCCGTGAATGCTCTTAAACTTAACCGCCAAACACTGCTGGAGCTCAGGAATCAGTCAGGATTCATTCTTCCAGCGACTCTCCGAACAACGCTACGGGAGTTCGGCGTGCTGAGAAGACCAGGCCTTCAGTCCCCGAGATCGCCTGCTGAACCTGGCCGACTGAGAGGACATAGGAAGCGTTGTGAGAGGAAACAGAAACGCGGCAAGCGTGCTGGGGTCCGGGCTCAGCTCAAGGCTAACGCTAGCCGACCGGCTATCCCGTCCGTCCTCCTCGCCAATGTCCGCTCTCTGGATAATAAACTGGACTGTATACGACTCCAGCTGAACACCCAGCGTGAGTACAGAGACTGCTGTGTTTTTGTTTTTACGGAGACATGGCTCAGCGACAGCGTTCCGGACACCGCCATCCAGCTCGCCGGACTCTCCGCGTTTCGTGCGGACAGAAACTCCGCTCTGTCCGGAAAGACCCGCGGAGGGGGGCTGTGTGTTTACGTAAACACACAATGGTGTACAAACGCTGTGCTGGTCTCAGTACACTGCTCAACACTGCTGGAGGTGATAACAGTCAGGTGCAGACCGTTTTATTTGCCCAGGGAGTTCTCTACAGTGTTTATTTCGGCGGTATACATCCCACCCAGCGCTAGTGCTAACAGCGCTAATGCTAACAGCGCGCTGGCTGAACTTTATGGAATTATCAGCGGACTCCAAAACTATCACCCAGACGGATTATTTATTGTTGCCGGAGATTTCAACCATGCAAATCTCAGGTCAGTTCTCCCTAAATTCCATCAACATGTGAACTTTGCAACGAGGGGGGAAAACACGCTGGACTGTGTTTACACAAACCTGGCCGGCGCGTACAGAGCGGAGCCCCGCCCCCACCTCGGACACTCAGACCACATCTCTGTGCTGCTGATCCCAGCGTACAGACCCATCGTCAGGCGCGTGAGACCCACCCTGAAGCAAGTAAAGACCTGGCCCACAGGAGCCATCTCTGCTCTTCAGGACTGCTTCGAACGCACAGACTGGGACATGTTTAGGGAGGCTGCAACCTATGGTGACTCCATCAACCTGGAGGAGTACACAGCTTCAGTGACTGGCTACATCAGCAAGTGCATTGAGGATGTTACTGTCTCCAAGTTCATCATAACACGACCCAACCAAAAGCCATGGATGACTGCGGAGCTGCGCAGACTCCTAAGAACCCGGGACAAGGCCTTCAAGTCAGGGGACGAGGCCGCCCTAAGAAAAGCGAGGGCAAACCTGTCTCGGGCCATCAGAGCGGCGAAGCGAGCTCACGCAGAGAGAATCCATGGCCACTTCAAGTACACTGGTGACACACGGCGCATGTGGCAGGGCATCCAGGCCCTCACCAACTACAGGACATCTCCACCTGCCTGTGACGGTGACCCCTCCCTCCCAGATGCGCTGAACCACTTCTACGCACGGTTTGATGCAGCGAACGACACGAGAATGAGGAAGACCACCCCTCCTCCGAACGACCAGATTCTCCGTCTGACCACAGCCGAGGTGAGAAGATCTCTTCTCAGAGTCAACCCACGGAAAGCTGCCACTAGAAAGACTGAAACAAACAGCGGCTGATTCTGAAAGGTGAAGGAGATCTTGTGAATGAATGGGAGTGTGTCTAATGCAGTCAGATGTTCAGTGGAGAGTTTCCGCATCATGGTTGTTCCCCCTTACAAGCACACACACACGCTGCTGCACACACACAGATAGTAGTGCTATTGTGTGAAACAGGCCAAACAACATTAGGAACGGATGGGTCATTCTGCCTGAGGGTGTTCTGAGCCAGACTTCTCATAAGACACACACACACACACACACACACATATATATATATATATACACACACCCACACACTTCTCAACCTGTTACTGTGCGTGCAGACTGTAAAAACACAAGCCAGATAACTGAGCAATAAGGTACAAAAGTGAAATCTGCAGTCACCCTGTCACTGATCCTGTATTTCCAGCCTTCAGTTTACAGTGCTAAGACAACATACAAGCAAACAGAGAGAGAGAGAGAGAGAGAGAGAGAGAGAAGTGAAGAAAGCGAGATTGAAAAAGCTTCGTACTCACATTCTCATTACAGCGTCCTAAAATCTGAAATATGACCGATCAGGGTGCTCATGGAACAGACTGCAGGGTGAACTATAGTCTTACACTACGGCGTGATGGCATTCAGTCGAGCAGTCCGTATACGGTAACGATACCAAAAATCAGCAAATCTATCATCTAACAGATCAGCTATCAGAAACATCCATGACATCAAACATGCGGAAGTCACCAACGGTGGCGCCAATGTCCTCTTCACGCAGGACGCGCAGAGCATCAGAGCAGCTCAGCATCAGCCACCGCGCCAAGTCTGGGGGCGATCCCCACAGCCGCAAGGGGACACACCAACGCAACCAGAGACAGATCCAGCTTCCTGACTGGGTAGTGATCGTCCTGTCCTGTGCCATTCAACACCAAGTTTCCTCGAAACAGCCTGATCAGCATCAGCCACAAGCAAGTTTGTTCCAAAATCTAGCCTGCTGATTGGCAGAGTAAATGAGGTAAGCATGTTAACCTCAGCACGTCTTAAATTCCTCTCGACTCTTGTTCTTTCTCTAAAAACCAACTTCAAAATGTGCCACCTCACTCAAAAGTTCACTCCAGAACCTGTCGAAACACTGCACGATCAATTTTTCATAATCAATCCCACACTCACACACACACACACACACACACACACACACACACACACACTGGCTCCCCATCCCCAGAGAGAGGGCCAGACAGAGAGAGAAAGTGAGCCAGCAAAGAGAGGAGAAGAGAACAGAAGAGAGAGAATACCGAAGAGAGAGAGAGAGAGAGAGAGAAACACATGGAGAGAGAGAGAAAATACAGAGAAACAGACAGACAGATAAAGACAGGGAGAGGGAGAGAGACAAAGAGTGAGAGAGAGAATACAGAGAGAGCGAGAGAGAGAGAATACAGAAGAGCCGAGAGAAGAGGGGCGAGAGGAGAGAAGAGAGAGGAGGAAATACAGAGAGAGGCAGAGAGAGGAATACAGAGGCCAGAGGCGGGAGGAGAATACAGAGAGGCAAGGAGAGAGAGAGAAAGAAAGAGGAGAATACAGAGAGAGAGAGAGAAAGAGAATACAGAGAGAGACACAGAGAAGAGAGAGAATACAGTTGCACACAGAGAGAGAGAGAGAGAGAGAGAGAGAAGAGAGAGAGAGGAAACGAGACAGAGAAGGGGGAGCAGACAGAAAGACTGAGGGCAGAGAGAGAGACAAGAGACGAAGACAGAGAAGAGAGGGCAGACAGAAAAGACAGACGAACAGAGACAGACAGGGAGCAGACACAGAGAGAGAGAGAGACAGAGAGAGAGAGGGAGCAGACAAGACAGAGAGAGAGAGAGAGAGAGAAAGGAACAGAGACAGGGGCAGAGAGAGGGCAGGAGCAGAGAGAGAGAGACCAGACGAAAGACAGGCAGACAGGGAACGAAGAGAGACGGGCAAGAGAGAGAGAACCCAGACAGAGAGAGAGAGAGAGAGAGAGAGAGAGGAGAACGAGTGCTAAAGTCTCAGTCCCAAGACGCTGTATTCCTGTAGATTGAAACCACTGATTCACTTCAGGGTAATGCTCGTGTCTGTGGCTCGCAGCTACGGCTGGCGGCGCGCGGCTCAGGATCACTTTTACGCTAAAGTCGGATGACGGCGGTGAACGACTGCCTCGCGCGGCTCGGTGGCAGCTCTGAGGCAGGGCAGACCCGCCTGAGCACAATCCAGAGGCAGCTGAGAGAGAGACACTACTGAACACGACTAACGGGAGGAAAGATCGGGCTGCTGAAGGAGACAACACTCATCCACTGTGCGGCGTGTAGCAGCAGGACTCACCTGTCCGCGGTGCACGCGCAGCTCAGTCCGCTCCGGCACTGATCTCCCCCCGCGAGGAACAGCCGCGCACTGCGAGAGGGGCGGAGGCTACACACCGGGGCGTGGCTTACGGACAGATGGCGGAGCATGGGACTGATTTCAGGGGCGGGGCTAACAATCAATCTAAGATAGCTGGGTTTTCCAAAAGAAAACCGAGAATCATGCAACACATAAGATGCTCTTGGGACAGAACTAGAGCTGAGCTGGCATTTCCCCTCTGTTCCAAACAATATTCAAATCACTCATCAACAGAGAAACAGATAAAAAACAAACAGAAACACATGCTCTTTCCAAAATCTACTAGCCTTACAGATTGGAAATGAGCTTTCCCTTTAACAAATAATATTCAACATTACCATCCTTTTTCCTTCTTCAGCCATTGGCCTACCCAGTAATACAGTGAGTAACTACAGTAGTTTTGTGGTTTAGGGCGCTAACCTCATCAAGACACACTGGGTCAGTTCACAGAAAGCCAGAACAATGTGTTAAACAGGGCAATTAGAAGTACAACAAGCCACTTCAACTTTTTCTTTGATCAAATGTTCACAGCAGAAGCGTGTGAATTTCTGGTTGTCCTCTTCCTCTAATCATTTCCTCTAACAGCATAAAACCATCTCCTGCTCTGATCTTTGTATCTTCAGCCATCCAATCAGACAATAACTATCCCGCATTGTGGCTAAACAGTGTTGGTCTTTAAGACATGGTGGTCAATGGTACAAAACTTTGTTTTGCCCGCTTCAGGTGGGCACGTCCTTTAAGAGTGTGAAATTGGCAAACATAGGTTAATAATGGGGCCGTGGCCTGAGCTGATATGTTCCACGTGCAGGATTCATTTGGACTTTGCAATAGGATGTTTTTATTTGGCTTTTAACATTGACCAGTAGATGCATGTACATAACAGTGGTTATTAGTATAGTGAGCCATCGGCAGCTGACCTCTTAATCCCTGTCTCTTGGCAGTCATGTCAAACCCCTAATGCAACATCACTGGACAGCTCAGCTGGCTTAAGAGAACTGCCAGTCGAGCTACATCAGCTAACACATGTTTACACAGACTAGGATCACAGTGAGTCTTGGGGGTGGGGGGGCATCCTACTAAATCCAGTCCGATAAAGCTCTCTCGGACTCCTGTCTAAGATAGTTGTAACATTTCCTTACAGAATCAACTTACAGTCTTTGAAGCATTGCTTTGATCGATGTTGTAGATCTTGTTTGTTGTCCAACGCTGCTCAACGTTCAGTCAACAGCATCAGAGGGGAACAGTCTGGGATTAAACAAAGGGTCTTGTGACATTATGATCTGCATTCCTTTAAATAACACATGTCTGTTTAGGATGCAGGTGTTAAAGTGAATCCACAACCTTCTGGATCGATGTGCTTTGCAGACTTCCATTCACTGAATTATACTGAATGCCTGCACTGTAAGAGATGTGTTGGGCACTGAACACCCAGGAAACACCTCAGCTCTTTGTGTATGTGTGTGTGTGTGTGTGTGTGTGTGTGTGTGTGTGTGTGTGTGTGTGGGAGAGAGAGAGAGAGAGAGAGAGAGTTAAGAAAAGGGATTCATAAGGCTCTCTGGTAAAAGTGAAAAGAATCAAAGGAAGTTAGATAAAGAGGTTTAATGGCTGAGAGTTTCAGCAGAATGACTGCCAAAGCCAGCCAGAACTGGAAACCTAGCCACTAGCATTACTGAAATACACACCATCCACTTCTCCAGCATTATCACCTTACCACCTGCCCTCCCCATAGGGCAAAGTCAGAGGATTGCTCACATGACTGCGCAGCAGAACACAAAAACAGTGAAAGTGGATAAAGACTGGAGGTCCTCTCTATCACATATTTTGACACTTACAAACTGTTGAGTTTTTCTAACCTATTATATGATTCCAAAGAAAACCCTGTTATCATATTATCTTACCCTATTTGCTTTTGTCTGCAGCTGCAGGGTTGACCAGCAGAAAAAACCATTTGATGTTTTGCATTGCTGGAGTCAGTTAAAGAGTCAAATACAACTTGATTTTGCTATCAAAGTGTGTCAAACAGCAGAGAGATATGTTTAATAATGGGAATTACTGAAACAAACATAGATGCACACAGGGGACATGGCAATTTGTACCACTAAACTGGCGAATGGTTCTCAGAACTATTTTTTCCCCTATTACTCTGTCACTGGAAGCGCAGAAATATAGTTTCCTCAAATGAGAAATGCCCCTGGGTCTATATCTCTTTGCTGTTCTGGAACAGCAAGAGAGTGAACTCCCTTCCCCTGGATACCATCCAGTATGTGTTACTATTCCACAGAGGCAACTGAAAGTTTTCAAATGCATCAGTCACTTTTGAATTTAATAGAATATTAAAACACTTATGATGTTGTCATGAGGTTCCAAATCTGAATCAATGCAGGATTTGCCTAATTACTATCCATCACTGCTCCCAGGCGCTGGGCGTAACACCCCTGTTGCATGTGTGAATGCAGTGGATGTATTTTGTTGTAGTTCACTGTGTGCTGTGCTGTTTTTCACAATTGCAAATAGTCACTTTCACTTCATTTCATGAGGCTTAGTCATGGTGCCAAGCCCCTGCCATACAAAATGCTTAAAAAATTTTCAGATCATGGCAGTGACTAGTTTAAATCTCTAATCCTGCTCCTGACCCATAGCACTGCACTCATTCAGTTGTTCACTACTCCATCATCCCTGATGCAGCTCCCTAAAAGCTCCATAATCAGCTGACAATCTAGATCAGCTGCAGTCAGGCATGCCTACGACTATTCAGTGCTGTGGGTGCGCCATAGACAGATAAAGAAACTGGTTAAAATGAATGATCTTCCAGCGAACACCAGGCCCCGGTGATCTGGGAAAATAATGTCACCAGCTTTCATAACCTCTTAAAATTCTGAATTCAAATACTTGAAGAGTTTATTTAAAGGCGATATTACGACGAAAATAGAAACGAGTGTATATTGAGCAATTCAAAATAAGTAATGAAGAATTTAAACTCCTCTAGATTAATACAGAAAGTGTCATCTTCTGTTGGACTTAGAAGAAAGAAACAGCACTGTTCACAAATGTATGAGTTCTGGAGTGTGAAAAGTGTATTCTCTTATATACAAACATTAAAAGTGCCACAGGTGTTTGGCAAGAGAAAGAGAGAGGGCGTTAATGTGTGTGTGTGTGTGTGTGTGTGTGTGTATAAATGGCACCAGGAAAATTCAACTCCTGGAATTGCCAGCATCTGCTCTACAAACACTTATAAAGTCAAAGGTCTTAGAAAGCTGTGTGTGTGTTTGTGGGTATTTTTGTCCTGTTTGCGTGTGTGTGTGTGTGTGTGTGTGTGTGTGTGTGTGAGTGTATTGGTTTTATTGCACTTCAGCAGTTTGGATGGACCAGTGAAGCCTCTACAGCTGTAAAACCAAAAAGAATTTGAAAGATTGTAGCAAGAGAAGAGAGATGAGAGTGGTGGAAAATTAAAATAATTCAAAAAAAATTAGTGTATAACAACAACAAAATATATATATATATAGGTAGATAGATAGATAGATATATTTCATCCTGTTAAATAAATATATTCATTTAGTAGCTATAAAATTAGCTATTAATTTAATATTACAATGTGATTGAAAGCCTTTTTAGTTTTGTTCACTCGTTGTTTGTATATTATGTTTTCTTATGGAAAAAGAGAGAGACGCTGAAAGATGCATGCGCAATTAAAGATGCAGCTGTTATAAACAGCAGAAAATGACAGAACAGCAGATTTACCTAAACACACACACACACACACAAACACACACCCACACACACACACAAACACACCCACACACACACACACAAACCAGCAAAAGCTACTGGATGCAGAAACACAAAGCTAATAAATAACTTGATTTTGATTCATATATACCTTTAATATTTACGCTGTGTGTGTGTGTGTGTGTGTGTGTTATGTCAATATTATTAATGTGTGTGTGTGTGTGTATGTGAAAAACAACAGAGAAGAAGAAAGAGAAGAAGAAAAGAAGCGCGTGCGAGAAAGAGAGAAAGTAGAAGAGAAGAAAGCGAAGAGAGAAGAGAGAAAAGAAGCGAGTATCTGAGAAGAAGAAGCTGAGAGAAGAGAGAGAGAGAGAAGAGAAAAGAAGCGAAGCGTCACGAAGACTGACGAGAGAGAGAGAGAGAGAGAGAGAAAGAGAGAGAGATAGAGAGAGAGAGAGAGAGAGAGAGAGAGAGCAAAGAGAGAGAGAGAGAGAGAGCAGAGAGAGAGAGAGAGAGAGAGAGAGAGAGAGAGAGAGAGAGAAAGAAGCGGGCGTGCGAGAAGAGAGAGAGAGAGAGAGAGAGAGAGAGAGAGAGGCGAGAGGGATTGAAGAGGCTTAGCCCCCATGCAGAATATCAGGTCACTTAGTGAGGTCATAGAGGAGGTGTATTCCTATTCTCAGCAGAGATAAAAATCATGCCACACTTTACACACACACACTAGGCAAAAGCCCCTTTTTCTTCTTCAGATGAATTCGCCAAAGAGGAAGTAAACTTCAGACAGACCTTTAGGTGCTGTGGTTTCTTCTGGGATGCTTCTAGCTGATTTTAACTCCATACAGTAAAACCACACAATGCTCAGTAACTCACGTGGTTCAGAAAAGTTTAAATATAGCCTATCACAAATAGGTGTAAAAATGATGTGAACCAAGGTTTGGATCCCCTGGCTGATGTGTTTATCAGAAACTGCTGTGATAAAGCTTGACTGATGTTCACCCAGGCCTGGTTGGTGCACGCAGGAACAGGAGTGCTGGTTTCTAAGTTGCTCTGGAAAAGCAGGACTTAGTAAGTTTGAATTCCAGTCTGTGGTTTCTGTGTTGTTGATTGAATTAGGTTTTAAAAACAAATGTGGTGAAGCATATATTTCATCAACAATGATGAGCTCTGGCACTTGAAAATGCAACCTGATGTTTCATTTCAGGAAAATAGCAGCCAGATTCTTCAATTTATTTGCAAAGTGAAGGGACGGAGGGGGGATGCAATCAATGACAAGGCACTGACTTGTGAAGCTACACATAGCCCTATCTCAAACCTGAACATTCTATATGCAAAACCATATTTTTTTAAGAAATTTTAGCAGGCAGTATATAAATACAACCATGTTCCCTCTCTAATGTGAGTATCCTGGCTGAGTGACTTGGTGAGGGTCCAGCAGCCACTCTAGGACCTCTACAGAAAACAGAAAACTTATT
Source organism: Hepsetus odoe (assembly GCA_017165825.1). Taxonomy (NCBI): domain Eukaryota; kingdom Metazoa; phylum Chordata; class Actinopteri; order Characiformes; family Hepsetidae; genus Hepsetus; species Hepsetus odoe. The sequence goes on along the minus strand of CM029372.1, from coordinate 16,072,931 downwards.
AGAATATGGAGGAGAATTCGCGCAGCTTCAGGCATGTACAGATACGTGAGGACAGTAAATTGGACAGTGGATCTGAATAGAAGAGCAATGGGCAATGTCTTCAAACTGAAAAAATCTTTTATGTCTCCACCCAAAGGTAATAAAGACATTGGAGCAACACCAGTTTTTGTATGATCACCCCACTTACATGTTGCCTTATTGAGGCTGTCTCATCACCACAAACTAAAATAAACTCCAGGATAGAAGAAAGGAAATCCAGGAGAGAACCAAAGTAAGAAATCTTCACCGTTGTTCTTAGCGTGAAAAAGAAAGATTGAAAAGTGATTTTCTGAGAAGCTAAATGCATCAATGCGATCAAACACATGATTGGCCTTCCATGATTTTGTGGCTGCAACTTTTACATGGTGGTGGTCTAGTGGTAGAATACTTGCCTGTGGATCTATGGACCAGGAGGTCACGGTTCAAATCCCACCAGCTCTAGCACTACTGCGTTGGGCTCCTGGGCAAGACACTTCTGCCTGGAGTTGCTCCAGAGGACTGCCACTGCAATCAGGTCATGGAAATCAGAAATGCTGGATAAGTGTCTGCTAAATACAAATAAATGTAATGGGTTTTGACACATGGACTATACTATGACATGCAATTATGACATTTTCTTCTCTTAAAAGGACTTCATGAAGTGAAACCAGTGAACAGAGTGTTACAGTAGTCTAAATCAGGAGAAAACCATTCATCAGGATGGTTTCAACATCCTACTGTTTGAAAATATAATTGATGTTTTAATATTTCCTCACATGAAAGAAAATGTTTGTTTATAACATCAACATGTGATTTAAATTTTCCCCAAACTGTCACAAGAAATAAAAAAAAGATCACACCTCAAACTACAGCTTCTTCCTTTGGATATAACATAATTTTAGAAAATTAAATTCACGAGGTTACTCCGACTGGCCAGATGCATTGTAGGTTATTTAATGGAGTTGTATCTGTGGATATGTTGAAATATGTTGGAATATGTATAACTAAATCTCATTAGCCAGGCTGAAATCTTTTAATACATTCATTATTTTTATCTGTTCTAATGATGAGCATATATAAAGGAAAATAGTGACATATTGAGCCTAAATGATAACAGTCTGTGCTTTTCTTTCCCACAAAAAGGAGTGTTTCAAGTGATCCAAACAAGCACCAGCACCCTGATGCCACTAAAATATGGCAATTGCAGGTATGTCGCTATATTAAAGTGAAAGTGACAGCCCTTGTCATTGCGAAGAGGTCTACAGCACAGCAAGCGTGAGAACCACAACGAAATTGGACCTCTGCATTTAACCCATTCACACTGAAACACCGTGCAGCTGTTAACCACCAGAGAACAGTGATGAGGGCAGTACCTTAACTCAGAGTACTGCCTACTTGTGAAATTAGACCTGATCTTCTGATGCGGGGGCCAGCTCTAACCACTAGGCTACCGCTGCCCAACTAACTACGTTTCCTTAAAAAAAATAGTTATGTGCATGGAAAGCCAACGTTTTCATTTACCTCTGCTGCCAAAAGCTCCACACAACTAAAGGTGGAGAGACAATAGAGTGAACTTAGCTCTGTAAGAGCAAAATCAGCTATTAGGGAGGCCTTAAAGGAGCTCTTATGGCTGCCATGATTTCAACAAGCCATTGTATTCTCTCCATCAGTAGATCCATCAGTGGTGTAGACCTTGTTTTGTCTCAGGTTCAGTAACATGATGGCAAAGTGAGACCCATCTTTTTTGCCAGTGGTCCCTAAACCATGCCCAATCCTAAGAGTCTAGCCACCAACTTGAGTTCTTGGCTATGAAATGGGCCATTTACATGGATTTAATAGTAGCTGCAGGATACAAATTCTGATCTGGACTGATAATAACCACACAAAGTCTATCCTAACTAGATGCATGTAGACAGTGCTGGGTAGCAAAATTGGCTCAATTTTGACATCTCAACTACAGTCAGGCAAGAATAGCAATTATTGATGCATAGAGGAGACCATTTGTACTTGATATGACTATAGGCGGCTGGCTTAAGAACACCTTATACGGTCTTGCTAGAAGAAACCAAAGAGAATCTTTAAGTGGATACAGGCCACACAGAGAAGAAGAGGAATGATAGATGAGGTTATGAATGAAGTACTGCACTGCCACACATATGGTGGCGCTGGTCTGCTACGTCTATAGTCAGAGTTGGTATACATTTTTTTTCATTCTTTTTTCTTCTACATTTATATTTTTCTAAAGGAATGATAAACAGCAATCTAGGAGTAGTCCAGAAATAGGATGTGTCTGCAGTGGTTGTTGGAGTTAGTTGCTCCCTTAGTTTTTGTCTGTTAGTGAGAAATATCATAGTAAGTCTTGTGTCCCTCTACCTTCTGTGAGAAACAGAAGATAGAATTATGTACTGCACTTTTTAATATTTTAGTTTTTCATTCTATATATTATTACATACAGAAGTTAATTTAATATTATTGTAAAACTCTTTTGCACTCAGCCTAAATGCTTATAAGCTTTGGATAAAAGCATACAAAATGGTGAAATGTAAATGTAATGTAATGCTGAGTTTGCACAGTGTAGAAGTTTGCTTTGTTTTATTTATTCATTGCTGGATTTACTGTGGAGGTTAATGTAATTTTTATAGTTCTGTTTCCAGGATCTGCATCTGGGAAATTTTTCTGTTCTTTATACAGATATGGGAAAGTCTATGCTTATTAAATATGAAATATGCATAGCCTTGTACATTTAGGGCTCTAAATTAGCATTTTAGCTTATTTCCTGTGCATGTTGTTACAGCAGGTAGATTTATGATTGCTACTATTTGTTTGTTTTCTCTTAAAAACTCATACAAAAATAATCTTCCCACATGATCTGGAGCCCATTTACCCAATACCAGGAATAAGCAGAAGACTGTATGAGGAGCTGATTGCACATGCACCTACAACTGGATAAACACACACACTTTACATACACACTGTGCACACACACAGATTTAAACACAGCTCAGAATGGCAGAGTATGTCAGATGGCAGGCTGGAATAAACGAAGCAGCAGGTGAACATGATAATGACTGCATAGAGAGAGATGGAGAGAGAGAGAGAGAAGAGAGAGAGAAGATTAAATGTGATACAGATGCATTGGCGTGGCCAGCACACAGTGCCAGAATCCTCCATTGGTTTTTTTGAGCAAGGAGAGGGTTTTCAGAGCAATATGAAAACCACAAACCAAGAACAGGGAACAAGACAGACACAGGTGAAAAAGAGAGCAGAGAAGATCCTTTCTCACGGCGATTGTACATGTAATATGTGTGTGTGGTAACATATATATGTGTAATGTGTGTGTGTGTGTGTGTGTGTGTGTAATGTGTGTGTGTGTGTGTATTATTAATGTAGAAGAACCTGGCAGATGTTTTGCATACCAGCAGAACAGTGGCTGATCAGTTCCATCTTCATTTTGCTTAAAACTACCTGAACCATCTACTACAGATCCACACACACACACACACACACACACATACAATAGTTTCCTTTTCATCTTCCTATACAGCATTAAAGTCAGTAGAATCTGTCTGTCCCTACAAAAAAAACGATTTTCTGCTACACAACAAAACAACAACTGAATCTCTCTCTCTCTCTTCTCTCTCTCTCTCTCTCTACTCTCCCTCTCTCTCTCTCTCTCTCTCTATCTCCTCTCCTCTCACAACTCTCTCACTCTCTCACATCTCTCTTTCTCTTTCTCTCTCTCTCTAACAGTATGCTGCAGTGCAGGCAGATTTATGATTTTCTAACAATGATTCTGTGATTTACCACTTTTGCATATGATCTTCTGCAAGTGTTGGTCATTAAAATCAAGATGATTGTGGGACATGCAGGAGGCTGGCTAGCCACTGTAACACAAGAGAATATGATAGAACCACTGAGATGGAACCAGCAAACACCCAGAAAGAGAGTCATAAACCACAACCCCCCACTTTATTAAGACTTATAGCAGAGGTGAGGGGGCCTTTTGGTGAGGAGGACAGCCTAACACATCCCCAATACTACATGGTACTTTCCTCCATACTCCTTAGCTAACTGGTCGATCTGACGCATCATGATTTGTTTGCTGCAAATAAGGTAAATCTTAGCTGAGAAAGAGAATAAAAACAGGCTAGTGGACAAGCGCAGTATATTGCCAACTATTAGTTACAGATAGCTCTGATCGGAAGTAGGCCTTTTATTTGTTTCCTGACTCTCATATGTAAAAAATTTGAGCTCATTAAATCTTTCCATTTATGTTGTGTGATCGTTGGTTTTGAAAGGAATTACATTTGTTCTGTTTTTCTCAGCTGTTTTCATGTATTTTATTTGTAAAGAGATCATCCTAAAGATGGGCCATGTTGAGTCAGAGCCAGACTAAATTCATCATTATATTGAGACTGACTATATAATTAAAATGTTTAGAGAGAACTGAGCTTCTTTGATGTGTTGACTTGCTTTCCCTGCTAAGTCTCGTGAGTGTGTAGAAATGGTTGATTATTGCTAGGCCTAGCCTCATACACAAACATACAGAGAGTATGATTGAAGCAGCTGTGTTTGAGATGGGAAGAGAAAGCTGGACATATAGGGAAGAAAAAGCAGGGGACATGCATAAGTGTGACGACAGCCTCGGAGATAACACGCCGTAACTTGTCCTGAAATTATGACTGATCAGCACGATAGTCAGCATAATGTTTCAGTGCATGGCATCAGTACATTAGAAGAGGCTCAAACAAACCAACCTTCCCAAACTCAAAATAGAGAGTAATGACAAAACACCAAGCCTTAACTCATAATAGATTATCATATTTCATTGGACTTCATAATAACTTTCTTTTTACCCAGCACCACAATTTCAAAGCAAATTTTTAGATTTTCACTAATGCAATTGCATTTTCTGCTGCATTATACAACTCCTACTAGTGATAGCTGGCAGACAACTGCCCTGCTATTATCCTTAAGAGTATTTGATAAGCTAGAAAGTTCATATACACATAATAAATATCAAGCCATCAATATATAAGGCAGCAAAAGAGACACAATTATGGTGCTCCTACACTTACTTCACTTCTGAATGATATTTCCTATTGGTATATGGTGCCATACTACCTGCTTATATCCTCTTCCCAAAATCTCACAGTTTGAGCAATGAACTAAATATGGACAAGAGAACCACATTTAGTTCAGAAAAATATAGTAAGCGTTCATGTTATATTTTTATGAAGTATATTTTAAGAGATCCTAAAATAAATGGAAATTCCAAAGGTTCATACTTTAATTATGACATATATATATGGAGGAAGAGAGTGCGAGAGCAAGAATAATTGTGGGGAAGAGAATGGTGGGGGTATAGGACATATAGGGGTGCCTCTAGGGTCTCTGTGCAATTAGACCTTCACAGCACTTCACCTCCCCTCCACACCTGTCTTCATGAAAAAAATGGGCCTTACAAAATCTTCCTCTTTTTACTTTACATAATCAAGACAATTCCATATCCATGTGTATTTAGATGTCTCTGTGCATATGTTGCTTCTCCATGTCTCTGGTTAAAGTGTAAGCTGGCATTTAGGCCTGTTTGAGGCGCTGAAAGCAAAGCCTCTGCCAGTTAAACACACTGTCACACATCTGCTCTTCTTTGTCTGTCTCTTAGCAGCAACACACACTTGTTAGCTGTGTGTGCTGACATTGTGGCTGAGACCTTTGGTGCATCAGTTAGGCACACAGCTGTTGCTTTTAGTATTCGGTGCTTTTCAGTTAGATACACGGGCTCCTAGAAGCACCTGCGAGAACCGTTAGCAGCACAGGAGCTGCAGGAAGGAAGCCAACAGGCTGAAAAACTGTGTCACTTTGGACATCTGTGGAGCATTTCCATCCCATCTCTACGTTCTGAGACAGACACCTGTACACACACACACACACAAAGGGGCTGTACAGAGAAAGTATGAGACTTTAAAATTGGAGGAAAAAACTTGAAAAAGACTTTTCACTTAGAGGATCCATCCTCCTCTAGTCCAACACTGGATAATCAAAGAAAAAAAGGAGTGATATTACGAAAAGATGCCTTAGTTAGTAGGTAGCAATGCATGCAGATTGTGATGTGATGAATTGTAGCTAGTTTTGCAAGTACCGTTGGGAATTAAGGGTCCTAAGATATAATTAAAGTCTTCTTCTGCTATTTGTGTGATACAAGACCTTATGAGGCGTGTGATGGTAGGGTCTGCAGTAGAGGATTGATAGACATTTAAGGTGAAGGTTGAATTACATGTAAACTTAGGTAGTAATCACATATTGACAAACAATGTGAACAGGACTCACAATGGCTTATGAACTATCTCTGAATTGAGAGTATGGAGCAGCTTGAGGAAGCCCTGGAGAAATGGAGATCTGCTTTAGAGGGGAGAGGAATGAAAGTCAGCACAACTAGTAAGAGAGAAATGTATTAGTGTGAAAATTAGGGACAGCAGTTGATTAGAATGCAGAGAACAGAGATGGCAGATGGAGGTTTAAATGCCAAGATAGGTTTCTTTGAAGAACAGCACAGGTTAGAGTTTCCTGAAACAAAGTCAGAGAAGTTAGATTGTGTTGGTGAGGAAATCTGTAGGGCACCCTCTCACCAAATACATTGTAGCTTGAGTTAGTCTCCTGCATGCAGACCTAGTTTCCTCGATCTTGAAATGGCTTGTTGTGTTGTGGACTCAGCAAAAATGGTTGAGACAAATGCACTAGAAGATGTTCTCCCATATTTAGCTGACTGAGATCTCACTTGTCAACTGCCCTGCGGCCCAGTTTCGAGGAGGTTCTGCTGGTATGTCTCACAATACATGCTGGCATTCATGGTTCCCTCAGTGAACTGTAGCTCCCCAGTGCCGGCAGCACTCATGCAGCCCTAAACCATGACACTCTCACCATCATGCTTGACTGTAGGCAAGACACACCTTCTCTTTGTACTCCTCACCTGGTTGCCACTGCATGACACCATCTGAACCAAATAAGTTCGTGCCAGTCTCATCAGACCACACAGGACATGGTTCCAGTGATCCATGTCCTTAGTCTGCTTGTCTTCAGCAAACTTTGTTGAAGACAAGCAGCGAGCTTTCTTGTGCATCATCTTTAGAAGAGGCTTCCTTCTGGGATGACAGCCATACGGAGCCAATTTGATGCAGTGTGCGGTGCATGGTCTGAGCACTGACAGACCGACCCCCCACTGCTTCAACCTCTGCAGCAATACTGGCAGCACTCATACATCTAATTTCAAAAGACAGCCTCTGGATATGACACTGAGCACATGCACTCAACTTCTTTGCTCGACCATAGCGAAGCCTGTTCTGTGTGGAACCTGTCCTATTAAACCACTGTGGTCTTAGCCACTGCCTGCAGCAGCTCCAGTTTCAGAGTGTTGGCAATCTTCACTTATAGCCTAGGCCATCTTTATATGAGCAACAAATCTTTTATTTCAGATCACCCAGGATTAATGGGTGCCATGTTGGTGACCAATATGTGAGAGTATGAGAGCAAACACAACAAATTTAACACACCTGCTTTACATTGTTTCAAAGTCATATCTTTGAATAGGCAGTGGTGGCCTAGTGGTTAGGGAGTTGCCCCTGCATCGGAAGACTGTGGAGTTCAGGAATTCCTCATAGAAGTAGTTGCCCTGAGTGCCTGAGCAAAAGTACGTCCCGTCCTGCTCTCCTAGAGGCGGCTTTCAATAGCTGCCCACTGCTGCGTGGTTTGTGTGCATGGGTTAAATGCAGAGGTCAGATTTCGTTGTGGTTCTATGTGTGCTGTGCTGTGGCCTCGCAATGACAAGGGTTTTCACTTTCACTTTCATCTTCAGTGTTGTCCCATGAAAAAAATGTGAGGGGTGTACTCACTTTTGTGAGATACTGTAGGATACTGTATATCCCTACTCTGAAAAATGAGAACATTGTTGTTTGTTCTGGAATATTTGGTCAAAACAGCTACATTTATATATAACTTTATATATAACTGCTGTCTCAAAAATGACCTTCGCACAGTTTCATAGTGTATGATCAGCAGTCTGATCAGGGCCAAAGTGGAGATTTTGTGGGAGATTTGACAGATGTATACATTTTTGCTTAAAATCTTGGAGGCCAATCAGTCATAGTTTTACCAGTGTTCACTGTAATCATCAGTTTTTTCCTCATTAGCTTTCCTCCCTTTCCCTTCTCTCCTTCTATTACTAGCTTTTCTGCTTACTGTTCATACTCCCTTCTTTTTCCTCATTTTATACATCTCCCCACACTTCTCAAATTATCAGTCCATCCTTCCTCTGTCCAGCAGTAGCAATTAGCTGCTTGTGTAGGACATAATTTCTCTGCCTCTTTCTTCCATAACTATCCTCTTTTTCAGTATTCCTCTTTCCTCCTCAGTAATCATCAAGAGACTAGAATGTGTCTGCTTTGCTTAGTCCAGCTCTTAGCAGCAGCACTGAGGAGCCAGGAAGGGGAAGCATTCTGTGTGTGAATAGGTGAGAGAGAAAGAGAATGAGAGAGAACTGAGGATGGCCCAGACTACCCACTGAGGAAAGGAAGAAGGCAGAGGATGGACCCACATACACACACACACACACACACACACACACACACACACAGAGTAATTCACTGCTGCTGTAAATACTCACTGAAGAGGATACTATTCCTATTGTAGTAAAGAGCACTGAATTCAGAAGAAACCATAATGCTTAGTCGAATACAAATATGCGTGTCTGTGTGTGTGTGTGTGTGTGTGTGGCTGTAGTGTGTGTTGTAACCACAAGCACAGATGGTGATGTGCGGCAGTCTCTGCCTGCTTTATTAATAATGCTGATGAGGTCTGGGTTGACAGGCCTGCATTGGGGAAGCGTACAACGTCTTTTGCACTTTACACACCACACACACACACACACACTGCCTTACCACCTACACATCAGGAGGGAGAGGCGAGAGAGAAGAGAGAGAGAGAGAGAGAGCGAGGAGAGAAGATTCAGAGCAGTACAGAATCATGCTCTCTCATTTCCGGTTTTCTTTCCTTATCTTTTTCTCTCTCTCCTGTCTTTCTCAGCCTCTCTCTGCCATGCTGTGCTGGGTTCTCTGCCCCTGACCTTGAGCAGACCCCCTGGTCAAAGGGGTGATGGCTTAAAGCTTAGGACCGTGAGTGTTGTTTAGTGATCAGGACCGTCAAATGGACTAAAACTAGTTTCTTTTTACTGATGCCTTTGTTGCTCTTTTCATTATGTATTTTGCACATATGAACACACTAAGCACAGATCTAGCCACAGAAACGCGCACAGTAGAATGATGTTCCTACTATGACTGACTGCTTACCCTATTAACCCTACAGCCACAAATGGGGCCCAACCACATTAACTGACTGTATATTTATTATTCAGCTTAGCACAGCCATGAAAATGAAACTATCCCACAGACAGATTGTCAGGCTTTAAAGGGTTAATAAAAAAAGAAAAATCTACCTTTATCAAAAACACTATTATCCATCCTCTGAACCTCCTGCTCAATTGTGTGTGTGTGTGTGTGTGTGTGTGTAAAAACTACAGCTTTAGTTAACCTAACATTTCCCTCCAGCTTAAATAAAACACACTGTGGCTTTTCCCAGCTAATGACTGACACTGAAAGCGGACAGGAAGTCAGCTTCTGTTTCAGTTTGGATGTTAAACAGCTCAGCTGAGCATCAATAACCATGCTGCAACGCACACACACTAAACTTACACACACACACACACAATAAAATCTATCTCCCTAAAGTCCCATCTGTCCCTTTTTCCTTTTCTTGCTTTTTCTATCCTTCCATCTCAGTTACTCTCCCTCTCCCTCTTTATACTTCTCCCATTCTTACCCTCATTGCTATTCAGATTCTCTTACTCTTTCCTTCTCTTTCCCTTGCTCTATCTCTCTCACTGTCATCCTCTCTTCTTCCTCTTCACTACGCTACTTTCTGTGCCCTTACCATCTCTCCTCTAGTCCTTCAATGCTTTCTCACTGTCACTCTCTCTATCTCACTCTCCTCACTATCTGCCTCGTTCCTCAGCTTTCTTCCTCCTCTTCTCTCTTCATCTCCCTATCATCCTCTCTCTCGATTACTTACTGTCTAGCTCTAGTCCCCTTCTCTCACTTTCTTCCCTTCTCCTTGCCTGCTGTAGGATCTCTCTCTCTCTCTCTCTCTCTCTCTCTCTCTCTCTCTCTCTCTCTCTCTCTCTCTCTCTCCTCTGCCCTCCCCTTAACCTCCCAAATCACTACAGCTCTGCTCAAATTAACCTTTCAGCCTTTCATCTCTACCACTCTTTGCCCTCCTTTTACACACACACACACACACACACACACACACACACACACACCTACACACACACACACACACACACACACACACACACACACACACACACACACACACACATGTATCAAAGCCACTACGGCAGTCATACCAGACAGATAGTAGAGTGGAGCCTTTAGTCCGAACATGCTGTAGTGAAGGATGCTGAAGTCAGGAGAACACAGTGAGAGTGGATGCACAAAGAATTGAGAGGAGTGTGAGATTCCAGAATGAAGTCCACTGGTCAGAGAGAAGTCCCTGAGACTCCGGACAGGCAGAGAGTCAGAGGAGCTCATCATCACGGCAGGCTCACGACAGATCTGGCTTTCTCAAGGAGGAGCACTGGGCAGGATGGAATGAGCTGGGCTCAGAATGGGAATAGTCCCACAGGCGCAAGCGTACCGCGGAAATGTGTCGTCCATGCATCCTGGGCCGAGGAGGTCACTCCCTCCTCCGTTCCTCCTCTGGCTCTTTTATCCTCTTTTCTTCTTCCTCTATCCACAGAGTCCAATGCTGACTGCACGACTGAACAGAGGAGAAGAGGAGCACGAGGAGCTTTCTGCTAGGAAGAGAGATAGAGAGAGAGAGAGAGAGAGAGGAGAGAGAAGAGAGAGAGAGAGAGAGAGAGAGAAGAAGAAGAAGAGAGAGAGAGAGGAAGAAGAGAAGAATGAGAGAAGAAGAAAATAGTACAGGAAAGATATGAAAAGTAAAAGCAAGAGAAACAATATAGAGAAGAAATAAGAGAGATGAATAAGGTTACTTGAAAGAAAGAGGAAAGTGAGGTGAGAAGAGAGTGATATGAAAGTGGCTACTTACCATCCCGTTTTTCATCACGTGAAGTCATTATGTAAGGTGGACGGCAGCCTGACTGGCAGCGGTTGCTCAGCCCTATTGAAAGAAGAAAGAGAGGGAGCAGAGAGAGTGATAGGGCATCCCTGAGCTACTACGCCCTCATTACACACACACACACACACACACACACACACACACACACACACACACACACACACACACGCACATAAATATTCTCAGACACATCCTCTACACCTCACATGCATTATGCAGCATGCACACAATACACATAGAAGTCACTTTGAACGCATACATGGATGCACACACAAACACACACACACACACACACACACACACACACATACACACACACAGCCTTTCTCACTCCACATTTTTCCTGTTTATGAAACACTGAGGAGACAGACAGATCACAGGAGGCTCAAAAGAAAAGAAGTGTCAAAAAAAGCTATATGACATCCTGCTGCTGAGGGGGATACATACATACGCACACTCTCTCTCTCATACGCACACACACACAAATACAAACCCTCTCACATGTTCACATGCACCGGGATTCCTGTAAAGCACTGCAAGTGTTAAAGCACTGCCAGAGAGCTCTTTATTTATCTTTACAATGATCGCTCCTTTCTTTGGCCATCTTCTTTTTAATGAAGCAAGGCTCAGTCCATTCGTGTTTACTGACATGCTCACACCTGGGAACAACTTAGTATCTCCAATCCTTACGACACAGCATGCATGTCTTTGGACAATGGGAAGAAGCTGGAGCACTCAGAGGAACACACAGATATGGGAACATGAAAACTTAACACAGAAAGGACTGGACCGTCCATGCTTGAATCAATCGAAGATTCTTACTACCAGAGCCTCAGTGACTTCCACCACTACCATGAGCCTATATTTACATATTCCTTTGTTCATTTTGCATTACATTACATTTGCATTCATGTGCATGACAATTAATATCAGACAAATTCTATATCTAAAATATCTTTCAAAACTGTATAAAATTTCTCAGATAGTGAATTAGAAAAGATTGAAGATAAAAAAAAAAAACCTTTTCAGGAATTAAGTGTCTTAAAGAGATACTTATACATACTCTCTCTCTCTCTCTCTCTCTCTCTCTCTCTCTCACACACACACACACATGTTGACCCATGCCTGACAATTCAGGTTGTAAGGTTTTTCCTTGGCTGTGAAAATGATGGTAGAAGTTTCTGTGAATAAGACGTAAGTGTTGGCAAATGCTTTAGCCTTATTGCTTGTTAGTCCACATTTATCTTATGGAAATACAGCATGCAAAGAATCAGCCAGGAGACACAATTAGATTGCAGTGTTGTATGATTTTCTCTCCTACCCTCATTCTGTCACTCTCTCTCTCTTTCTCTTTCTTTCTCTGTCTATGGCCGACTCCATTCTCTTATGCATTCTAAGCCTTCATAAGCCAGTCACAGGAGAGAAGAAGAGCACTCTGATTCGTCAGGCTTTGCCCATCTGACACAGAGCATTAGCATTCTTATCCATCACTTAGAGTTTAGCCACCACACCACCAATCATGTCATGCATGCGTGTAGAGAGCGGGAGACACGCACACACTTACTTATCTGATCCATCATTTATTGTTTGGCCAACATCAGCAGTGAGTCCTATCAGCTACTTACTGACTGATTGCACATTCACTGCAGTGAATCATACATTTTGAAAAAACATTCTTTCAAAACACTTTAGTGCATTCCAGCAAATGACCTAACACTTTCAAAGATTTTTTTGGCATGTGTTGCACGGCAGAGCCTAATAAGTCATAGTACAATACAATATTGCACACCTCTACATTATTGAACAAACACTGTGCTAGTGAAACTAACAGGCTGTTTCTCGGCACACTGGGGTGGGGAGCTTGATACACACACAAACACACACACACACATGCAGGCACACACTGTCTGATACATCATTTAGGAAACACTTAGTGGTTTTGACATGTGAGAGCGTTACATGAATGTGAGGCATCTGCATGTTTTATTAATGCTCTCTTTGTTCCACAGTATAGCGTCTCTTTCACACTGCCTTTACTGCTGATGTCCATTTTACTGCTAGACATACACCTTCACCTTATGTCCCACATTGCACAGTCAGGTTTGCAGGGAAAAATAATGATATCCGAACACTGAATACAGTGTCCTAAATGTATTCATTGAAATGTAATGAAATGTAATGTAAACAACATATATATGTCTGTTATCAAAGGAAATGTGAGCGAGAACATTCTCTGGGGAATGCATATGTGCACACTATTATCAGAGTGAATATCAGTATCAGCTGTTAACCAATACAGCCACCTTCATTTCAAAAGCAGTCATAATCCTTCCATTCATGGAGTCTGTGAGTTTCTTGGTCTGTTGACGATCAACCTTTTGTGCAACAGCAACCACAGCCTCCCAGACACTGTTCAGAGAGTGTATAAAACGTTTTTGTCTTTTATTTTTCCCCTTATGTCTTCTACAGTGTTTAGCCAAAATCATTTCTCTGCTTTTAATACTAATATAAGTTAACAGGAGTCTATTCAGATTGTTTTGAGCTGATTGGGCTGTTAGGACGTCTGACTCTTTGATATTTAAACCATATAATATCCAACAATTGATCTTTTATTTACCTATTTTTCCATTGGGAAGTAGAATATATTTGATAAGCTGTGGAATTTAGCAATGCACATGTTTAAATTGTGTAATATTACCATGATGTCTCACTATTATAAGTGTTTTTCTTCATTTAAACACTCCAGTGTTAAAATCAGCTCCCTGAAAATAGAATGAAATAAAAATGAAATAATGTACAATATATACTTCACTAAATGAAAGCAGTTCTTTTTTGCTTACATGTCTCTCCTTCTCTCAGCGGAAGCTTGGAGGTGATAAGATGGCGGGTCAGAGCTACTTGGTGCTCTATCTTTAACCTGCCTGTCACTGACAGTGCCATAGGGCATGTAGATAGAGGTGGCTGAGCTCAGATACTGGCCAACTGCCAGGAGCAGCAGAGGACGTGCCAAACCTGAGAAGGAGGTGGAAGCAGATAAAAGATCCAGTGAACACACTCACGTTGTTCATTAAACACACAAGCACTACATCCATTCTCTGTAAACTAGAGCAAGCACACCAAAGCTTGCTAGGTTCTCTACATGTATTACTGCTACATGAATCTCTGTTTTTATCTTAACCATACATTCATTCAAGCTCTTTGTTTAAACTGACCTTTCTTCTCTCCAGAGGAATCATCGTGCGGACAACTAAAGAAATATAGCCATTCTGAGATTTCATTTTCAATTTTAAAATGGTATTCTCCCAAGCTGTATTCTAAAAGATTTGTTGAATTTACTTGATTTTCATTCCATGAACATTTAGTTAGACAAATTCCAGAAACTAGACAAATATCCATAATGCTGAAAAGTCATATTGCCAGAGATTGGCTGAGAAGTTGGGAGTGCACAAATAGCTGCGGCATTACCATGAATCAAACTTTCTATAATTTCTCATTAGCATTACGGTTAAAGTTCTTTAAGCTTTTGCAGCTTAGCAACAGTGGTTATATGGGAAATGTAGGAACATTTGTTCAGCATGAATAGGTCAGTTCCTGTCTCTCACATATCTATCTAATTCACGTCACATCACTTCTGATTCATTAATTTATCCATCTGAACTGCTTCTCCTAAGCAGGGTTAGGGGCGATGCGGGAGCCTTACCCAAGACCATCGGCAGTTCATCACAGGACGGGCACAAAAGGTACACACGGTGGCACCTGGGCTCTTTAGAATCTCCAGTGCACCTGACGAGATTCTCAGCCTATGGTATGAAAACCAGAGGCTCTGGAGGAATCTCATTCAGACACAGAAAGCACCCCTTACTGTTGCCCTACATTCGTATTTTAGTTGGTATAATAAATGTATTTAATAATAACAACAAACAACAACAAAACAATAATAAGAGTTGATTGAGAACATGTTGACTCAGATACATCAGACCAGAGTTATAAAAAAGAGAAACTGTTCTCAGGTCTCAGCATTAAAGTTAGCTGCCTCTGCCAGCAGGCGCCTGAAATCGCCTGCTGAGTGATTGTCTCAGCAGAGGAGGATAAACAGGGATGTGAGGCAGATGAGTGGAGCCCGGTGGAGAGCAGGCAGATGGGCAGCAGGGGAGGAACTTAGCTGCTGTGATACACGAGTGTCACTATTTACACACATAGATACTATATCACCTCACTCACATAGCATCAACAATACCTGGATCACTGGGAAAAAGCAGTGATATCTGGCCTATTTAAAGAAGAGCACAAAGGAATACATACAAAAAGTATGTATGATGGTCAGAGCTTTGTCCTACTTAGACCCCTTTCACTGAAGGCTAATTATTTAGAAGCTCATCATTTATAATTTATGAGTAAATATTATACGTAATTTATTCAAATGTGCTGTGCTAAGTTTAAATAGGGTTTACTTTACCTAGTTGCCATTCAAGTGATACAAGAGATACTGTTAGACAGTAGCAGTATCTTTTTTTAGGGGTTAAAATTGTTTTTGTCAATATTAGTTAACAAAAAAATGAAAAAAAAACTGAAGCTGGGATATTTCAGTTTCCATTCTGTAAACAAATCCGTTACTATAAAAGAGGAAGATTGTTTGAAATTACATCACCTCCATGCGTGCCACACACATACACACACACACTCATAGGATTCTTCTTGCCTCCCTAAAAAAGAAGACAGGCCAACACCTCCATATGTCACTTGATACTGCAAATGTGTACTAAATTGAATCAATCCATCTCGAAAATGACTGTTGTCATCCTTCATACTTTCTTCATGATGTACTGTCTTCCCTTGCACATCTTTCATGTGTGGCACTGCATCATAGGGATGAGGAGGTGGGGCATCATTAGGAGTGGAGGTTGAGGCCTGGACGAGAGAGAGAGAGAGAGAGAGAGAGAGAGAGAGAGAGAGAGAGCAATCAAAACCTAAAATAGCTCTATCCCAATCCCTCCCCACCCCAATGAGTAACGTTAATTAACTTCCCATACTGACACTAATGACAGCTTAATGAATGTGTTAATGACCTGTTCACATGCAGGGCTGCAATGTGTGTGTGTGTGTGTGTGTGTGTGCATGTGTTCATGTATAAGACCAATCCAGATGCAGTATTCCCATGTGTCTTATGAAACAAACAGACGGTGAACTGAAATGGCAGCAGGAAACACACACAAACCCACACACACAGGAGTGGGTGTTGGCCACGTATCAAAAGTGTTACATTCAGCACTGACCCCATTAAATCTTATTACACACTAAGCACCTGTCTGAAGCACTACATTTATATTACAGAACACATAACAGTAAGTTAAAAGCAATTCAACAGAACAAAACAGCACAGACTATTAATGGGTGTTTTAATTGAATAATATTATAATTATGTTTAATTATAAATAGGTTTAATTATGCTACTAGATTTTTTTAAACCCAGAGACAATTCTGGAAATGAAGGTAATCCTGTTAAGAACATATATGGATGTAAACATTATATATATGCATGCATTCACATTCAAATGAGGAGAAAATAATGACTGAACCTTACAGTTCAAATCCTCATAGTTTCAAATCCTGTAAAAATGAAAAATGTGGGGAAAAGACAGATAACTGTATATTTATATAGTAAATAGGTACATGGTACATAGGTAAGTAGGGGAATGTTAAGGAAAAAGAGAAGAAGGCTGCTAAGTATCTACTTTTCCAAGCAGAATAGACATATATGGTGTCCCTGTCAAGGATGTAGTAGTTATTTATGTTCTACTAATTAGACTGTGTGGGATGTGGAACTGTACTAGGTGTAGGCTATACAGTGAAACAGTGAGCTATCGTGAGGAACTCAAGAGGAAAGTCTTAAGTCATAAGTTTAAAGACCCAGTTTATTCACCATGTCTGTTATCTACAGGAAGACGTAGCAGGCCAGGACATGCACCTGAATGCCCATCCAGGGGGACAGCGGTGGCCTAGTGATTAGGGACTAGGCCCTACAATCAGGTATTCATGGGTTCCAGTCCTGGCTCAGTAGGTTACTCCTTAAGCAAGGTACCATCCCCATCACTACTCCCTGGGCACTGGATATGGCTACCCACTGCTGCACAGTGTGTCTGGGTAAAATGCAGAGAAGCATTTTGTTGTCCACAAGTGACCAAAAGTCACTTTCACTTTACCTATGATCCTCTTCACTGTTTCTTCCCCCCATTAAGGGGGAAGGGAGGCAATTGTAACTTGCACATTCAAGCAGAAGGAAGCAGTAGAATTTTAATAGTCAATCATTTCTTCTCATTATAAGTGATGAACTGTTGTTGTCATTATATGATTTTCTATAACAAGAGCTTTTTAAAGCATTTTAAGAAGGTCTATGCCTGCATTTATACAAACAAGACTGACAGATGGTGAAATGAAGAAAAAAAGGAAGTTTGACATTAAGGCTGTTGAGAAGGGAAAAGGTAGATGGTGCATGGATGAATGGATGGATGAATAAATGAACGGATGAATGGAAACCCAAATGAATGT
The DNA here is from genome assembly GCA_017165825.1 of Hepsetus odoe. Classification (NCBI taxonomy): domain Eukaryota; kingdom Metazoa; phylum Chordata; class Actinopteri; order Characiformes; family Hepsetidae; genus Hepsetus; species Hepsetus odoe. The sequence goes on along the minus strand of CM029372.1, from coordinate 16,055,177 downwards.
GTCCTGCCGGCTATAAAAAAAAACCTGATTTACAGGCCACAGAGGCTGAATCATGTGAGTGTGATCTGGATCCCCCTGAAGGAACAGTGGGCTTGGACAGATCGGCCCACCCTCATCCTCACTCCTCTCTACATTCATTTCACTTACTCTGCCTGCCATGGGGCTGATGGCTCAAATACATCACACTGAGATAAGACGGGAGACACATGACGTCTCCCTCTCACTGCGCTGGAGTGATAGATGAGCAGAGATTCTATCAATTTAATAGCCAATCTAATAGATTTCTGCTCCTTGATCAAGGCTAGTTTGGTCTCTGAGTACAGGTATACTAATTTCAGTTTTAAGAGCAGTTTGGTATATAATAATGGAACAAAAAAAATAATAATTCACCAAAAATAAAGCTGTGGACTAAGACCACTTTAACCCGGTGTGTATTTATTAATTTTTTTCTAATTACTGTTTGAGCAGGACTGCTGGTCAGTTTATTCTGATGGTCCCCTTTGATCTACTCTATTATTTTAGTGATTCATAAAGCATCTGATAGAATTATGCTTATAGAACTATAAACAGCATTAGGGTTAGGTTTAAGGCTAGGATTAAGGTTAAGGTTTGGGTTTGGGTTTGGTTTAGGTTTAAAATAATCTTTTATTTTCAACTCATAAATTTAGGAGCATTTAAAAGTTTAGTTGAATGTAAGTTGACAACAAGTTGAGCATCTGCAAAGCATCTGAGTGAACCATCCAAATAAAGTGTTAGCGCCCCCTAGCAAGCCTAAGTTCTCAGTATCCAAAGTCCTTTAATTGTAAATGTCATAAATTCTTAGATCACCAGATTACTGGAACAAGTTTAGGTGAATAGGTGAAAGTCACATTTCAGCTCTTAACATGCTACCATTCACCAGAAATCAATGTCTTTCTCTACTGTTTACAAAAGGACCATCTGATGCAAATGACTTACTACTTCTCTCTGAGTCTTTCCTTCATTACTACTGTGTTACTTTCAGAAACATTCACATCCGCACCAACAGTAAACACAAGAAAAAACCTCATTTGGAAAGAAATAGCTCAATAACCCATCACAGTAAACTTCATCTAATAATCATATTACAATTTCTGCCTTTTCTCTGCATATACTGGCCAGTTGTTCTGCATTAGGAGGATCTTAGCTATCAGTTTTATGTTAGCAGGATTACAAGCTTTTGGTCAGCTGTGGAAGGCTTGATGCATGCGCAGCACATATATGCTTTATATGCTTCACACAGAGCTTACAAAATAAACGAATGACAATAACTGTAACGTGATTACAAGTATTTAGAGTAACATGTAGCATTCCTTTATTAAACATCACTTTATAATGTACTCAACACAACACTGTTAGCTATGTGGTCATGGTTACACCCCTGGAAAAATCACAGGTAGCATATTTTGTCAGATGTCAGAAATCACTTGTATGTTATCCTTCTTGGTCTAGAAATACAGAAGCAACTTCCATGACGGACTACACCATGGATGCAGAGAAAATTGTGCTAAACTGATGCTCTGTCATCACTTTGAGCTTAACCGTCAAAACAAGTATTGGAAGCATAGAAAGCAGAGCAGCTCTGAGCTCAGAGCCATTCAAAACATGCTAAAAGTAACTACAGAGCAGAAAACATGCACTTTGTTGTCTAAACCTGCAGAATGCACTCTCTCCCACACATTTGCGATAAACAAAGGAAAGTCAAAACATTTCATACACAGCCTTGCACATAGTAGACAGTGAGAATAGGTGTGTTGTGCATAAGATCAATAAATCGACTCTCTAGGTCAGGAGTACTGTGTATTTATCTCGTTTAGGATGTTTTCCCAGCATGTGTGTGTGTGTATGTGTGTGTGTGTGCGCGCGTGTGTGTTGCAGTGGTGTTTATGGCCATTTTGGCATGCCAGGTAAGACACCCCCCCACCCCCACCCCCCACCCCTATGTCCCCTCGTTGCTGTTGGTGAGTGTTAAAGTGATCAATAAAGTGTTTGGGGGGTGAAGGGATTTTTTTTTCCTTGGTCAGCGTAGCTTCTATGTGCCTAGAGAAAAGCGCCTTTCTGTCTTTAAAAGACCCCAGGGTTCTGAACCAGGAGGTTAAAGAACACATTTCTATACATCTTTAAGAGAGTGCATAAATGATTTATGCCACCACAAGCGAAACACAGCAATTTATTCCTCTTCAGTGCTGCTGCACTCAGACACAATATACACTATTAATGTGACACTGAATAGGACTGTGTGTAGGTGCACAGTCATACCAATGTACATAAAAAGTGATGGACAGGCAGCGTCTACTACCTCCACCCAATAATCAGCTACATGCACACACACACACACACACACACACACACACGCACACACAGCCTTAACGCAGTAAGGTGCTGTGAGCCAGCATGGGATCATCCCCTAATAAAAAGTAACATGACCATAATCAAATAAAAGCACACCTGTTACCTATCTAGAGGAAATGGTATAACCGAGGGTCACAGCGAACCATGTATGTTACCATATATATTTTACGTGATTTGTATGTGACATTTTTTTATTTGATAATTATACAGTGGCTTGTAGTCCTGGTATAGAGTTGCTTCTGCCTTTTTCCATGAACTGACTGAAATCCATTGGTTTGGCTGCTGCTCATTTTTCCATCAGTGGTGTTTCTGCACCTTCCAGAAGGCCAAAAGTGATGATTTCCTTTCCATTTGTGAATGAGGACATGATTGGTGTAATTTTTTAATGATGTTGGTGGGCTGAATTTCTGAAGAGAAGTTCTAATGCAATAACTTGGTTGGAAATATATTTTTTACCTCCTTTATTAAGTTAAGGGTTTTTCCATCTGGTAATGTTTTATTTTAACAGCAATAATATGATATATTTGATTAAAGCCATTTTCAGATTTTCAAGTCAACCAAATCAAATCAAACATCTGGATTATTGCCCTATATCTAAGGTTATTCAGGAGATTTATATTGTTGATCTGCAAGTGTGCAAATACAGAACCATAGTTCTACTGAAGATCTCTATATTTTACTTTGTATGTCGTCAGTTATCTGTAATATACAGTTATATACAGTACTGTGAAAAAGTTTTAGGCAGGTGTGAAAAAATGCTGT
>CM029372.1:16029545-16047045 GCA_017165825.1 Hepsetus odoe | reverse complement strand
TCTGTTTTTCTAGCTAACTCTGCAACAGAAGTATTTCAGCTACAGATATAAGATTTGGAAAGAGATAAAAATACTATTCAACCTAAATTTCAGAAAAGCAAAATTATGATGATGTCTAGAGGAGAGACAAGGATTATATTGGGATAAGGCTGGTGAGGATGGAGTTGCCAGAAAAGAGGAGAAAAGAAAGGTTCTCTGCATCTTCCTCTTTCACACAGACCACTTCTAACTACATCCATAAACCTCCTCTATCAATATGGATGACCACACTGATAGATAGTCATTTGTAGTTTTTGTATGTGTATATAGGTACATATGGAGTATATGAACTGATTTAGGAATAAACATGTCTGAGGCGAAGCAGAACATTTACTGTCCCTGTTTGCGGTGCTCTTCCCTGACTGGGCACACCTGGTGCATCATTAGGACATCAGGTGTGCCTTATTGGCTCAGGAGTATAAAGACCCCAACGTGTCAGAGTACAGCCATTGAGAAAAACTCCATATAAAAAATACATAAATATTTGAGCAACACAAAGTTAATAGAAGTTTATTCAAAGAGGCTTGCTGTAGCTTTAAAGTAAGCTGAGAATGTATAAGAGAATAAACACCTGATATTCCTCAACAATGTAAATAGCATAAATGTACTATTTACATATTCGGAAATAAATTAAGATTGTGTGATACAGTTTCTCATTACATTGAATGAGAAATTGTCCAAACTCTGTAAATTTGAATGCACTTGTGAGCGGCATGCATAGGTTTTCATCTATTCATGCTTTTTTCTCAAATACTCATACACTCATACACATCACACTCAGCCTACACTTCCATCTTTAGCCTCTGTCATCTCTGAGCTTGTTTTGACTGAGCCATCACTGCAGCAGTCGCACACAGCACTGCCCACTTATTTCATAGCCTGGGGTCTGGCTCTTCCTCTGCATGGTGGACCCAATCCTACACAACAGGGAGGGAGAGGGAGAGCGAGAGAGAGGGAGATACCTAATGACCTGCTCAGCCTTCCCAAACCTGCTCCCCACAGTGCTGGGAGCCCACAGAGGTTACAGATTTTCTCTCCAAATTTTGTTATTTGAATCACACACACACACACACACACACACACACACACACACACACACACACTTAGTAGATCATTACTGATGAAATGGAGAGTAACATGTGACGAGTAACTCCCTCATCTTGAGGTTTGCAATTAAGCTGTTTGTAAAATTAGAGTTCACGGTCTGGGACAAAGCCTTAAGAAATGTGAGGGTAATGAGAGCGCAAACAAGCTACTGTCACAGGCTGCTGTGCGTGTGTGTGTGTGTGTGTGTGTGTGTGTGTGTGTGTGTGTGTTTGTGTTCTGCAGGCCTGCAGGCCATTTACAGGTAATGATATGCAGAAGAAATAAACTATGCAACAAAGGTGAGAACCCAGAGGAGCAATGGTGGTTCGTCTGACACACACACACAAACACACAAACACACACACACACACACACACACACACACACACACTCAAACACACACTGCAATGCACTGTGCCTCTATTACACTGACAGAAGACGGGTGGTAAAATAAAAGCAGCAGATAAAAGAAAAGGAGCAATGAAAAAATAATAATGGGTTGGGGGAGGGGCTGGAATGGGAGTTAAAAGGATCTTGGAAGGAAGCTGAATCCTGTAAAAATTGTGAAAAGAAAGGAAAGATGAAAAATAACAGTCTTATTGGGGGTGTTGAGGGAGAAATGAAATGAAAAAAATTGTTTTTGGAGCTCTTGAAGTGTAACTGCTGAATATGTTGTGCGTGTGCGTGTGTGTGTGTGTGTGTGTGTGTGTGTGTGTGTTTGTCTATAGATGGGGGGGGTTATTGGGTGCAGCCAATTTCACCAGCTTATCACTGTATAAATTTCACATCAGTCTCATCCATATGTCCTTGTTATGAATTTATCCTGTCTTTTTACCAAAAAACTGAATTAAAATTTACATACTATCATGGTACTGCAGGTGCAGAATAAACTAAATAAAAAAGGAAAATATCTTTCTATATTTCAAATTTCATATTGACTTAACATAAATATTTATTTTTTTAATAATTAAGTAAAATTAAATGTTAATATATGATATATATTATTTATCATGTTTTAATATAATTAATAAAAACAGTTTCATAATATCATAGTATGTAGAGGTGACCGTGGCAACCAGCTTCAATGAACCTGTCAAGTCTAACATTTAAACCAAGGAACCTGATCAAAATATGTTTCACAGTCCACAATTGTGTGTCTGTATGACATAGGGGATGAACATGAACATATGTAATTGTAATTCATATTTTGGCTTGATTATTTTTCAGAAATACATTACTAAGTCATACTTGGCACAAAAGACCAGGATATTCACTTTCTCTTCATTGAAGCCTGACCGCTGAATATAGTGGACCAGATTACCAGACATCTCTTCTAAATGCCAGTATTTCCCAATTTAACACTGAGCCAGAGTATTTTCAATCATTATTCTCATCTATGAATTATTTACTAAGTAAAGCTAGTTATAAAAAGATAAACGTTATAAACCTGTTAGAAATACCTGTGCTCTTTCATACTGAAGTTTTGCCGAAAAACTATTCATACTTCAACACAAGCCAGAAGAAAGAACCGGTTTAAAGAACAGAGCATTTGTGAAACGTTCACTATTTATTTAAAAGGAACTTGTTTGCTGATTTGTTTCAAAGCCGTCAGATATGTTTTCAGAAATGACAAATTGGGCAAAAAGCTCTGCTTTCATTTGATGTTTTCACAGAGGGTTCACAGTTACACTCTATCCACCTCTTTCCTATCCCCTTTTATAGTTTTCCTGTTTCTTTTATCCAACCACATGGCAGTGGGGTCATGAACACTGAGAGAGGAACTCATTATCCAGTCACTTCGCTTCAGTTCAAAGGGGAATGGGCTGAGTGCCATTCCTGCACAGGCTGGCAGATGACTATTGAACAGGACAGGGGGAGTGTTTCAGTGCAGCACCAACTAATAAAGACTGACAGGTCTAGTACGCTGATCTGTCTCTATGGAGGACATTATTGGGAAGACAAAGAAAGAAAGAAAATAGGGAACCATTAGTTATCTGGGGGGGTGACTAAATTGATATTTTCATTTGATGGATGTTTGGTATATGTTATATCTCTTTTCAGGGAAAAACAGAAAATGTTAAGTCCAATACAAGGAGGAAACTGGGTAAAGATGTTCTGCAGTTACTAATGCATCCCCAATACCAGTCAATATTTTTATTTATGCAACAATGTTTCCTTCACTAGTATTAGACAATGTTCAGCTGTATAAATGTGTGTCTAATAGATCACACACGTGTTGACATGGTCAACACACACACATGTGTTGACAAGAAATACAAGTACAGCTGTTGTTTATTGCATTTTATCAATCAATCAATCAATTAATCAATCAATCAATCAATCATTCAGTCCAAGAACCAAGAAATGAAACTAAGCACACTAATGCAAATTTTCAGTACTTGGAACATTACAAAAAAATTACTTAAAATACTGCAAAAAGAAAAGAAAACTAACAAAAGAAAGCTGCAGGCTTAACAGAGGTGGTCAGGGGTTAAAAGTTAACCCATGTAGATTGTTAGATTTATTATAATAATAATAATAAAGTAATAAAATGCAGCTTGATGCTCTACATAAACAAGTTTTCCTAAATCAGTAAAAGCTCTAGGTACCTGAAGAACAGTCCAGTCTGGTCCATTCATTTATGCAAACTGTGCAGAGAGGAGTATGCAAGGAATGGGAGGAATGCTGTAATTTATCCTACGCTGCTTGTACAGAGTCAGCAGAACAATACAAAAACAGTGTCATCTGTGTAAAGATGCACTTTGCAGTCTGAGGAACACTTAATAACGGAGTAAAACTCTTAGGAATGCTCTAGATAAACCTACTTAGTTGGTGTTCTCCCATTTTGTCTTATCAGAAGCATGTCAAAAGTCAAGGAGGTGAAAGTGACTATTGAAAGTGACTATACTGGTGTGAGCACTCCCCAGAGCACACAGTGAATCACAACAGAATGTACTCTCTGTATTTAACCCACACATACAAACACACACACACACACAGTGGAGCAGTGGGCACCCATATCCAGTGCCCAGGGAGCAGTGTTGGGGATGGTACCTTGCTCAAGGGTATCTCAGGGCAACCTACTAGTCCAGGATTCAAACCTAGGATCTTCTGACCTGGGGGTTTACTCCCTTACCACTAAGCCACTGTTGCCCTATGCAAAATAAAAGTCTTTAACATGTCAGCCACAAGCTAAATCAATGCTGCACATGGAGCTGGAGGATCAGAATATAAGCAGTGAAGAGCAAGAAGCTTTTTTATTAAACAAAAAGTTATCTCAAAAAGTTATAAACAAAAAGTTGTCTCAGTCCCATGTTCTTTTAATGCAGTTCAATTACAACTCTTAATTTTGAGAAATGCAGTAAACTACAACACGAAAAACTAAAATCCATAACAAGCATCTGTATCTCCAGATTTCACCCTTTCAGATACATTCGTGTTAAAGTTCCTTAAAGTATGCAATTGGGCGTACAGTTCCAGAAATAGCCTTTAATAAGTGCTGAAATTTAAATTATGAGGTTCTTTAAATTGTCCATCTCCAAAAGACTGTAAATCTCCAAAGAAGCATCCAGTGGAAGATTGTGGTACTGTACAAAAAAAAAAGTTAACATTAATTTTGATGGGTGAACTGACAAATAGAACATCAGTTAGGTCTGAGGTCCATTAATTCTGTTTAGCATATTAAGCGTCACAGCTTTGTGCAGTAGAGCTTTGAAGCAGTGAGATATTCCCAGGTGAAGCTTTCTGCCTTTTAACTCCTTGGCTCAGAAGATCAAATGTGTTAAGGCAGGGTCAAAGCTACAAAGGCATTCGAGTGTAGAGAGCTGAGTGGAAAGCAATCACATCCTGATCTGTACATACTCTCGTCTTTTTGTCCAAAACGGTCTTGTTTGCTACAGTTCCAAAAACCAAGCTTTTAACTTTGTTCCTAATGAGATAACGTTTTAAAGGAACCCACCATTACTGGTCACTGATTGGATTAATCGAGATTAGCAATGCTGCAGGTGGGGCCTGTTATCATGCCATGAATTCCATCATGAATGTGACTGATTAGAAATGACGAGAAAGTCAGAAGACATCAACAGCACTGAACAGACGGGCCTGCATTGGCTCTCCGCACACAATAAATAACCAGACCCTCCAGTTCCATGTAAACTCTAGGACATGTTTTCACAAAGCCCATGCAAGTCAGACAACACAACCTATTTGGCCCTATTATCAGAAGTTCCTTCTGTTTTATTGGTCTGATGTGAAATTTTCTTTTCTTCTAGTCATAACTCAACACTGAGATGGTGAGGGGAACCACAGTTCTGAAAAAAAGGAATTCCGCTATAGGCGGAATTAGCTTTTAGGAAGCTGTTGCATACAGTTGTTACAAAACCATGCCTGGTGTCTGTTAAGGGGAGTTGAGAGATTGTAGCCTAAAATACTTTAGTAGTTGACTGGAACATGTGTTGATTCACTGGTGGGATTGAATAATAATAAAAAAAAATGTATATAAAGGTTTATTTGCATTATAGGCATGGTATCCCCTAGTTCAGCTCTGTTGTGGAGAGATGTAGTATTTCTCACTTCAATAAGCGATTTCATCGATTTGAAAAACTGATCAGATTCTCCTTTTAGAGTTAGAAATGTCTGACTACATTTAGAGGGTGTGTGTGTGTGTGTGTGTGTGTGTGTGTGTGTGTGTGTGTGTGTGTGTGTGTGAATTGCTGCACTGTGAAAAGTTGTCTGTTTTCAGCTCAGCTTCTTTTCTAATGTTTGAAATGCATTTTCTTGGTTTGTGGGTTTCATTATAAAAGATTACTTGGCAACAGCATTCTGCCATATTTTGGTCAACAAGACGGATATGTGATACGGTAGCAATGTTTGGGAAAGGATGTGCCTACAGCTGAAGACATGATCCCTCTGTCCTCTGTGTGTGTGTGTGTGTGTGTGTGTGTGTGTGTGTGTGTGCACTCCCTGTCAACATTACAATTCACTTTAGTTAATCGAGTAAAATAGCAATGTGCTTATACTTCACATATTCTTTTCACCGCAAGCTGTCTTCATTAAAATCCTGCCTTCATAGCTGCCTAAAGACTTACTTTTCTTTTCGCCTCTAACATTTTATATTATCACTATATGGAACCAAAATGTATGGGGAGTGTCACTGTTCTCAGGATCACACTGTTACCATAACGGTCAGTTATTCACTGACAGCCAGCTTGGACAGTCAGAGTAACCCAGCATTGCTTGACTGCAGATGATAAAAATGATGCATTAAAGGCCTTCTGAAACGCTGTCTCCAGAGTTTCGATGTGCACTGTGTGTGAGTGTACGCCCTCTAACCTTACTCTATGATCACGGTCACCTCACACTCGTTAAAGAGCGTGTCTAAATCTGACCTGAGCCGTAACAGAAGGCCGTCTCAGTCAGGAGTGCTCCAGCAGAGTGCTATCATTAGCCTGTCTGCTAACGCGCACCCCAGCAGCGCTGCCTTTCAGGACTCTAACCCAATTACAGCTCTCTGCGTGCTGCCCTCTCGCAGCAGCCTGTTCAGGGAGCCACAGATGGCAAGGCCATCCGCAGGCCCAGTGGAGGCCCTGGCTCTAATGCCTGTGTGTGCAGTGCCAAGGCCTGGGTGCAGGACACACACACACACACACACACACACACACACATACAAACCATGGCTAACCAATCCTGCTCCCACCCTGAACCAGCAACTGCATTATGGATTGGCCATCATTGCAATCACTGACTTTTTTTAAGGAAACATCTTAAAATGCATACTTTTTCCCAGTGTTTCATTGTTTGCATCATTTTAAATATTATCAGATAATCTATGCAGTGTGGACATTGTAAAACTTTGTAAAGGACCAACTGCTCAGTATTTTAGTCTAGTCCTTTTAATGAGTGGCTCAAATATGTGAAGAGACAGACGTGCGAAAACATGATGTCCCTTTTTTGCCTACAGCAATGATACATAAGCAAGTTCAAGCCCTTTGAAATCATTTGGGGGGTGTGTGTGTGTGTGTGTGTGTGTGTGTGTGTGTATGTGTGTGTGTGTGTGGCAGCGGTCTAGTTGTTAGGGAGTTGGCCCCGGATTGTGGGTATGATTCCCTGACCAGTAGGTTGCCCTAAGGTACCCTTGAGCAAGGTACTGTGCCCCTCACTGTTCCCTGGGCACTTTCAATAATCTAGTAATAATGGTCTAGTGCTAGGGTTCTTGCCTATGGTCCTCTGGATCAAGAGGTCCCAGGTTCGAATCCCACCCCTGGCACTACCACTACAGGGTCCCCGAGCAAGAACCTTAACCCCTTAACCCTGAGTAGGGGACACTAGGGGACAGTCCCTGTAATTAGGACATGGATTAGTCGCTCTGTGTCTGTTAAATGCTGTAAATGTGTGTGTGTGTGTGTGTGTGTGTGTGTGTGTGTGTGTGTGTGTTTCCATAGTGAATTTGGCTGTTTGGCTGAATGTAGATTCAAGTTCATATTTCATTGGTAGGATTCTGGCCCAGCTTTGTCAGAGAAAAAGCTCATTAAGGACGATGACTCAGTGGGTTGTTTTATACTAAATATGTACAGATTTATGCCCATTCGTTGTGTATAAACAGCTAAATGGAAAAACCAGCCCGCTATCTTTTAATCCTCAGCTCTGAGACTAAACACATTACAGAAAATGCACTCAGCCTCTTTGTCTGAATTTTGAATGAATGCATTTGACTGTTTCTCTTTTGCTTTCTTATAGCCCTTCTGGTCCAGTTGTTTGGTGTATGCTGTCGTTACCAGAGGAAAAAACACAATTTAAAGAGAAAACAGCAATACAAACTTCTCTCACCCAATCATTCCCACATTTATTCCAGCTGGACCATGAATTTCCACTTACAAAGCAATTACATGAAAATGCACAAACACTGTCCATCACACAGTAGTGTAGTGTTGCTGTCTTTAAAAGCTGTTCCATTTTTATTCCTACATACTATGTTTACTTTTTACTTTTTGCAGAAATCCACTCACACATCCATGATGTTTGTGTGAATTCATGTACCAAAACAGTAAACAGAGTTTAATTATGAAATTATACTTTCCTTATTCCTTACTTTATCTATTTCCTTACTGTACCTTCAAAATGATGTATGTACATTACATCAGCTCTGATTGGCTGCCCTGTGTTATCACTCATTTAAAAGCAGCCCAGACAGAAACACTCCTCATGACTTCATTGTAAATGGGTGTGAATGGGAGTTAAGCTGCTGTAGACAGAATAGGGGATATATGTCTGATATAGGACAACTCAAAAATTAACAAATGAGTGTCTAAATAGAATTACCTTCAAAAAGAGTGGAAAAGCAAAACCACTCAATTTCTTTCAGCTATGGACAAGACTTTTATGTTTACCATCAAAAGATGAATATGAGATGAGAGATCAGATTTCCGCTTTTATTTACATCAAGATCAATGACACATGTTAATATTTAATGATAAATTGCACAGAACATAGCTGGGTGTTCAGATGAAAAATCTATCTTCTACATATAGGAGCAAAGACAAAGAGTGAAATCTGATCTTATTCATCATTTATTCTCAAGCTCAATTGTGTTTAGTTTGTAGCAAAATTAAATGAATTCACCTTCCTGTATAAACACATCTGTCAACACACTCTGTTTTGTAAGGAATATACAGAGAAGGGACCAAACATTTGAATATATTAACATGCAGCATCAAACCCTTTGATTTCACAAAAGCTGGAAGGATTTGGTTTCCATTATATGGGCCCTTTAAGATAACTGACTAATAAGCCTGCAGTTTAACTGGCTATGGATTTGTCTTTGGTAGGGGAAGTAAGGCCTAGATCAGATCTAACTCCAGTGATACGCTCCAAAAGCCCATTCCCTCAGCCATCTGTGCCTGCATCTGAGCCTATACTGACCAGCCTTACACTTACTGAGTGTGAAATTAGCCCATGCATGTGTCGCCTGAATGCTTATGTGTGTGTGTGTGTGTGTGTGTGTGTGACAGAATGAGAGTAAGTGTGGGGTGTGAGTGTGTGTCCTTGAATGCGAGAATGAAAGTGTTGTGTGTGTGTGTGTGTGTGTGTGTGTGTGTGTGTGTGTGTGTGTCTCCAGATGGTGTAGGTTTAAGGGTCATCTCTCTATGGAGCAGGAAAGACAAAGCATGGGGTCAAACAGGCACAACTTCCTAACTGCACTTCTCTACATTAATTACCCCCTGCACAAACATGTCCCACCACCAGGGTCCACGTGTCATGACAACAAATGTCCCCCGTCACTACTGAAGTTCAGACCTGCTGGACCCCTCACCTGACCCACTACCCTCTGACCTCCGACTTTATGACTGCCCTCACCTCTGCCCCTGCAAGGTAATTAATCATGATCATGTGACATGCAAAGAGAGAGAGAAAAACTAAGATGGATAGAGAGAGAGAGAGAGAGAGAGAGAGAGAGAGAGAGAGTGCAGGGGTGGGGGTGAACTTTGCTTTGAAAGTAAACCACAACTATAATAGACAAGAAAACAATGAATGTAAATTTGACAAAATACAGCCACTAGCACTTTAAATGGTCAATTTGGCATTGAACAGATGCATCATTTGCAGTCAGATATCCAGCCCATGTGTTTCAATCTGTTCACTCTGCACCAAACAGGACCTGCATATCAATCATTTTGATGTGGAAATCTGATTAGCCACACAAAAGCACCCACACTTTCTGTATCACTCTCACTTCTCTTCACTTGCCTTTCTGTCAGAGTAATATTGTACAAACAGAAACTCTGAGCATCTCCCTTTTAATGTTGTTTCACGGAGAGTCGTAGATCACCGAGACAGATCTCAGCACAGACAAAAAATGTTCTGCAGCCTCCCCTGAGAACCTGAGTTTTTTTTCTGAAGTGTCTGAAAGGTCAGTGTCTAACAGAGATCACTAATGCTTGAGAAACATGCGAAGAATAAAAATGCCCTATGCTGAATTAGTCTCACTCTCTTTAAATGCCTAAAACAGAAAACACTTAATCATTGCTTGACTCGATCTTCACTTTCCATAAGTCCGGTGTGTATTGTTGCAGTGAATACTAAAGAGAACCAGCTGAACATACAGAAAAACCAGCCTTCTCACACATTCAACAGTGTGACAGAGGACTTAATGTGGTTCCTTTAAAGCAAAAAGGCCTTTAGAAATTCAATTAACTGTAAGACACACTGACAAGCCATGTGAACTTAAATTGCAATGGGTGAGTATCTGGCATATCACTGTTCCACTCACTTTAATTACCCGTAATTCACCTGACTTCATTTTTTCATATGCTCTTTGCCATGCTCTGTCTCTTCTTGTTCATGTTGTCTTTTTGAATATTAATGTATGCTAAAAGAGCATAACCTGCATGCTTTTTTTCCCTGCTGCTTTGTATGTGTGTGTGTGTGTGTGTGTGTGTGTGTGTGTGTGTGTGTGTGTGTGTGTGTGTGTGTGTGTGTGTGTGTGTGTGTGTGTGCGTGTGTGTGTGTGTTCTCCCATGCTGAACAGCCCCTTTGGCATCTGCTGCCACTGCACTGCCAAACAAAGGTCAATTACTGATTATAATTATACAATTACCACTCACATATTTAATCAGAGCAGCTTTAGCTCTCTGTAGAAAGGCTCAGATAGACAGACAGCTCTGATCATGGGTCTACTGTGTGTGTGACTGTGTATGATAGGTTGTGCTCTGCAGGGACTTAAAAATATGTGGATAAGAAAGGCTGAAAACTGTAAGGATGTCTAGAAATGTCCTTTGTGAAACATAACCTATTACAGTAATTAAATTAATATGACTATTTTGTGTAACATATATTAACTTTATTTTCCTTATTACAATATCATTATACTTTACTTTACTATACCATATAACCCACAACACATTTGGGTTAGTTTTGGTTTAGACAGCTCAGGTTTACCACAAGGCAATGGAAATATCCCACAAAGACACATTTACAAGGCTTTATATGCGTGCAGTGTATGTGTGTGTGTGTGTGTGTGTGTGTGTGTGATTTGTATGTGTGCCAGACTTTGAATTTCAAAGAGGAATCATACACTGATGCATTTTGACACAGCTGGGGGCTCAGAGCTCTGCCCCTGGATCATCAGGGAGGGGAGATGAAGTGTGATGGGGAAAGGGGGAGTTGGGTGCAATCTGGCAACCTTTGCCACCAGAGATCCTCTGAACTCCCTGCAGCACTGCTGCGAAGGTGTCCGTCTGACAACTGCCCAAACTCATTAGTGTCTCTCTATCTTTCTCTCTCTCTCTCTCTCTCTCTCTCTCTCTCTCTCTCTCTCTCTCTCTCTCTCTCTTTCTCTCTCTTTTTTTCTCTCTCCTTCCAAACTATATGATAATTGCAATTAATCACTAAGGGAAAGAGATGTCAGGAACAATAGCAGGTTAGAAATGTTCAGGAGACCTGATGAAGCTATCACATGTGTTTAGAAGTAAATTTGTGGGTTATACAGAAACTCATGCATACCAGCATCATATAAAGCTAAACTTCATATATGTCAGTTATACATTCGAATCTAAATGAAGCTGTAATAAACAAAAACACTGGAGAAAAAAATATATAGGAGAAAAATATTTCTTGCAGGTATGGCAAGGCTTTAGGGCATGCAAGCAATTCGAATATGCATATTGACTACACTTCTTGTATTAAAGTTTCCATCATCAATGAATATACATAATTAAAAGAGATGTCTCCGATCTTGATGGGTAGAATCAGCTGATTTGGGTATGTTATAAAGGATAGTGTAACAACCATGCTCCTTTGCATTTTTTATTGCATTCTACTTCACTAAAAAACGATGTATATTTTTTTGCAACATCACTTTTCCAGGGTGTTGCGTTAGGAGTCCTGTCCCAAGACTCTTATTGGCATAGCATTGGTGTGCTTGTCTCATCTAGGTATCAAACCCAAGTCTGCTGTTTTGGGGAAACGAGAGATTATAGTATTAACCATTCCACTACACTAAACCCTGAGTGCATTGTACTTACCCCACTACCACAGAGGTAATGTAAACAGGAACTAATCAGAAGCTGAAGCAATAAAGTATGTTTTCAGATGTTTCTGAAGGCCTGCAGTGTGAAACCACTAGCTGATTCCTTTGGTAATACATACTAAAAAGATTATAATGAAGATTACATAAAATAATCCACTTATTTGATGGTTCATTAGCTTGTGATAAAAAATTTAAAATAACTTAATTTCATAAAATCTGCAGGATTTACAATCAGGCATGCAGGCTCTACATGATCAGGGCTGGGATGGGATAAAACTACACATGCTGTTAACTGTTTAGTGCTGGTCTTAGCTTAAAAGGCTTTTGCTTTAGTGCTGTTCAGTCATGACATCTCTACCAGCATCTCACACCTTAAACATCACCATCATATCCTAAGTGTCGAACTCTTTAACACGCGCCACTAAAACACCGCACTGCACTGAGAAACCGTGCAAAATGTTCGCTAATAAGGTGAAACTGTGCTGTGTCACTACACAGTCAGATTAGAGACACATTACAGAGTTAGAGACACATTACTTCCATGTCTAGCCATTAACTAAATGTGGATCTTAGAGAGTGTAAGATTTCCTATGTATAGTCTTTCTATTCAGTTGTAATTCAGTGTCCTTTCGTGCCTTGTATTTTGGATTTAAATTTATAAGAACACATGGGATAAAAGAAGAACAAAACACTTATGCCTTATCACATATCAAAGTTATTTCCTGTGAGGAGAGATTTAATAGAATCCTGAAAAGACACTGTGATATTTCTGTGTTTGCTAAAAATGGGACTATGGAGAGAAGGAAGTCAGCTCTATTTTCTCATTATTACTGTTATTTAAAAATTGCATTTCAGCCACACTGGTCTACAGTGTCTAATTAATGAAACCATATGAGGATATCAGCCCTGCAGCAAAAGCACAGTAATTAAAATTCTGCAATTGTCCTTTTTGCACTCATTACTGCAGTTGTGTTCAGTGTTGTTCACTTAGGATATGTATCAGCGATGACATTTGAAATGTTATAATGAATTATAATGAGCGAATGATAAAGGTTTAAATAAATTGCTTGATTTGTTCACTATCTATTTCCGGAAATTTTTTTATAAGCAGTTATAACACATCTGTAAGGCATGAGTGACCCATTGCTGGCCACATAATAGTTCACATAATACCTGTCTGTTTCATCGCACTGTCATATTTAGTGTATATAATAGGCGTCTTTTGGCCTAAATGTTTATGTTATAACTATCTGTTAATGATTTTTCATGAGCGAGTATTAACTAATGCTAAACCATTCCAAATCCTTCACAGAGGGTCATTTTCTTGAATGTGGGATGCGAAGATGGCCCAGAGTTTTAGAGTTTTTGTTTTAAGCCTTTTTTTTTACATGGTTTTTAAGATTTGAGACCCCCTTCAAAACCAAATGTCACCGCTGAGAAAAAGGACTTTCCTGCATCTTTTAGCCTCAGCTGCTTCCTCTTAACTATTAACACTGGCTCTGTGTTCGGCTTTTTGATGTGTTAGTGTGAGGTCATGTGAAGTCATATCAAATCCACAGTGCCATAATTCTCCGCAGAAACATCACAGCTTGAATTAGTGTTACACGCAAGGCCAAAGACTGATTCCATCGCTAAGGCTGCCGGAAGGGCCGCAAGGCTACGTTAGAATAATGTAGCTAATGCACGCATTTACAGGCTAATGTGATTCATTTACAACCTCAGATCTTATTAAAGCCTGCAGGTCAAATCCTGTCTCCCAGAAGACTGCTTAAAACTAAACGAGCTATGCTTGCTAATGCTTCCATTAGGCCTGCTGGCTTTACACGTACACTGGCAAAGAGTGTAAGGGGGTATTATAGTAATTGTGTTAAGTCTCTCCTTACAGATGGAAACTGGAGTGTAACAGGATTGAAGTGTCTGTGTGTTACATTTTAAATCATTTATTTGCTTCTGGTGGTGGTTCCCCAATCACAGGCCACAGCGTTTCAGCATAGATCTCAATGTTCTTTCAATAAAGCAATGAACCACATGTCAAGATGAGGGCTGCAGTGGCCTTGAGGCCCAGTAAAGTTGCTTGCTTGGTTTAAAGTGGTTGCATTCTACCTGACAGACTCCTTATTGTCCACTTCTAATATTTGTGCCATTTTAAGCACCTAAAGCACTAATTCCTTTCAAAATGACCTTTCCCCAACCTCTACTAAACCTATATTATATCAGGGCTGCTTAAACATTTTTGTGAAGTTTTTTTTCTCCAGCTCCAGCACAGTCCAGTGCTGGAGCTTCCAATTTAAGTGTTAATTGACCTCTAGAGATACGAAGCATTTTCATTGTTATGTAACTGTATATGCAATACCCATTCCAACAGCTTTTTATCTGAACAAGATTGCAGCCAGTTGTTAGAGCTTATAGGGGACACAGTATTGTATATGATCTGCTTTTCAATATGAAATGATGAACTACAGCACTGCCATCTCCGAAGTCAATCAATAGGGTGTGGCACTTATATGTATAATCATTGTGCTATTATTAGTCAGTAAACTGAGTATGCATTAAAAATGACAGAATATCAGCTTAGCCTTAGTAAACATTTGAAATAGAAGCAAATATACGGCTACTATCACCACTGCCAGCTTTTGTCTACAGAGTAAGTAAAGTAAAGTAAAGAAAGAAAGAAAGAAAGAAAGAATTATAAAGATTTAATTTATACAAAATAGGTTATAATGGGAAATATAAAATATACAACAATAAAATGAATTTATATTAGTGCAAATATAAACAATATCAGGTGCATGTTGCTGTACCTTTGAGAAAAAATACGGTCATTGTAATGTGCACAGGATGTCCTACAGACAATGACACCATGTATGTACATGTGATTAAAAAAAACTCACTTTAGGATTCTGTTATTGATTTGCCCGCTCACTGATTGTCTTTGTGCCCAAGTTGGTTTGAGAATATGCTTTTGATCAATTTATATTAATTACCACAGAGAAGAAAATGATGTAGTAATAATGATAGATGCAGAGGACAAAAAGAGAATTTATTTCTTAGGGGAGTACAGGAAAGGGTAGATATGAAGCATGCAAAGGAAGTTAAAACAGCTCATGTACAGCAAAACAAACACATGCTGAAACATCCAGCCACAGCTCACTGGGTGACCCGCGGCTGTAAACCTCAGATGTCTCTCCCTCTATTTTGACATGGTACTGTGACCACAGTGAGGTGACTGCTCTGCCTCTAATTTCACATAAAGCACTCGCTCAACCTCATTACAAAGCTGGACTGTGTAACTCAGTATTACACCGGCAGCTGAGGCTAAACCACCAGCTTTCAGTCTCACACTACAGCAGCATGGACTTCCTCTCACCAGTCTCACCGCTGTACTTACTGGTGCCATGCAACAAGCAGAAGCTTCACACACACACACACACACACACACAGTTCCTCAAATTTAAACCTGCTGTGATGCTCTGAGCGAGTCACATTCAGCCCATGAAGAAATGCAGAACCCAAACTGCTCCACAAAGTTCCCTCCATAGAGGAAGTGTGAAACAGTAAAATCATCTTCCACTTCTCTCTTACCAGGAAATCTGATTAAGCCTGGGAAACAAACCTGTAAACCGTTTATCATCATATTTCACACCGTTTATTAGCCTTTTTCTGTTTACAGGCCACACCTTATTTCTTACTTCTACAGCTTACATCTACAAAAACACGCATGTTCACACACTTAGACTCACGTGTGAATAACGTGTGATCACATGGGACAAGAAACCACACATTGCATGTTTTTCTTTTTTCCACGTGTGAACACATTTTTGCATGTATGTGGAGAAGTACGAGAACCTCATGATGTTTTTTATGTTAGATGTTGGATCACATCACTTTTTCACTGGCACTGCGTGATTAATTCATAGAAATGTAAAAATAAAGCTAGTTACTGCTCTATGACCTTACAATCTCTCTCTGTGTTTCTTTCTCTTTCTTTATCTCTCTCTCTCACTCTCTTTCCCTCACACACACACACACACAACGGATTCACACTCCACCTGCTGTTTCTAATCACTGACAAAAGGGCAAAGATCAGTCTACTTAAGTGTTTTGTATGTCTGTGTGTATGTGTGTATATGTGCGTGTGTGTGTGTGTGTGCATGTGTGTGTGTGTGTGTGTGTGGGGGTTTGACTGAGGTAAGTGACTAATGAGTTCCTCAGATACATTACCTCCAGTGGCGCCTTGTCTGACACCTGAATTATGACCCAAACTCCAGGGATTTCAATATAATCATAATCATGTTTATACAATCTCAAACTGACATGCAGTTTCTGATTTTGTATTAAATTCTGTTAATCTACTAACAGTCTGTAAAACAGTGCTAATCTCAGCAAACACATCTTATTTGATGCTTTGGATTTGTAGCTCCAGCTGTAAAAGAGCAAACATGTCTTCACCTCATTTGATGGGAGAGGACTTTTGCACCAAACCGAGCACAGTTGAGTTGATTGTAAGCATTTTGGCAAGAGTGTAAAAAGAAGTCACACAGGGTTATAAAATGGAAGCAGAGGGTTTGGGTGGTTTGTGGTGGTGAGGGCAGAGCAGAGGAAGGGGATGGTAATGAAGCATATGTTTTGGGTACTCCCTCTAATGTTGAAAAGCTCCAGGGGACAAGCCTGAATACCCCCCATCTTTCTCTCTCTCTCTCTCTCTCTCTCTCTCTCTCTGTCTCCTCCCTCTCTCACACACACACACACACACTCACACACACACACACACACACACACACACACACATACACAGAGTGTATTAAAAGAATTGAAGTAATTCCTCATCTTTTGGGGTCAGAGGTCAAACTAAAGTGATGCTGTGCATAAACTAGAATGGGAAAGAAAAAGCTGACCTGTGACATCAGAGACATAATAGGTCATGACACTAAGAAGTGATCAATAAACCCTGATCATAAAGAAGAGAGTTAATGACAGCTCTGCTTGTTACAATATAACTGCATCCTGTTTTACATTTTTATTAAAACAAGCATGTTGTTCTTTACCTTGCGTGAACACTGTCTGACAAACAGACCAATAAAAATCCAAATGACAAGGATTTAAAGTTGTTGAACTGATGCCTAAATGTCTTAATAATATTCCACAAGACATTAACAGTTTGTAACTCAAAAAGGTTGTGATGCAAAGACACTTTATATAATAGATCTAAAATTCACTAAAATTAAAAAAATCTCTACACAGAACTGCAGTACTTTGTCTATGACAAACTCTCTCTTTCACCATTTTTCTACTTATATCCCACCATCTCTCTCTCTCTCTCTCTCTCTCTCTCTCTCTCTCTCTCTCTCTCTC
>CM029372.1:15911145-16024551 GCA_017165825.1 Hepsetus odoe | reverse complement strand
CTACAGAATCCCTGACTTTGTGCAAGTGTACCTAGAAGAACTGATGCTGGTTTGAAGGCAAAAAGTAGTAACACCAAATATTGATTTGATTTAGATTTTTCATTTGTTCGCTCACTGATCACAAATTGATAAAAATAAACTATCGTTATTTCTATTTCTGAAAGCATTCTATGTTTACAGCATTTTTTCACACCTGCCTAAAACTTTTGCACAGTACTGTGTATATATATAAACATATACACATACATATTATACATGAAAGGGAGGAAAGCGAAGTGGTTAGGAAGCAGGGAATTGAGGCGACAATGGTGGAGGAATTTAAATGCTAAAAAATCAACGGTTCAGAGTAACGGCAGGTGTGAGAGGTGAAGAAGGGAGTGCCGGCAGTTTTGAATGGGTGGAGAAGAGTGGCTGGAGTGATTTGTGACAGAACGGGGACGTGTGGACAGGACTGTAGTGAGACCAGCTATGTTGTATGGGTCGGAGACGGTGGTAATGATGAAAAGAGAGGAGGCGGAGCTGGAGGTGTCAGAGTTAAAGATGCTGAGATTTTTGTTGGGAGTGACGAGGTTGGACAGGATTTGAAATGAGTATATTAGAGGGACAGCTCAGCTTAGATATTTTGGGGACAAAGTTAGAGAAGCAAGGTTACGTTGGTTTGGACATGTCCAGAGGAGAGACGAGGATTATATTGGGAGGAGGATGTTGAAGATGGAACTGCCAGGAAAGATGCAGAGTGACCAAAGAGGAGGTTTATGGACGTGATGAGAGAGGACACGCAGATGATCCTTTGAAGTGGGAAGATGCAGAGGACAGGAAGAAATGGAAAAGGATGATCCACTGCAATTACAGGAGCAGCCAAAGGAAGAAATAGACAAAGAAAGTAAGTTAAATGCACAAGGGATCTATTATGGGGACAGCTATTTAAAGTGCCCGGGGAGCTGTGATGAGGATGGTAACCTGCTCACGTGTAACTCAGGGCAATGTACTGTTCTGGGATTTGAACCCATGACCTTCTGATCATGGGGCCTAGTTCGCTAAACACTCGGCCACCACTGCCCCTGTTCATATAATTCTCTGCATCTCAAATGCCTCTTAGCTGGGATCCTAAATGCTTTGTAGGATTAAGATCATAGTTAGGCAATGGTGGACCACGTGAAATAGCTCTCTGGTAGTAAGTACGATCTTATCTGGCTATGATGGGTTTTTTTGTTTGTTTTTTGGAAAACTCACTCAGCGCTTTTTCTGTGATGTCAGAGCCAATCAGGGTGAGACTTGGCTGAGTCTGAGGCTAATTGGTGCTAATTTGCCATCTGCTGCCTGCTTCAGCAGACGGAGAGGGTTAGAAGGCTATCTTCACAAAGGAAGAGAGGGCAAACTTTAGTACTGGGTCTTTCACAGAGAAAGAGTGAGGACAGGGGGAATGCACTGAGTGGGGCAAACAAGGCTGGTGTCCTCAAATAGTCATAAGACATTTGCAGGCAAGCGTTGATTTTTACACACGTGTCTGAGCTGAGGCCGAAGGCCAGAGAGTGGCAGAGCTAAAGGAGTGACGAGAGCAATAAAGGACGAGTGATGGAGAAGGACAGAGACAGAGGATGTGTACGCATGATTAATGATCAAAACTTCAGTTCTGTATGTTTGTGTGTGTGTAAATGTAGACGTATAGCAAAAAGTGACTGTTGCAGTATAACAATAATATAATATAATGTATATATAATATTAGTAAGTAAGAATGTTTATCTCAGCTAGAGGATGTAGTGTAGTGTTATATTTTGCATTGCTTCTTTTTCCTGATCTTGGAAAGGGTCTGGCAAACAAAAAGCCAGTTGCAAAGAGGCTATGCAGTTTATTTACGTAATGGAAGCACAGAGATCTCTAAATTGTTCTGATGTGAAGTGTGCAGACTTTCTGTGCCTATTTATGGACTAAGCATTATAAGCTGCTTTAATCAGTACTCTAATCCCCCTACAGCCTTATCATTTGCGTTTGGTGGTCACCAGACTTACAGCAGCATTGAGTGAAATTGTTTGGAGTTTTAACACCACTATATCATTTAACAATAGTAACTATGGCAAGATAGCATTTACCAATTTTGTATAAGCATTTTTCACGTAATCTGCAGCCTGATGCATCACTAAAACCTTTGCAGTTTTGGGGGTTTTTTGGGGGTTTTTTTTGATTGACTGATATGAACCTACCTAGAGTAGTGCTCTAGTTTGAATCTAGTTTGTGAGTACAGTCTGCAAAAAAGCATTTTAAAAGTATTTAACCAAACCAGTCTCTCTCTGTGTGTGTGTGTGTGTGTGTGTGTGTGTGTGTGTGTGTAGGTGTGTGTGTGTGTGTGTGTGAGTGTGTGTATGTATGTGTGTGTGTGTGCGTGCATGCATGTGCGCACGTGTGTGTGTGTGTGTGTGTGTGTGTGTGTGTGTGTGTGTGTGTGTGTGTGTGTGGGTGGGTGGGTGTGTGTGTCCAAGAATAGGAAGCAGACAGATGTAGGAAGGAAGGCAATTTGTGCTTGTCACACACGCTTAAGGCCAAGTGAAGAGCGAATGCTCAGTCATGGCCCATCATGAGCATATGCACACATATAAATAAAACAGTCACACACAGACTTAAGCAGCACAGAGTCAGAACTTCTATCTAAATCTAACACACTACTTAGCACAACCTTGAGACTCACTCTATGGCCTCTGTCTGTATTTCTCTCATCAATAACCAGTACATTCGTCCATTGCTCTAACTGTACAGATAGATAGACAGATAGATAGATAGATACAGGAAGAGAGAGATTAATGTATTCCCTAAGCTAACAGTATTTACTATCATTATGCTGAATGATAGAGAGGGAAAACAAGACCATCCGTCCAGCCTGAGAGCAGCAGTCTATCGACAGCAGGGAAAGAAACACATTGAATGATAGAAGGATAAAAACGAGACCACCTCTTTATCCAGAGAACAACATGAGGAACATGAGGAAGAAAGAAAGAAAAACATTTTTACACTCAGTGGCACGAGGGGAGCAGCACTTAAAGCAAAAAACAAAAAAAGCAGAACTACAGAAAACAGCAACTACACAGAACTAATCTTCAACTAAATGATAGAGGCAGAGCAGCACAATGAACTATAGAGGCAGAGCAGCACAATGAACTATAGAGGCAGAGCAGCACAATGAACTATAGAGGCAGAGCAGCACATTGAACTATAGAGGCAGAGCAGCACAATGAACTGTAGAGGCAGAGCAGCACATTGAACTATAGAGGCAGAGCAGCACAATGAACTGTAGAGGCAGAGCAGCACATTGAACTACAGAGGCAGAGCAGCGCAATGAACTACAGAGGCAGAGCAGCGTAATGAACTATAGAGGCAGAGCAGCACACTGAACTATAGAGGCAGAGCAGCACACTGATAGAGGCAGAGCAGGTACACCATTCAGGTTCTTCTGGGCAACTCCACTCATTTTTGTGTTCAGTTCTTTAAATGTAATATCTGCACTTTTTTGCATTGATTTAATTTGATCAAGCAGTGATAAAGAACAGCAAACTAAACGACAGAGGCAGCAATTAAGGGGTTCTGCAGATCCTTCCTTTCAGGTTTGCGGGTTATATTGTATGGATTTGATGTCCAGCGTTTGCACGTTTTGTTGCTGAGAGTGAGAACTTGTAAGAGATGAGTAAAGAGTCTACAGGCTTCAGCAGTGCAGTGTGTGATCTTCTGCTTTACTGCACCTTTGGGACGCACTAATGAGGCAGAGGAGGGTGCTATTGATCCACACTCTCCTATCTAACTCAGGCGACAAGCAAAGCTCAGACTTTAAGGGCAAGTGTGTGTGTGTGTGTGTGTGTGTGTGTGGATGTGCATGTGTGTGTTGTGTGACTGTCACTATGACCCCAGTGTGTCGATGGGTGTGAGTTTACGTGTGTTAAGAATAGACAGAGTGGGGAGCAAACAGTGTGACAGCAGAGGTCAAAGCATTCTGACAGTGACAAACAAAATGTACTGCCTCTCTCTCTTTCTCTCTCTCTCTCTGACACTCCTCTAGGGGAGTGAGAGATGTGTTTGTTTTTGTTTTTCTTTCTTCCTCTCACTGTTGTACAATTCTGCCTCAGAGAGCTTCCTTCCCTTCGGCACCTTTACACGGCTGGCTTAGAAGAAGGAGGGGGGTTAATGAGAGAAGTATTTTCTCTTCTCTCTTATATTCACGCATAACATTGCACCGTCCCCTAGTGACAATGCAAACAGATACTTTGCCTCGTTTCAAGTGAGTATATAAAGTGTATAGAGTGTTCAGAGAGTGTAAAAAGTCAAGTATATAGAGTGTTGAGCATATTAAGTGCAGATTTTACATACCAGTGTTAATTAATCCTGCTGCTGTTGACCCACAGCACTTTTACTGTTCCCTGTCCCATCACACCTGATTCAGCACATGAAGGACTCCATAGTCAATTATTGATCTAGATCAAGTGTGATGATGCAGGCAGTGGTGAGACTGTGGGACACCAGGATTAAGAAACCTTTATAAAGTCTACAGGGTGCACGTTCACAGCATGTAAATCCTCTTATTAAAGTGTATGTAAAAAACAAATGCGTATGTGGACACCTGGACATCTCAGCTACATGAGCTAAAGGACATCTCATTCCAGAATCATGGGAATTAACAGATCTGTTCTTCTTCTTTTTTTATATACTTATTATATTGCATATGTTTATTGATAGAGATTACATATCTATGTACTACAGTTAATACACCTCTCAGTAATACAAACAGTAATTTAAACCTTTCCAGCTGTTTTGTGTTGCAGAGGACATTTTGTGGATGTTCGGTGGATTTTGTAGCACATGTTGTAGCCAATTATTTTAGATAAACTCTACATTTCTTTGCTTTTATTGGTTTCATTTTTCATTTTTTTAAGAATTGGTGCATCACTAATACATAGCATTAAAGTCCTGAGAAAAAGAGTGAGGGAGAGAGAGAGAGAGAGAGAGAGAGAGAGAGAGAGAGAGAGAGAGAGCGAGATCTGCAAAACTGCACTGTTCTGTTTCCCTTTAAATGTGCTGATGAGTGGTTACGCAGGGACAAACCGCAACATACACAGGCCCCTGTGGAGTGAAATAGCTGAAGCAGAGAGGAGAAAGGAGAGCAAGAGGTGGACACATGCATGCACATAAAAACAGCACTACGCTTACATGCAGTAAAACCCAGACCAATAGAGAAGAAGTGGGCACATGTGCACAGACTACAATACCTGCTTGATTTGTTCACACACAATAAGAATTACAGTAGCTTTGACAGGTGCTGTCCATAGAAAGCTTATTCTAATTCACATAGTTATAATACTAAAAAGGAAACGTTATGTATAGATTCCTTGGCTAAAGTCAACCCTTTATGTGATTAAATGAAGATAAAGTTATCAACTAAATAAAGTTTTATGACAGTTGGTAGCTTTTGACGTGCATTGATGAGACCAGTGTTAAAAGATCATAACACTTAAAACTGATTAAGTGGCTGTGTGCAAAGCTGATACTGGTACATATGCTAAAACTCATTAGGGAATATGGCTTCAATTGCAGTTATATACTGAAGATTTAGGTTACAGATTCAATCACATCTAAACTCGGGTGAAGCTTGAATTCATTGGTACGCCCTTGATATACACCAACATAAATGCTACATCAGCTCAGTTCTTCTTTTCTGTGTTTTAATGTGTGTTAATAGGTAGTAAGACGATTGCACTATAGGTGGAACTCTAACTGCTTGGCTGCATGGATGACAGCTCACCACCTCAAGCTCAACCCTAACAAGACTAAGCTTCTCTACCTGGAAGACCATCAAACACAGTGACAGGACCTTCACATCTCCTTTTGGTTTGCTTCTCGTCCCATCTAGATCTGTTAGGAATCTTGGTGTCACTTTCGACAATGAGCTCTCCTTCTCCTCTCATGTTCTTAATCTTTCTAGGTTCTGCCGACACCTTCTCTTCACCATTAAAAGAATCCGTTCTTCCTCACCACCCAGGCAACCCAGCTACTGCTCCAGTCCCTGGTCATCTCGAAACTGCACTACTGCAACTCTCTTCTGGCAGGTCTTCCACTGAAGGCAACGAGACCACTACAACTGATTCAAAATGCCGCTGCAAGACTCGTCTTCAACCATCCCAAATTCTCTTCTTCTACTCCTTTGCTGCGGGACCTACACTGGCTCCCAAGGGCTGCTCTTATCAGGTTTAAAACTTTAACTCTTGCTTACAAGGCTACTAACAGCCTTGCACCATCTTACCTGACTGCTCTTATCAAACACTGCGTCTCTTCTCGTTGTCTCAGACCATCAAGCACTGCTCGTCTTGAACCCCCACCGTTGAAAAATGAGGAAGACATACATCAAGACTCTTCTCATTTCTGGCTCCTAAGTGGTGAAACGAACTCCCCTGATGGTCATAACTGCTGAGTCCCTCACTGTCTTCAAACGTCGATTAAAGACCCACCTGGTCATGGAATTTCTCAGGGACTAACCCTCCCAAACAATCTACTCTCCTACAGCTGCTCCTTCTTTCCTTAAACCTCTACTCTCTCTTTCCTGTCATTAAAAAAAATAATTAATTCATTAATTAAAAAGTGTAGGGTATATACTTGTCACAAGGGCACTTAGTTTGTTGCTTAGGTTGTAATAGGTAATCAGCAATTGCTGATCTGTGCTGGTTGCCAAGATGATGACGATCTAATGTGGAAACAAAGCACTGTTGTAAGTCACTCTGGATAAGAGTGTCTGCTAAATGCCGTAAATGTAAATGTGGAACAGTTAAAGGCCATTATGTTGCTTAATATTTTGCTTTGCCTGCATTGTGTGATGCCAAGAGACTCCATAGTAAATCATAGTAAGCCACTGCATCACATGGCCTCTTGTGAGCCACCGCTTAAAAAGATGATGGAGAAATGTCTCTGTGGTGTGTGTATGTGTGCATAATGCTCTTGTCCTCACATATAGCTGGTTGTATTACTGAGCCTCAATAGCAGAAACAGACAGGAAAGCAACCACAAACACATTCAGATCAATATAAGCACTCTGAAAATCCCTTTACCCAAACATGCTTGCTTGGAGGCCATTACATCCTTTGTAATAGTTGAGGAGTGAGCGCCTGGTCTCTGGGGGTGCTGAGGCTGAATATTGATTAAAGCGGTTAGAACAGAAGAGGGAGAGTACCGTTTGTGAATAGGTAGGTAATTGGCTGTGTGTGTGTGTGTGTGTGTGTGTGTGTGTGTGTGTGTGTGTGTGTGTGTGTGTGTGTGTGTGTGTGTGCACTCTAAGACACAAGAAGGGTTTGCATGTTTGCAGGCAGAGAGCAGAGTAGGTTAACAGGGCCAAGGCCTCAGTGCTGCTACTGATGTGAAAGAGCTGCAGACTGACCTGGCTTATTCCTTGTGTTTATCATTCACATACAGAGGCTTTGAAACTGGAGGAAGAGTGAACAGAGAGAGAGAGAGAGAGAGAGAGAGACAGAGAGAGACAGAGAGAGAGAGAGAGAGAGAGACAGAGAGAGAGAGAGAGACAGTGAGAGAGACAGAGAGAGAGAGAGAGAGAGAGAGAGAGAGAGAGAGAGAGAGCCGTAGTGCTTCTATTACAATGTATGTTTCTGAATTAAGATCATATATCAGAATAAAACAGACAGGTAATTTACCCATCCTTGAGCAATTACAATCATCACAGATGACTTTCGCTGCACTTTGCACTGCGTGTGCATATGGGTGAAACGCAGAGGTTAAATTTCGTTGTGTTGTGCTATGTTGTGTTTCACAATGACAAGGGTAGTAACATTCTTTGTGGGTGTTGGTGGTCTAGTGGTAGGATATTTGAATATGGACCTATGGCTCAAGAGGTCCCAGGTTCAAATCCCACCTCTGGCTCTACCACCACTGGGTTCCTAAGCAAGACCCTTAACCCTCAATTGCTCCAGGGGGACTGTCCCTGTAATTAGGGCATGGAAGTCGCTCTGGATAAGAGTGTCTGATAAATGCTGTAAATGTAATGCAAATACAGTCTCAGTCTTTAGGCCTAGACGGAAAATCTTCTGATACAGAGAATTAAAGGAAACTGGGAAGTTAGTGCTATCGTCCCACCACTCTCATGCAATCACTCAGGTTTGTTGACAGTGGTGTGTGGGGACACCAGTGTCTCACGGTGCTGCCATGTCTTTAAAACCCTCGGCCTGCAATATTTAGATCTGCTGAAGTCACTGTATTGCACATATTAAGTTCTTAGTCTCCACAGAACAAATTCTCCTTCTCTTTATTTTCTGAGATGGACGACTGCCCAGCACCTGTATGGTGGGCAGGTTAAGCATTTCCTGAAGGGAAAGGCTGCTCACCCAGCTCCATTAACTTCTCTGAGGCTTTCCTGATACCAGATGGTCTACCATCTGAGTCCCCTGTTCTGTTATTTACTTGACCATTATCAGACTCTTCCTCTCACCTGTACTTAGGACCAGTTACACCATCATGCATTACCTGCATGTGCTCCTGCCCACTAAACAGGACCAGCCAAAGCTCCACTGACTCCTGCCCAGACAGAACTGCTTCCATTTCCTTAAATCCTTTTACAGAACTCCTAAATACAGACTCTAATGTACAATATAAGTCTTTTTAGTAATATCACTTTTTATTCTTTCTTGATTATCAAGTGTTGACCAGAGAAAGACTGGTTCCCATTCTGAGTTTTGTTTCCTTCAAATGCTTCTTCTCCAGTTTTGAAGAGCCTTTGTCGCCTTAAGCTTTTAGGTCTGTAAGTTGCTCGGTGACAGTTGTAAAAAAAAGTTTCTGAAAAAATGTTGTCCTTCTCAATGTATAGAGTTAGATTATTTTTTATATCTTATTTTGATTTTGCTTTAAACTGGATGTCCTCCACTCATCATCCCCTCCCCACTCCTCCTTTCATACCCGAAAGACTGTGAAGGAATTAAGGGAAGAAAAGAAGCCCGAATAATTCAGAGAATTCTGAGAAACTGGGGAAGCAGGAGAGTTGATGTGTTGTAGTTTCAAAGTTCATATTGACTATTGCTGAACTTCGCTAATCTCAACATTTACTGTTGAGCATTTACTGTTACTGTCTATAAGCATGTTGAAAATGCACATAAATAACGGAGAATTAAGTTGAGTGTCGCAGAAAGATGATGTCACAAAGTCAGCGTACAGATCAGGTGGAGTGGTGATGGGAGGTCAGTAGGAAAAAGCAGCCTCCATGCTTTCCATGTACAGCCAAACTCTACAACTATTGCATTTTTCCAAAAAACAAAACATAATAATGTAGCAAGAAATGCTGGC
The DNA here is from genome assembly GCA_017165825.1 of Hepsetus odoe. Classification (NCBI taxonomy): domain Eukaryota; kingdom Metazoa; phylum Chordata; class Actinopteri; order Characiformes; family Hepsetidae; genus Hepsetus; species Hepsetus odoe. The sequence continues at coordinate 16,015,239 of CM029372.1, read as the reverse complement.
TCCTTTAACTGTAAGTTTGTACTTGTGAATCACTATGGATCAAAACATGCCAAATGAGTATACCATCTCTCTTGACAAAAAAAAAGCAAAAAACAAAAAAAACGTCATTATCAATTGGAAAGAAAGTTTATTAATTCTCTATCCGTTCATTTGATTATTTTGTTTGTTGATCATAATATTTTGACATGGTGTAAAAGCCACTTTAATATTCACATCAAAAATGATTCTTTATTTCATTCTTTAATTTATTATACAGTTGAGGCCAAAATTATTAGACCCCCTTATGAAATTAGACAACACTCTTGATTTCTCCATGAAAATGACCATTAATAACAAGTGTTTGTTATTTTGGAAACAAATACATTATAAAAAACAATGTCCACTAAGTTTAATTAGGATATTTTATTGATACACTGAGTTGAAACAAGAAATGGCAAAAATGAGACATCCAAAATTATTAGCCCCCTGGCCATTAATAGTCAATAGTGTACCCATTCTAAACCACAACTGACAACAATATCTTAGAGTAGTTCTTTACTAGGTTGGCACAGGTCTCCTGAGGGATTTTGGCCCATTCTTCCATTGCAAATTGTTCTGGTCGAAATTGCATGGTTTCCAAGCATGGACATTCACTTTGAGCACCCGCCACAGATTCTCAATAGGATTGAGGTCTGGGCTCTGTGTGGGACATTCCAGGATCTTGGATTTGGTATCCTTGAGGAACTGTTGGACTAATGTCGATGTATGCTTTGGGTCATTGTCTTGTTGGAAGACCCAGCGACGACCTAAGCCTAGACTACAAGCAGATTTCTGCATATTCTCCCTCAAAATGTCAACATAATTTTTTTTTTCATGATGCCATGCACCCGAACAAGGCTCCCTGTGCCTGAGGCTGCAAAACAGCTCCACAGTATGATGCTCCCACCACCATGTTTAACTGTGGGAACTGTGTTCCTAGGGTTGAAGGCCTCTCCCTTTCTTCGCCAAACATAAGCAACATCCATGTGCCCAAACAGTTCCAGTTTAGTCTCATCAGACCAAAGCACAGACTTCCAAAACTCATCTTTACCTTTCAAATGTTCACGGGCAAACCTCAGTCGGGCTGTGATGTGCCGCTCTTTGAGTAAAGGGGTTCTTCTGGGACGATGGCCCTGAAGCCCACCATGATGAAGAGCCCTCACAACTGTGTTCCTTGAAACATCAACTCCAGAAGAGGCCAGATCAGCAACAATCATCTTGGCAGATGTCCGAGGCTCCTTGCTGACATCTCTGATTATTTTCCTCTCCAGAGTTCTTGAAATCTTGCGCTTACGGCCACGCCAGGTTTGTTTCTTACAGAATTTGTTTCCTTGTACTTGGCAATGATGCAGCGTACAGCAGTTCTAGAGACTGTGAATCACTTGGAAATGGCAGTGTAGCCTTTCCCCTTATCATGAGCCTCTACTATCTTCTTTCTGAGCTCCAGACTGTTTTCCTTTGTCTTTGGCATGGTGAGTAACACTAGTCCCTCCCATGTGTTCAAGTGCCCTGTTCCTTGGAGTCTTTTTATACTGACTGAATGTTGTTAGGAAGCCAACTGACTACACATGTGTTTCAAAGCTGATTGGTTAATTACTGTAGGTGTGTTTTGAAAGCAAACATTCACATGGGGCTAATATTTTTGATCAGCCCATTTTTTACTATATTTGATATAAAGCAAGCCTAAAAATGTATTTTATATTACAAAATGTACCAAAAGCTACTAGATAGCACTGGTGAATGTTTGCTTATATCAAGTTTCATCAATGCTGCAAACATTGGGAAGAAGTTTAAAAAATGTTCCATAATAATTTTGGCCTCAACAGTATAAACAAATGACAAAAGGAAGATACATGGTTTTGTCCTGACAATAATGAAATGTAAATATATAGCCACATCTCTATTTTCATTCTTATTTGCTAATGACAAAAGAGAAACAAATATAAACTATTCAAAAACTGCACTGAATTACAAAATAATAATGACAATGGCATGAATCAGCTGCCAGATTATTCGTAGTGTACCTTTTGACCTTTGTGGCTTGTCTGCCCTCGTGTGACCAGATCTGTCTAATACCCAGTAACAGCTACTCAAGAAAGTGACAAGCGGTGGGATTGTTAGTTCAGAATCCAAACACAGACACAACGCACAAGTACCCACTCATTCACTCACTCAGAAAAGATTCACTCTTTGAAGAGCTGAGTTATGTCTGTGTGTCTGTGTGTTTGTGAGAGAAATACAATCACACCTCACATTTGTAATGAACTGCAGCTGTTGGCTGAAGTGTTTAATACTGTTTTAGGTAAAAGAGTGTAGAATATCTTGAAGATACAACATATCTCCCCAGACAGCTGGTACCTCTGTACTGCACATATCTAAAGCTCTGGGCTCTGAAGACACTTTCACCACACACACACACACACAGCAGGAGAGTGGGATGGATTGATCCTTCACAAAGAAACTTGTGCAGCCAGAATAGGCTATTAGAATAGGCAATTATTTCCATTCATAGTAAATAATAACAAATATATATATATATATTCACAGTGGTTACTTTGTGGTGTGGCAAAGCTGTGTGTTACATTTACAGCAGACACTCTTATCCAGAGCAACTTCCATGTCCTAATTATAGGGACAGTCCCCCCAGAGCAATTTAGGGTTAAGGGTCTTGCTCAGGGACCAAGTGGTGGTAGTGCTAGAGGTGGGATTTGAACCTGGGACCTCTTGATCCATAGACCACTTGATCCATAGACCACTAGACCACCACCACCCCATTGCTGTGTGTCATAACAAAACCTTGTATTTCTGACATTCAAATTCAAATGTACAGCATATGTCTTAAGAGCAGAAGTAAAAAATGCTGAGAGGAGACTCCAACCACCAGCTTTTCATTAAAGTGGTTCAGACCGATGTGGTATAGACAAAAATGAACATTTCCTCCCAAATTAGTTTTCATCAACAATACCCACAAAGTACTGATGTATATTTACCTGCCTCTTATTCATTCTTTCATCTCATCCAATCCTTCACAACCAATTAAATGATGCATTCTTAATCCATCAACGTAAAGTCTTAAATAGGGGGTCTAGCTAAGATGTTTTAGATTAATATTAGATGCTATAGGGTGGGGCTGAATGTGTTAGTAAACCAGCAATTGTCACGTTTATATTAATTAAATGTCATTTTTGGATGGGGTGAGATCTAATACTTTTGCTCTGCAGACTTTAAGTTCCTGTTTTCACACAAGACAGAAGGTAGTGGGTGATTTCAAAAAAGTTACAAGGTGTTTTTATGACACAGATGGTAATTGTTTATTTGAAACCGCAGCTTACCATTTAAAACCTGTTGCAAAATACACTAATCCAGGACCTTAGAGTGACTGGTAGGTTACAAGATGAATGTAAGAGCTGATCCTGTGTGTGGGTGGCCATACTTTAACCATATGGGTGTTTTGAAAGAGAGGTTTACACAAGGCCTGAATCAATGGCAAACCTTCCAGCAGAGGGAGGGCAGCTCAGAGCCGTGCAGCAGCCTCTGAAAACACGCAGCACAACAAATCAAAGTAGCTCTGAGAATCAGCCTGGAATTCAGAAAGAGACTGAGCAGAGGTGGTTTATTCAATCTGATGCAGTTTAGCCAGATAATCATGATCACTTTGTCTCTCTTAATGTCTCTTAATTTTGTCTCTCTCCAAATGCTGATCAATCCGTCCAAACATCTGTGGGATTTGATGAACAAACTATTCTTGCCAGTGGAGGCCCCACATTACAGTTTACAGGAACTGCTGCTGATGCCTTGGTGCCTGATACTCAGCACACCTTTTGGTGCACGAGAGGAACTTACAAAATATTAGGCAGGTGGTTTTAGTATCAGTATCTTTTTTGACAGCAATGGAACACTGGTCAAGGGAGCAATTTTGGAAGTGAATGTCCTGCCATTATTGCCCCAATAATCAAGACTCTTTCAAAACCACTTACATCTTTTCCATTTTCCATCAACCAGGGTGATCTGAACTAACTCAGCAGAAAATCTGAGTGTTGACTGTTTAACTGCATCAAGCAATTTAACATCTGCTTTTAGAAAAATGTAAATAATATAAATACAACAGTTAGTGGTTTTATGTGTGGGAGTGTGTTCCACGCAAGTCCTGGGTCAGTTTAATCAGTGTTTCAGAAGATTAATCCAGTGTGCTAGAGAAGGAATTTAACCAATCAGTGCCATGACTGGCCCACACGGAGGTGTCAGGAGTTCTTCATAGCAACGCAGATATAAAATACTCTTTTGATGATCCAAAAGTTCATGTTACTTTTTACCATTTATTCTTTGTTTATTTTGGTTCTATATGGAGTTACTGCTGAGATAAATGGTTGTAAACAATTTACAGACCAATTTGCACACTTCTGTAGATATACATATACATATATATATATTCAAAGATTTATATCAGTTTTGAACAAACATGGTGCCTTTGTTTAAATTAAAAAAAAACAAAAAACTTTGTAATGTCAGAATTCTGGTGGCGCTTGTTTCCGTTATTTCTGTATTTCTGTGTTTTCCAACATTAGGATATTGTTGTCCTGAAAATATGCATAAACACACACACAAACACACACAGCCTGATGCGCTGAACTAAACAATTCCTTGAGGTGATGCTTTCTAACCATGCTCTACACAGAGATGAAATATTTAGCAACTGTCTCTTCACACAATGTATGGACAGAGCCCGTGCCATTGCAGCAATGTGTTCATTGAAGCGTTCTCAGGACACACACACACACACACACACACACACACACACACACACACACACACAAAACCCATCTGTGTTGCTGTAATGTGATGCAGGAAAAATACCTGAGGCATACTCACTTATTTATAATTTACAGTCTTACACACACTCTCATGCATACACGCGCATGCTCACACACACACGCACAAACACACACACACACACACACACACACACACAAACACACACACAAATGGGATAATGGTTAATAGATTCCCTTGAGCCAAAAAGGCAGACACACAGGTTAGAGTGAATAAAAGACCATTCCAAGGCAGTAGTGTTACTACCTTTGGCTTTATTGTGCTCTAAAGGTGCTATAGCCCTATTAGCAACCCACTCCGGCCTCTCGGTGTAAATCCACAGTGCCACCCAGCACTCAGCATTCAGCTAATGCAAGCTGCTATAAAAACACCTCATGCATGTATGAGCCTCAGGCCATCTGAAGAAAATAACAATGTCTCCATCAGTGCTATACATTTAGTCTGACATGGAGCCACATTCTCTAAGCAGGGGTGTACTTACAATACGATGACTTTCAAATACACCTAAAATATTATGATAATCTTCAATAAATGTACAATATACTAAATAGTATGTTCTATATAGCAAATGGTTATCAAAGCTTTTGTATAAGAAACAAGCAGTCTGGTAACTGAAACATTTCTCAGCACTGACTAAACCAAATGGGCTTTAATAAAGCTATATTTACATAATACAGTGTGTGTGTGAGTGTGTGTATGTTTGTGTGTGTGTGTGTGTGTGTGTGTGTGTGTGTGTGTGTGTAAATAGGGAGAGAGAGACAGGGATAGTGAGAGATAAGGAGAGACAGACAGACAGAGAGAGAGAATAAATGGTTCAGTGAAGACTGAAGTGTAGCAGTCTCATTTGTAAGCTTCTTGGCAGATGGCTCACTGTCACAGCTGTCTGAGGAAAACTCTTCATCTTTCACCTTAAGAATTTAAGAGAGAAAGAAAGAGCAAGTGAGAGGCAGAGATAGGTGCAGAGACACTGAGGAAGAGTAAGCAAGCTGGAGAGAAAGAAAGAGAGAAAACGAGCGCTTCTCATTCATTAAAGCAGTTCTACAGCAAATTATGGGTGCTCTGAAGCATTTGCTGTCACCATCAAATACATTCATCTTAAAGACTGAGAAACAATCCTTGCATAAGCAAATGCATTGCTTCAACACATACTACCTCATGCATACACTCCCTCTTTTGCAATGCACTTGGGGTGCCAAGTGTTTGCCGGTTCCACTATCTCCCTTAATCCCGCTAATTGACCTGGTCGTTAATTATTTGCCTAATTGCTTTGCACTGACAGTGCCTTTCTAAGGCCATGGCGCCAAAGCCAGTGGGTCAGCAAACCTGAGAGCCCCACGGACACCTGCCAACAGCATAAGCACCTGGCAGAGAGGTGGGCTTGAGAGCAGATGGCATCCGTACAAGGGTCAGGCCAACACAACCTTGTTCACTTGAAGAACACTTGAGTGGCTAGATGAGAGGTGCATGATTCTAGTTCTGAAAGTCTAATATCTGAAGCTAGAGAGAAGGTGTTGTCCTCCTTTGACCATGGAGAGCCATAGTCTGGTAAAGTTTGGTGCTTTCCTTTGAAAAGAAACCTTATAACCATTAAAATTAGTGAGGCCAGTAAGTAAGGCCAGTAAGTAAGGCCATTCATGAACACACCAGGACACCCATCACATATTATGGGTGATGTAGTAGATAATGTCCAAAAACAGATTCTTTCATCATCTTAACCACTTATCATGACAAGAGTTGCTCAAAGGTTGGAGCCTATCCCAGTGCCTTTTGGGCAAAGGCATAGAAACCTGGACAGGTGGCCAGTTCATTACAGGACAGACACACAGACAAATACTCTCACATGCAGACCCAGTGTAACATCTCCAATCCTCCTCACATGCAGACCCAGTGACAACATGCAAACTCCACAAAGGCAGAAATAAAACCCAGGGCCTACCCACTGCACCTCTCTACCCCCTAATAACATGTTTGTTAAATATATTGCAGTATGATGCCACAGTGGGTAGCTGCGCCCCACGGGGTTCCGGGGTTTGATTTCTGGCCAGGGGTCTTTTCTGTGTGATGTTAGCCTGTTCACCCTGTGTCTCCCACAGTCCAAAGACACATACATTTGGTGAACTGGAGATGCTAAACTGCCCTCTGGACTGACTCTGTGTGAGTCTGTGCTCCGGTCCTGGCAAGTTTTGTGGATGTTTCTCCACCTTTCGCTTCCCAGCACAGGCCCCATCCCGCACAGTGATCCTGGTTTGTATAACAATGATAATATTATAGGAAGTGGTAAATAGGGATTTTCCCTCACAGTTTCATATAGAAGAATGGACCAACAATGTTAGGAGAGAGAGAGAGAGAGAGAGAGAGAGAGAGAGAGAGAGAGAGAGAGAGAGAGAGAGAGAGAGAAATGAAAGATGCCTCAATTAGAGCAGAAAAGATTAGGCCACCCTCTTCTGCTCATTTAAGAGACAACACATCTCCCCTAGGCAAACATACAGAAAAAGCGTGTGTGTGTGTGTGTGTGTGTGTGTAGGGGTGTGTGTGTGCCCCACTTTTACTCACAGTGTTAACACTTCAACCAATATAATGCATACTTGGTATCACCCGGTGAGAAACTGAATAATGAGTGTTTGTTCAATATGATAGATCATTTCAGCAGAATCAACGTCATTAGCCTTAGAATGCATATACATAATGCAACACTGAACACATCGCCCTCACACAGTGATGAACACAGCTGTTTCGACTTAGTTAGCTCTTCCTACACCCTTTATAGGTGCTACATCCACTCTCCTCCAGCTGCCAAGCCTCATGCTAATAAACTTGAATTAACACAGAAACACAGTGGCTTGTAAAAGGGAACAGGATAGACAAGAGAGAATGATGGAAACCTGTCCAGTTTATGACTCTGAACCCCAAAGATTAATTCTTGAAATAGTGACTTTTGGAATATGTGAACCCTAAAAAAAGTTTTTAAGAAAGAAGTTAAAAGGAGATCTGAGATATTGAATTGATTTTGGAAATTTTAATTGCAACAAATAACAGACTTTCTTCTTGCTTCATGCACATGAAATATGTATCAAAACTATTACTACTGCTACTTACTACTACTACGTAATATCACTTTTATTAGGGGAAAACAACATATTTTGTGTTAAATCAGGCATAATTTGTTTTTAAACCTCTTTGTACACTATGTGCACAGTTATTAGGCAAGTGAGTATTTTGAGCAGATCATCATTTTTATGCATATATTCCAACTCCGAGCTGTACAGACTTGAATGCTTTTTGACTCTGAAAAGTCAAAAATTGTAAAAAGTCTTTCAGAGCGATGCAGCAATCGTGAATTTGCTAAGATATCGGGGCGTGATCACAGGATCATCAAACAGTTTGTGGCAAATAGTCAAGAGGGTCGCGAGAAACATGTTATGAAAAAAGATGCAAATTAACTGCAAAGATTTGAGAAGAATCAAACATGAAGCTACCAGGAACCCATGATTCTCCAGTACTGTCATATTCCAGAACTGAACCTACCAGGAGTGTCCAGAAGTACAAGGTGTTCAGTGCTCAGAGACATGGCCAAGGTAAGGTTTGCTGAAACCTGACCACCAATGAACAAGACAATTGAAATGTCAAGACTGGACCAAGAAATATCTCAGAACAGATTTTTTCAAATGTTTTATGGACTGATGAGATGAGAGGGACTCTTGACGGACCAAATGGATGGGTTTGTGGCTGGACCAGTAACAGAGCTCCACTCAGACACCAGCAAGGTGAAGGTGGGGTTCTGGTATGGGCTGGGATTATTAAAGATGAGCTAGTTGGACCTTTTTGGGTTGAAAATGGACTAAAATTCAACTCCCAAACCTGCCAGTTTTTAGAATACACTTTCTTCAAGCAGTGGCTCAGAAAAAGGCTGCATCTTGCAATAAGACCATGATATTCCTGCAGGACGATGCTCCAACACATGCATGGAAGTTCACCACTGTGTGGTTCACCAGTAAAGACCTTAAAGATGAAAGAATAATGGCATGGTCCCCTTCCTCACCTGAACTAAATCCTAATTAGAACTTCTTAAACAGGGCCCTTCTTAAACAGGAGATTTACGGAGAAGGAAAACAGTCCACCTCTCTGAACAGTGTCTGGATGGCTGTGGTTGCTTTTGAAGAAAAAGATGATCGTCAACAGATCAAGAAACTGATAGACACCATGAAGGGAAGGATTATGACTGTTATTGAAAAGAAGGGTGGCTGTATTGGTCACTGATTTTTTTTTTTACTTTTTTTTTCCATTTTGAGTTGTTTGATTATTATTCTCATTTTAACAGATGAAAATAAACAAGTGAGATGGTAAAATTTTCATTTTTCATTTAGTTGCATAATTGTGCACATGTGTATTCCCCTGAGAATGTTCACACTCACATTTCCTTTGTAAATCATTCAGGTTTCAGGGTTAATAACATTTCTGATTGACTGTTAGCACTGGATTTGTTCCATATTAAAATCAATCCTCAAAATACTCACTTTCCTAATAACCATGCATCCAGTGTATAATAATTAGTAATGAAAAAGCTCATTTTGAATGAAAGTTGTATTTAAAGTAACCTTTATTGAAATGTGGCTGAAACAACAACAGTAAAGCAGAGCAATGGCTGCATGAGCTCCAAGCAAAACCAAATCGGTCGTACAGGTCTGAGACTCAAGCGAGGCCAGGTTTCAGATGACGTTTGCCCTGGCCAAGCCTGTGTCACCAGAGTGCTCCACAGCTGCTGCATATGAACTCTGATATTGAATGTACACCTCACCGATCAAATTATAGCAGCCATTTAATTTATTAATCTACCATGCGTCTACGAATCTACTTGTGTGGAACCTTTCAGGTGAAAACAAAAGAGGGGGTCTCCCTTACACACTCACAAACAGAGCCCAAATAAAAGAGGAGTCTCGAATGCACTAATGTAAGCAGACTGTGAATGTGTGGATCCAGCCCCACTACAGACCACCTCATTAATAAAGAAAAAGACTGAGATCACAAAACTTGTGAAACCAGCCCTGTTCATCAATTTTAAAAAGTATATACAGTACTGTGCAAAAGTTTTAGGCAGGTGTGGAAAAAATGCTGTAAACAAAGAATGCCTTCAGAAATATAAATAATGATTGTTTATTTTTATCAACTTACAAAATGCAAAGTGAGCGAACAAAAGAAAAATCTAAATCAAATCAATATTTTGTGTTACTCCCTTTTGCCTTCAAACCAGCATCAGTTCTTCTGGCCCCCACAGAGCCCTGATCTCAACATCATCCAGTGTGTCTGGATTACATGAAGAGACAGGAGGATGTGAGGAAGCCTACATCCACAGAAGATCTGTGGTTAGCTCTCCAAGATGTTTGGAACAACCTACCGGCCGAGTTCCTTCAAAAACTGTGTGCAAGTGTACCTAGAAGAACTGATGCTGTTTTGAAGGCAAAGGGTGGTCACACCAAATATTGATTTGATTTAGATTCTCTTTTGTTCATTCACTGCATTTTGTTGATTGATGAAAATAAATGATTAACACTTCCATTTCTGAAAGCATTATTTGATTACACCATTTTTTCACACCTGCCTAAAACTTTTGCACAGTACTGTACATAGATATCAAGCCCTTTTAGTAGAATATAAATTAGGTAAAATTACATGATTTATCTTAAAAAATGACAACAGTATTAACAATTAGAAAAAAAAGTATTATTGTCATTGTAATAATAAATATAACAGCCATTCTTATTGTTATTTTTTATATTATTACTGAAAAAAAGCCAGCAGTAAGTGAGAAGGAAGGGGGAGATGTTTTGGGTTATATCAAATGTTAATAGCTTAAGCTAGACAAGCTTGTTCAACTGGAGAAAAGGAAATGTTATGTTACTGGATAATCCTCACTGGAGCTTGTGTTATCTAGCTTACTGTTGCCTGCCTAAAAGGGCACGAGATGTAAATTTAAGGGGAAAGGAATTGCAAATTATGGTGAGGAAATTCTCTAACTGTAACACATTTACATTTATAACAAAAATAATTAACCAAATAAAAATATACTAACATAACAGTCTCAGATCCATTACACAAATAAAGAAAGATAATCTAACATTAAAAAGACAAATTTAAAGCAAATTCATGCTAAAACTTCTGCAAACTACAAGGCTTTTCTCTGAACTATATACAGAGTAACATCGCCCTTTAGTGGATGGTTTAGTGGATTGCAAGCCCCCCCCAATCGCCCACCTATTTCAGTAAAAGTGTCTAGGGAGCTTCTATTACACCAACTAAAATTCATCCTGATTAAAAATGACATGATGATTTTCACCATTTTTTTATTTTATTAGCAATCCAAAAAGTAAGGCTCAGTATGTTTAGTATGAATTCACCTGTTTGATTCATCAGACACAGAACACATCAGTAAGGTAGTGGCTTTACAGCAGAAAGAGGAATGAATATAAACTATTAAAGTGTGGTAAAAGTGTGCATGGCTATTCACTGGGGTTCTGAATCACGATCAGCAAGTATTCTTTGTCTGAAAACAGAAGATGAAAAGTGCTGTCAGGCTTAAATTGTTTCTTCTTTGTTAAAAATCAGGACAAATGTTGTTATGACTGAAATGTCAGGTAGCTGACAATACCTGGGGCAACCATGATCTCATGTTTCTTGGACCTGATGCGCAGGAAGGTCAGGTCATTCTGAGGGTCAATGTCCCGGACGGTACTTCTGGCTTTCATGGTGAGCTGATGGAGCAATCCTGCATACTGCACTGTGGTGGAATTGTCCAAAGTTGTTCTAATGGGAATACCTGGAAGATCAAAGACAGATTTCAGTTTTAAAGCATCATGTATTATATTTTTTATACAGTGCCATCCAGTTTTCTGAATCAGTCTCCTGCTTTATAGTTTGTGTAGCTCTACAACTGGACTGAAGTTAGAGGTAAATCCGTTTCATGCTGAGCACTTTGTCAGTGCAGAAGACAAAAAAAAAAGCATATAAATGTTTACCTTCAGCATTTACAACTATTGTCCCTAAAACCCCCTTATGCCCCTGAATCCTCTTCAGTGTGTCCTCGACCTCAGCCTGCAGAGCAGCAGGGAGAAAAACCCAACTGACACAGTTTGAAACATGAATTAATATAGTGGACTCACAGACAGTGCTAAATGTAGTGCACTAATTGTAGTAAAACTAACTAAAATATCAAGAAATAATGATCTGTGTCCGTGGAGCTACTGTACCATAGTCCAGCTTCCTCCTTCTGCGGCCTTGCGCTGTTTTGGTTCACGTTGCTATGGAGAAACGGAAGCGTGAAGCCAGAAGAAACTATTCTGGCTCTATATTTAAAACAACTAAATTTTCCTTTATATTAAAGTTATATGCCTTATTATTGGCGTTTACAAACACAGAAAACTTTAAAATCGATTTTGTTCCCATACCAGTTTCATTTAATATAAATCCTTCACATGACATAATTCAAATGACTCTTATTTTGAAAAAGATCCTGGGGCGCTCGATTGTATACGGCTGCAGTTTCCTCCGCGTGAAGGATGCGTCGAGCCTCTCAGGTCGCGCTTTTTACAACACAGACTCAATGAACTGGTTTGGGTTTGGTTTCAATGGTTTTGGACAAATCATTTCCAGAAGAAGTGATGAAAAACAGGACGGTGCTAAAGTGCTGAGCCCAGTCCCGCTGGGAAATTTGTGCACCTGTGGAGCCAAAACTAGTTTGAATCCAAAAAGCATTCAGAAAGAAAGAGCAGAGCAAAGGAGCAGAGTTACTTCAAGCTGGAGCAAAAGAGCTGCCATCCTAATCACTGGTGAGGGAAAGGTAGAAGTGACTGCCTTTCTGTTGGTTGCGTTAACTGGTGAATAATAAGATTTAAAAATGAGCAATTTTATGCAATTCTGCACAAGCCCGCACACTTGTGCTCACTTCCTGATTGCCTGTCAAGGAGCAGATGGGAAAGCATCACATTTGGAGGAAAGGTGCAATATGTCCTCCAAAACTGTAAGGCTTTAGAGAACAGTTCTTCATTTGCTCATTTACAGGAGCCTAACCTTACTGCATTTTGAACCACAGATCTGTTCCTGCTAAAATTCGACTAATTATCAAAAATGTCAAATCTTTGCCTGTTATGTCTGCAGCACATGAACCAGGAATTCACTTGAGCTTATTATGATACAAAAACATCTGTAAAACCAGCAGATTATTTTACTGTGGCGTCATACTGGGAGTTCGTCAGCTTAGTGGATGAGTGTTAGGTGCTTGTCTGAAAAGCTGAAGGCTGCCAGTTGAACAAATTCATCTTTATAACACATGATTTCAGTCTGCTTGAATGTTGTCCTAGCCATCACTGAATGCAGCTTTTTTTTTTGTTTAAATGTTTTAAATTGCAGGCGACCCACACGTCTGTATATCAGGCTTCTCGGGTGACTCTCAAAGTGCTGAAGAATGCAGAGGACTCGTACCTGAGAGTAAAGGATGTGAGGACGCTTTCATCACTGAGAATTGTCTAAGCATGAGCTTTGCGGACAGAGTGGAGTGCTGGAGCCTGAAGCCAACCGGAAAAGTGCTTGGCTGGAGCGGAGTACGGGATTCCTCAGATAACCGTGGTACTGCCTGTTGTGAGCTTTAGAACAGTGCTTCTCAACCCTGCTCATGAAGTCCCGCTGCTCCTTGCATTTCATTGTGGTTTCTGCCCTCAACTCCTGATAAAGCTGACTGGCTTAGTAACCCCTTAGAGTTGAAGTGGTTGTGTTATAACTGAGAAAGCACTAAAGTCTGCAGGGCAGTGAGCCTCCAGAACCAGGGTTGGGAAATACTGCTTTAGAGAAACCTGTTTAAAAATGTGAAGCATGCTGGTATTGCAGGGCATTTAGTGATGTTTTTAGGATACATACACCACTGATCCTTATTTCCTGACTTTGAAAATGGTTTACAGTAACATTACCACTGGTGCCAGGGGGATACATAGCATCTAAGCCTCCATTTTTTCAACCCATTTCTCCACAATTCTGTGCGGTGAGCCTGGCGCTGGGCACTGAGCATGCTGTTCTTCTGACAGCCTCTGGCACTATCTACACCTGGGGATCTGGCAGGTGGGAAAATTAATCCACTGAATGACTGAATACTACATTGCAGTCCATATAGTTTATTGGAATGATTGTCATTTAGTGTAAAAACCAAATGTAACTGAATATAGATGCCCACTAAAAGAAATGTTTAAAAGACACTCCATGCAGTGTGCCTTATAATAATACTACTAGGTTTTTTTTTTTTTTTTTTTTTTTTTTAAGTCATGGTCAGCTGGGTCATGGGTGTCTGGTTTCAGAGGATGAGCCTCGAGCAGTAGAGGCTTTATGGGGTGTCCCTATGAAATATGTATCTGCAGGAGGCTGGCATTCAGCATCTGTCAGTGGTGAGCATATAACTCCTTTCTTAACCTTTTCCAAATTTAATCTAGCCTTTAGCCACCCAATGTTTATTTTTACATCAAGTATAACTTACTGTTTGTGTACTGTCAGTATGCTGCATTCAATAATTAATAAAAAAAACCATCAATATGAAGAAACAAAAATATCAGAATGAAACAAACTGACAGATGGTTGACATTCGTATATTATTACAATATCTATCCTTTTCTATATAGAAGCTTTCAAAAATGTCAAAATAATAAAAAAAAGGGTAATCATTAATTAAGTGACTGACCTAGAAGTCTGGTATTTCTGCATCTTAAGTGAGGATGATGTAATTCTGTGATTTGGGTGTAAATTTGGATGTAATGCAAGACAATAACTGAGATTGGACGAGACAGCCTATGACGTTATTCATTCGTCCAAGCTCATCTAATAATGTGGAGAAATTTTTCTGGATGATCAAAATGATTGTTCATGTGCCTAGCTGGTGGAGACCTCTATGTGTGGGGATGGAATGAAAGTGGTCAGATAGGTCTGCCATCAAAAGGTCTCAAGGACGAGAGTGAGAGAGAACAAAGCGACGGTGAGTCTTACACCTTTGAACGAATACATGTTCTCTCAGCGTGTGCGTGTCTTGTTTTTGACATGTGCTTCTCAACAGAGAAAGGTGGGCTGGTATATAAAGAAGACAGTGTTTTCATCTCAATACAAGCCTTCCCTGCACTTGTGGATGTTGCAGAAGAGTCTGACATCACCAAGGTCAGCTGTGGATCCCGCCATACAGCTGCCATCACAAGTAAGACTCTTTAGCTTGTTCTCTCTCTGTAGTTACAAGTGAATGATGGACTACACAGGAAAGTGGGGGATACTGAGTGATTGATTGTCTTTTTTTCAGGTGATGGAGATATCTACACTTGGGGATGGGGTAAACACTTTATTTCCCATTTATGTACTAAGAAATACGGAGACCACAACATGGTAACTATTGCTCAACTCTTCTTCTCTGTAACAGGTCACTATGGCCAGCTGGGCCATGCTTCAGGATGCAGTTCAGATGAACCAAAAGTTGTGGAGTATTTCTCAAACGGTGGGCTGTTTGTGAAAGATGTTGTTTGTGGACCATGGAACACATTTGTGTCTGCCATTTCAAGGGGGCTTCAACAGACAAACAGTCAACGGCAGTTTAATAATTAACGGACACACATTTATTAAATATACAAAATGTTTCATTTACAAAGTATAGAAAATACTGATACAGAAGATAAAACTGATTAAAATATCATTATAGTACAGTTAGGAAAAACAAACATGCATGACATGTTGAGAAATGTCTCCAATGCTTTTTAAAGACTCACAGCACAATCTTGAATGAACTGCAAAAAACAAAATGTCCTAATATTATAGATATAAAGAAATGCCAAGTAATAAGAGAAGTAACAAGTGAATTCAACAGTCCTTACCTGACAAAATCAGGAGACCTGGAGATAACATGCTGGAACTCAGAAAGGTTGACTGTTCCATCTTTATCGATATCAGATTCCTCAAGAATCTGCAGAAATTAAACACAATTAATTAAAAGAGTAGATGGTTTGTGTTCGTCTTCAACAGCTGTGAATGAAATAATGGATTTAACTCAGAATTTTCCTTCTGTATACTTGCATTGTTTATGAGCTGTTTCATTTCCTCTGGAGTGAGTTTGGTTTCCTCTGAGTCTCCAGTCAGACAATTCACCAACTTCTCAAGATCTTCAGCACCAAGGGTGCCATCATCATCAAAGTCTGGGTTAATGAAATAAATAAAATAATAATGAAATAATGTAAAACATAACTACTTTGGAAATTTGAAAGACTTTCTAAAGCATTATTTACTAGTCACATGAATTTAACACCATCATTTTGAAGTTTATATTTGGCTTCTGGTTTAATAGAACTTAAGACAACTTTTTAGATTTACTGAGAGTCATGTATAATCATATAAAAAATTACCAAAAATTCTAAAAGCATAGTGTGACTTGATTTCGAGAGTTGCAGAATCACTGAAGGCACTCAGGAGATCCAAAAAGTCTTCAAAGGACAAGCTCCCATCCTTTGTGTCAGAGGTTGAGAAAACAAGGCAGATCCTTCGTCGGAAGGGATTGGACTGGATGAAAGGCAAAGAATTAAGGACATTAAATTAGGAACAGAAATGCAGGTTGGATGTTAATCTGACTGGTTGAATAGTGTTTTACCTTCCCGTTAGGGTTAAACCTTAACCTAACATTCCAGTGAACACCAGTTGCTTAATGTTAAAATTAATTTACTGTTAAACTGGAACTGATCAGAAATTTACAGAATACAGTCAAAAAATGTCTAACTCTTACACTTTCTAAATTATAATTAAGGTCATGTCACTAAATTTGTCTAGATATGAATAAACTGATTACTTAAGTAATTTAATACACCTTTATCCATTATCTAAGTGCCTTATGCTAGCCAGGGCTTGGGGGAGTACTGGAGCCAATTCAGGGAGTGGGAAATATTCTGCACAGGTTACCAGTCTATCATTAGTCATCACTATTATTATTATTGTCACTATTATTATTAGTAAAGGACTAAATAAACCCTTGAAGCGAGTGTGTTAATGCAGCGAGACACTCTTCTTACCTTCAGCTCAGGGAGAGTGAGAATTTTATCCATGGATACACGAGAATCATGCTGTGGCTGCTGTCTGTTATCTCTCTCCTGAAGTTCACTGAACCTCTTATGTGCCCTGGACAGCAGTTAGGAGAAATAATCTAGTCATGCTCAGAAGTTCACGCTTGGCGCTGACCTGTGACGTTGCTGTCTGATGTTATACATCAAAGCTGACTTCAGCAAGTAGAGCAGGGCTCCAAAACCAACTTCAGGAGGGCAAAGGCTTCAATATGAGCTGTTAGAATATTACAAAATAACCACTTTACTTACAGCAGAATCTCTTGCTTGGTGAGAAACGTGAGCTCCTAAAGACCAACAGGAAGAAAAGTTATAATCTGGAACATCCTCGACAGGGAACAAATAAAAGGTTACTTCAGAGAAAGTTCAACTTATTAACTACTTAATAAATAAGTATATATACACACACACACGGTGAGCGTGATCTATGTCGTCTAAGTCAGGGTACTGTTTGTCTAATAAGTGTTCAATAACTAAGTTTCTCTCTATATATAAACGAGCAGCGAGGACTGAGTTGAGCCTGAAGTGGTTGAAAGAGATGAAAACAGCTACCCGTTGGATTATCCATAACCGTCAACAACAACTCTTCCGTTACCTGATACTCCGACAGCAGATCCTTCGGTAATTTACTAGCTGTTGCGCCCATTTTCGTGTTTCACTCTTATTCCTCGATGTTTCTCTGTCGACACTAAACTTCGTTGTTATTTTTGGCCTGAATAACTTCCTACTTCCTGCTTTGAGCGCTGGTTTCTACAGAAACCGATTCTCTCCGCGCGGCGAGGCGCACGCGACTCCCGAGGTGCAGCAGGGGGCGCTGTTCGCACACTTTCCCACCATGAACACCGCGCTTCTGTCCGCCTTTACAGGACAGGATATAGTGTTTAATCTGCTGTACAAAGTCATGATGCTGTTTCTCGGCCGGATGATTAATCCGGATTCACGTGTAATTTGTGGAAGTTGATGCATGAATTGCCCAGTTTAGCCTAAAGTAGCATATATATATATTATATTTTATTGTATGTTATTATTATTATTAATACTGTATTGTATATTATTATTTATTATTACATTTATTATTATTATTATTATTACATTTATTTATTTATTATTACATTAACATTTATATTTTTTGCTACTTGTTTACTTATATTTATAATTTATTCACTTTTGTAGATATGTATATGTATATATATATGGAAAGATAGATATATAGATAGATAATTTATCATTTATTGTTTATTTATTTATAGCTCCTCTACTTTTTCTCCTGTACTTGTTCCTCTTTCTCTGTATCTTTATATTTTTTTATATATTTTTTTCTTTTCTTCTTCTGTACACCTGTCACTTTTTTAAGAGCCCTGTAACGCCCAAATTTCCCATTCGTGGGAGAATAAAAGATCACTCTACTCTACTCTACTTCCTGACAACTAGCTAAAGTAGCCTAAAGTTTCTGAACTTTGGGATTAATTTATCTGGTTAATTTAGAGAACCTGGTTCATCCATTGCAGACGGGCAGCAGCACTTCAGATAAGATGCAGAACATTTTGTTTCCAGATTAAAGCGAGGGCTGGCGGTGTGTTTTACATTAGGAGCAGGTTTGTCAGACTCTGTTTAAAGCGCGTGTTTAGGGACAGTCCGGCTGACGAGCTACAACTAGTGACTCCGTGCCGGAGCGAGCTGGAGAGAAGTAGCCGGTCTACTTGGCTCCTCTCTGCTGTTGCGTGGATGAGAGTGTGAGATCACTCCGCTCTGGGCGGACATTTCCCACAAGTCCGCGCTGCGGGGCGGCCCTGTTCACCATCATGGCGGACCAGGAGCTGACGGAGCGGGGCTCGCTCGAAGCCGAGCTCCTCCAGAACGGACACGGAGACCATGTGAAGGACGAGGCGGACACGGCAGAGGACCCTTCCAAAAAGAAGAGGAGAAAGAAGAAGAAGAGTAAAGGGGCGAGCGCAGGTACGGTGCTGTCCGCCTGCCAGAGCTCGAGTTAGCTTCGAATGCGCCGCTCCACCTTAAGTGGGCGCACCGTACAGCATGCCCCATTTAAGGTGGAACGGAGCGTTCGAAGCTAGCTTTAGGCTCGTGGCTACCGCGTTCAGTCCTCGTCTGATGTGAAGGAGAAGGTTAATAATCCGCTGTGAATGTGGGCGGATTGGTTTATTGTCTGGGGTTGATACCGGCGCTGTGTTTGAGTAAGAGGCCTGTTTTCTCCCCGTGTGTGTGTGTGTGTGTGTGTGTGTGTGTGTGTCCTCCGGGCTGTAGGCCTCTCTCCTCCTGAACGCATGGGCTTCTTTTTCAGCGGCCTGTTTCTTCAGCTTCCAAACATCCAGCGCTTAATAAAGTCTCCGTTTGTCTTTGAGCTCAGCGGAACGGAAACCTCGACGCTGACTTTTCTAAAAACATCAGGACCAAAGCTGCTAGAGCGTTTTGTCCAAAAAAGAAAGGAAATTGTTTTTACTTGGACATTTTATTCAAATAATAAGCGAGTTCGGTTAATTGGGAGACAGAAGCCGAAACCTTCCTCTGTAGCGTCTCCTCTTCTCATTGTTTCACTGATTTGTTATGTAAGCACATTCCAGAAGAGAAGCTCGGTCCAAACATGAACCCGTGTTTTGTTTGGCTGGTTCTGCTCTGGAGCTGCACGACTGCTTCAATAGAAAACCGCTTCACCCGAAAGAGTTTGGGCGAAGAAAGCCTTTGCTTTGTGGTCAGATTGGTCTCTCAGCTCCTGTGCAGAACTCCAGTGGTCGGGGAGTTGGCCTCAGGTTTGGAAGGTTGTGGGTTTGATTCCAGACCAGTAGGTTGCCCTGTAGTACCCTTGAGCAAGGTACTGTCCCCATCACTGCTCCCTGGCTGTTTTAAATGGATGCCCCTGCTGCACACAGTGTGTGTGTGGGTGAAAAGCAGAGGTTGTCTCAGTGTACTTTTTCACAATGACAAATTGGTCACTTTCACTTGAAGCACCACATCTTGTCTGGTTGACATTTAGGGTAAGACAGCATTTGGGTGGATTAAGTTGATCTAACCTGTTAATAAGGTACCGTATTTACTTGCGTATAAGTCGCACCGCTGAGTTGGCATTGAGGTTTGGTCCGGAATGTATTTTTGAGTGACATTTGAGCTGGTTTTCACCATCTCTGCAGGAGTTTCCTCTGAGGAGCTTTTGACCCATGAGGTCACCAGTGCCAGACCTGGTTTCTTGATGTTGCCTCCTGCTGTCATGGGCTTGTCATCTGAAGCCATGCAGGTCATCCACCGCTGTCTCATACAGTCTTTGAATGGCTTGTTCAAGACCACATCTAGAGGCTGCAGAATTGATGTGAGGTCACCAGGTATTACTGGCTGCCCAATGTTGTCTTCTGACCAAAAAGGCTCTTCTTGTGTGGGATCAGTTCCGTTCCCACAAGACAGATAAGGTCAAACAGGAGGTCAGAAGTGCCCCAGGTCTTCTGCCCCACACCTGTCTCAACCACAGAACAATCCCTTCCCATCCAACCCTTGGGATGGCAGTGGACCACATTTGTTGGCATCTTTTCTCCTTTAGGTATGGTCTTTCTTTTGAAGATGACCACTGGCTTAAATTTTGTACCATCAGCCATGCATGCAAGAACCACTGTGAAGTGAGTTTTCTCATGCCCAGTGGTCCGTATGAGAATGGTCTTGCTGCCTTTAGTGTCAACTGTGTGGTTAGTAGAAAGATCAAAATGAATTGGCATTTCATCCCTGTTTCCTCTCTGCCCCAACTCACCTCTGTGCTCACCTCTTTCACAAAGCATAAACCTGTGGAAATCCAGCACTTTGTCGTCCAGGTTTCTTGGTAACTTCTGTGTTATTTTTGTTCTTTGACGCAGACTTTAGCTGTGCCTTTTCAGGAATCTGTGGGCCCAACCGTTTGAAGTCTTGAATGTTGGATTGTTGCAGATCTTTTTGGCTTGCAGCCGAACCGGGCGCTTTCAATAGCTGCCCACTGCTGCACGGGTTTGAGTGTGCATGGGTTAAATGCAGAGGTCCAATTTCGTTGTGGTTCATGTGTGCTGTGCCGTGACCTCGCAATGACAAGGGTTGCCACTTTCACTTTTTCACTTTCACAAGCATAAGGCTCACAACGTAGCCATTGCTTCTTTTGTCATCAGTCCAGGCCAATAGCTCTCTCTCCATGTCTGGGTGGTAGGCTTGCTTGCCTCTCATGGCTTCCTTTTTCTGGGGCATCTGTTAGCTGCTGTTCTTGCTTTCTCCTATCCCTCACTACTTTTTCAGAAACCCCAAACTCTCTCTCTGCTGCTCTGCTGTTTCCATTTTCTTTGTCATATCTCAATACCTTTTTAAAACCTGCATCATTTCTTGGCACCAATAGAAGACATTGTACTTTGGCTGTCTATCAGATTGGTCAAATGTATTGAGTTGCTACGTACACGGTCACCGGTTTAGGTATTCAAAATGGCGGCATGAGAATTTCCTGGATTGAAATGAAGTGAGTGTTTGTTTTTTTTTGTTTTTTTTTGGGGATTATGTCGACACCTTAACCAGTGAACATTCACTGGTCTCTATGCAGAAGTGTCAATCACTGAAGAAATTTCCTGTATATAGGTCCCAGATTAATTCCTTGTGCATGTCACACCCCATTTTTACATTGGCTTTTGGTACAGATTTGCGCGACTTATGCACGAGAAAATACGGTAATAAACAGTGTTTTTAACAAATGGAGAATCGCATGTTTTGCTGATGTTTAAACCTCCTTGTATACACACACATGTTTGTACCTGATAGTGTCACGTGTGAGATTTATTTTATTTTTTGTTTTTTTTTTTTTGTCAATAGTGAGCAATGACCGGGAAGGAGAATCCGACATCAGTACAGTGACTAAACATTTGGAGCAGCAAGCCCTGGATGACCAGGAAAAGGAAGATGATGGCAAGGATGGTCTGTCTTAGTCATGTTCAGCTACAAATGTTTATCCTAACCTTTTCCTAAGTTCATATTCTTGTATCTGTGCCTAAAATATTCCCCTCACACACATTGTCTACCTATTGACAGATGGTGAGGAAGGGGACTCCACTGGTAAAAAGAAGAAGAAGAAGAAAAAGAAAGGACGTGAGTTACTGATATCATGGTTTTGCATTTTACAAATTGCTCTGAGTAAATTAGTTGAATCTCCATTTATTTGTTTATTTTTTCCTTCCCCAGTCAAGACACAGACTGATCCTCCATCTATTCCGATCTGTGAGCTTTATACAAACAGAGTTTTCCCCAAAGGCCAGGAATGTGAATACCCAACTGTACAAGACGGGTAGGGGCCCACACCAGTGCCTAGTTCAGTTAGAGTGAAGTATTGCCTGTGCGAAAAAACGATATATTTATCCTAATGTTGAGCTCTTATTAAAGCATGTGGTCCTGTAACCTTCTTAGACGCAACGCTACATGTAGAACAAGCAAAGAGGAGAAGCGAGTGTTGGACCAGGCTAGTGAGGAGATTTGGAATGACTTCAGACAGGCAGCAGAAGCTCACCGGCAAGTCAGGAAGTATGTTATGAGCTGGATTAAACCGGGCCTGACTATGATTGAGATCTGGTAAGTTTCTCTGAATTCTGAACATTTTGAAACTGTTCTGTGTGTTTAACGTAATCTTTGGTTCGGTATAATGTTTGTACTGTATACTGTAGAATTGCACTTATTCATTTACTGTTACAGTGAGAAGTTGGAGGACTGCTCTAGGAAGTTAATCAAAGAAAATGGCCTAAATGCTGGTCTTGCTTTCCCTACTGGCTGCTCCCTTAACCACTGTGCTGCGCACTACACCCCCAACGCTGGGGACCCCACGGTGCTCCAGTACGATGATGTCTGCAAGATCGACTTTGGCACACACATTAATGGTGTGTGGTTTGACTGAGCAGATTTGCATCTTAAATGTATTTGTATTCTTGCTTCTGTACATTTTTCCTGTCATTAATTTTTTGTTGTTGTTGTCTTACAGGTAGAATCATTGACTGTGCCTTTACTGTCACCTTTAACCCAAAGTATGATAAATTGCTGGAAGCTGTTAAAGATGCCACAAACACTGGCATTAAGGTCGGTGCATCAGTTGTTTGTGTAGATTGTTGCTGCTTCCTGCTTCATGCAGTTTTTAATGGACCAGTTACCTTTTCACATTGCGTTTTCATTAAATTATTGATAAAGTTCTTTTAATATTAGCTTTTTTTTATTTATTTATTTGATATCAGTAATGTTAATCGGGCAACTGATGTATGTTTTAAAGTTCTTTAAGGTCACTTTGAGGTTAATTACCATTGTCTGAGCTATTAATCAGTGCTTCCTGATAAGTCATACTCTTGTTACACTTCCTGAAAACTGCGTACACACCACTTTGGTAAAGGTGTTGAAATCAAGGCCATTACATCAGGATTTTTATGTAAACAATGTTTAACACACTTGTCACAAATCGATTAAACCTCAGTCTCCTATAAAACAAGCCTTTAAGTTCCGCGTGACCTCTCCATCTCAGCTTTACACCTTTAATGTTCTTGGAGCTCTTGTAGCTGTTCTCGCAATACATTTCTCAAAGTTATCAGTGATGTCTGATCTTAAATTTGACTTCTAGCCAGTAACGATTTAGAGTTGTGTAAAGGGAGATTTCAGTTGTCAATACTTATTTATGATGATTTCTGTTTATCAGTGTGCTGGAATTGACGTCCGCCTGTGTGACATTGGAGAATCCATTCAGGAGGTCATGGAGTCCTATGAAGTGGAGCTAGATGGTAAAACGTATCAAGGTATGTTGGTCCTTTTGTCTCATCGCTTGACCTTTTAAAAATATAAAACTCCATTTGGTTAGCTATCTCTGGCGTCATGTTCATTATTCCATGCAGTGAAGCCAATCCGGAATCTTAATGGCCATTCAATTGGACAGTACAGAATACATGCTGGCAAGACTGTCCCCATTGTCAAAGGTGGTGAAGCCACCAGAATGGAGGTTAGTTTCACCATAAGCCCATTCTTTTTCATGATGCATATTAATAACTTAATTTATAATTGCTTGTATGGCAGGTTGAGTTGGGAAATGTGGGTACATGTTTGATTTAATTTTAATCTTAAATTTGTCATCTATTAAAAGAGCGGTGCGCAGTCTAAGACTAGACTTTATTTGTATCTATATGACCAGTAATGTCTGAAAAGGGGTGTGTCTAAATGTATTATCACTGCAGTGCTCCTGTGACAGTCGGTTATCAGTTACTGAAGGCCTCTTCAAGACAGAGGTGTGGTTTAGCTAGGCAACACTTTCTGTCCCTTCATAAGAGTCTTAAGCATGCTTATTTTCAAATCTTCCTAGAGGCAGGGGATTTTAATTTTAGAAGTACAGGTTTTGCAAAACAGTTTTGAATGGCTTGAATTCCCAAAGTATTCTGTGAATTGAGTTTTGATGCTTCCCTCTTTTGCAGGAGGGAGAGGTGTATGCCATTGAGACCTTTGGGAGTACTGGCAAAGGGATGGTGCATGATGACATGGAGTGCTCACATTATATGAAAAACTTTGAAGTTGGACATGTGCCAATCAGGCAAGTTCTTTGAATGTCAGAATCTACAAGAATTGTTTTGATCGCTTATTAGACTTTACATTTTAATATTACTATATAATCATGCCCCTTGTACATGCAATTTCTTATCCCCCCCCCCCTTTTCACTTCACAGACTCCCCAGGGCCAAGCATTTGCTGAATGTTGTCAATGATAATTTTGGAACGCTAGCATTTTGCCGCCGCTGGCTAGATCGTCTGGGTGAAACAAAGTACCTGATTGCACTAAAGAACCTGTGTGACCTGGGCATCATTGACCCGTACCCACCTCTGTGTGACACCAAAGGCTGCTACACTGCTCAGTTTGAGCACACCATCCTACTGAGGCCAACCTGCAAGGAGGTGGTCAGCCGCGGTGATGATTACTAGAGCTTGTGCACACCAATTTCTCAAAATTTCGGACTGGGCCATGTGTTTCGATGATTAAAGTAGGGGGCTCAATGGATGGCCTGTACCTACCGAGTTTTAATATTTGTGGCATTTCTGGGAATGAGGCAGCAAGACTGAATTAATTCTGGTCTTGATTGTTTGCCTTTTGTATGCTTTAGAATTTCAGGGCGGAAAGCTGTATGCTTCACCATTTATCCAGCACCCTAAAGATTTGAGTGTAAAATTTTGAAAAATTGGTGGACATCAATGTATAACACCACATTAGTCCAGGGAGGACTGATGTTGAGCTGTCTTTCTTTAACACCATGCAAAAAAGTGTTTAGAAGGTTTAAGAAAAGTTAATGTTCACTGAGAGATATTTTACTTTCCTTCTTACTGGGAACAGCTGTGTTCCTCTGCAGGTTTCATTTGTATTGTTAAAGTTCTCCTTTCCAGTTGTGGATGGATGCTGCAGAAATTGGATTGTTTTAATTCCTGATGACAGGAATAAGCCATTAAAACAGTGCAGATACATAAACATGCAGTTGTGCTTTGTTGCCTTTAGACAAAAATTAATAATGCTTTCCCCTCTTGGACTAGAGTTGATGCATAATAACCTTGTATGTTTGGGCTGAGCAGTGTTTTGAGCTGAAACCTCTGGATAAAGCACAATGTAGTGTTTTATTTTGATCTACAAATAAACTTTTTAAGAAATTATTACCTTTAAGTATAAGTAGAACCTGTCTGTTATCTCAGCATTTTGAATCGTAGCTTGCATGTGAAATTGAACAACGAACCAAGAACATTTAAGCGATACTAAATTTGTCCATCAGATTTAAGAGTGACAACTGAATCTTAAGTAAAGAAATAGAGGTGATCCTGTTGCTCCTTAGTGGTCATCACATGGACCTTGTCTTTCTTCTTGCTCCCAAGTGGTTCTGAGCGTGGTATCAATTTTCTTCCAGTCTACAAAAGATAAACAATTGAGGAAGTATGTTGAGGTGAAATGCTGCTTTTATTTTGGGCACCTTTTCCGTTGAGCTTTTTTTTTTTTTTTTTTTTTTCCCCCCCCAACTGGCTTGAAGAAACACTCTTGTTTTTAATGAAATGCTCAATCACCAAAGCATCTAGATTTTTTGAAGGTGTCTCCTGTACAAATAATGATACCGTTATCCTTAAAATATACAGAATATTTAGCACAAACCTGTTTCTTGCTCTCTGATGTGGCCCTTTCCATTGCCAGTTTAAGCCTCTCATCCTGATGCTGTTTCTTCAGCTGTGCTATTTCTTCTCGCATTCTAAAATAAAAGTGGGTTCTGGGTTTTAAGTCTGTTCTTTGTGAGGCAGCACAAATGTAAATGCTTATGGCCACACTTTTAGCCTACATCAAAGGACTCCAGTTTGCAGTGATATCAAGGGAATTTATTTGCCCAAGAATATACATTTCCGAACATTCAACTAAACCATTTTTAGTTGTCAATCTTTGATCAGCTGTCGGGTTTCGGCAATGAGAATGTGCAGGAAACTTGCACTTGTTTGCAAATGCTTTTACTGCAAATTTACATACATAACATGATTTAGCCTAGGCAAGAAAAAGATATGGTATTGGGTTTACAAGTTTTGTGGTGATGTATTGACCGTTCATTCCTTACTTCTGTCTCTTCTCCTTGTCTCTCATCGACTGAAAAAATTCCACTTTTTCTGGAGGAATTGTCTCGATACAGTCAAGAACATCTATAACCTTGCTCTCGATATTAGCAAGCATGTGGAGAGTGCTGATATTGGAGTCTAGGCCTCCAACACAAGTCCTGTATACTTCCTTTACTTTTTTATGCAGCAGGTTAAGCATATGATCCTAATACAAAAATGGGAAAACATAAACATTGATCATAAAGTTAGATTCTAAAGTCTTAGGGACCTCATAAGCTGCAAATTCTTTGTTCTATCACACCTGATACATGCACTGATATCATCTGATGAGAGTAATGAGCTGGTGTAGTGCAAAAACATTTGCAGTGTACAAGCACCTGAAAACTTGTGTTGGACTGTCTTCTACATCGATACAGTTTTGGCAAAACCTTGAATAATTTTTTACATTATGTAAAAACAAATAGAAATGGTCCATTATGACACTGCACAGTTATTAAGCAAGTGAGAATTTTTATATTTTTGTGCATCTATTCCAACTCCAAGCTGTATAAACTTGAATGCTAATTGGGTTTAAGCAGATCAGGTGATGTATTTGTGTAATGAGGGACTTAAGCAGATCAACACTCGTTACCAAGGTGTGCAGAATTATTTGGCAGCTTCTTTTCCTCCTCAGATAAACTGGGCCAAGATAGAGATAAAACTGACTCTGAAAAGTAAAAAAATTGTAAAAAGTCTTTCAGAGCGATGCAGCCATCTTGAATTTGCTAAGATAGCGGGGCGTGATCACAGAACCATCAAACGGTTTGTTGCAAATAGTCAAGAGGGTCGCAAGAAACATGTTGAGAAAAAAAAAGGTGTAAATTAACTGCCAAAGATTTGAGAAGAATCAAACATGAAGCTAGCAGGAACCCATGATCCTCCAGTGCTGTCTTATTCCAGAACTGAACCTACCGGGAGTGTCCAGAAGTACAAGGTGTTCAGTGCTCAAAGACGTGGCCACGGTAAGGAAAAATAAAACCTGACCACCAATGAACAAGACATAAGTTGAAATGTCAAGACTGGACCAAGAAATGTATCAAGACTCTTGACAAACCAGATAGATGGGCCTGTGGCTGAATCAGTAACAGAGCTCCACTCAGATGCCAGCAAGGTGGAGTTAGTGTACTGGTATGGGCTGAGATTATTAAAGATGAGCTAGTTAGACCTTTCTGAGTTGAAAATGGAATAAAAATCAACTCCCAATCCTGACAGTTTTTAAAAGACACTTCCTTCAACCAGTGGTTCAGGAAAAAGTGCATTGCATGCATGAAAGTTCTCCACTGCGTGGTT
This sequence comes from Hepsetus odoe, assembly GCA_017165825.1. Classification (NCBI taxonomy): domain Eukaryota; kingdom Metazoa; phylum Chordata; class Actinopteri; order Characiformes; family Hepsetidae; genus Hepsetus; species Hepsetus odoe. The sequence goes on along the minus strand of CM029372.1, from coordinate 15,987,367 downwards.
TGACAGTAAAGACTTTTAAGATGAAAGAATAATGACACGTTCCCCTTCCTCATCTGAACTAAACCCTATTGTGAACTTGTATGTCCTTCTTGAACGGGAGGTTTACGGGGAAGGAAAACAGCCCACCCCTCTGAACAGTGTCTGGAAGGCTGTGGTTGCTGCTGCACAAAAAGTTGATCAACAGTTCCTTTGTAAAACGTTCAGGTTTCAGGATTATGTTGGATTAACATATTGGATTGATTGATAGCATGGGATTTATTCCATATTAAAATTAAACCTCAACATACTCACTTTCCTAATTGTGCACACTGTAGTAATTTTAGAGATATAAAAACTTGGACATTAACATTTTGAATGAAGTTTTTGCCCAAGGAATGTCATTGACCTGTTTGTCTGCCCTGTATTCGCCATAAGAGAAGATCTTTGACTTCAGTTCTAATTCAAATGCTTTCTCCTTCTCTCTCTGGAAGGTGGCCTTCATGATCTCAGCTTGTTTTTGCAGATATTGAATCTCATTGTTCCTTGTCACAAAATAGGGATATAAAGGATATTAAAAGAAAATGAATGAGTTTACTGTTTTTCTAGCTAATTAGAAAAGATAGAAAACCTAGCCTTACATTCTTTTCTGTGTCTGCTGGACTGTTTTCTGAATCTCTTCCATGACTTCCTCTGTCTCCTGAAAGTTCTGGATATAGGAGAGGTTTTGTTCCTCAAGCTCTGTTAGGATGCTCAGCATTTCCCTGGGGTCAGAGAAATACAAGACTGGCTCCTGCAGCGTCAAAAAGAGACATGAACATCACCTGCAGATCTTATACATGAGAACTAGAACTATTACAATTCAAAAGAGAAGTAATCTGTAAAAAAAAAAAAGAAAGAAAAACCTCATCACTATCAGAGGAATCCATTTCTTCATTTGTCATTGAAACAGCAGGACTTTGCATCTCCTGGGTGACACTTAGTTTTCTGCTGTTGGGATGATATCAGACAGTACACCAGAGGTTTTCCTCAGCCAGTAAAAACATTTCCCCAGTAATATGCAATTGCTGAATTATCAGAGCATGTTACCTTTTGCTAAGCTGCGTTGCATCGATTTTCTTTCTGTTAGCTGCAGCACAAAACAAAAAAAAAAGTTTATTAAAGTATACCCACTGTGCACTACACCTGTGTGGAGCTGAATCCAGGCATGTAAACAAATAAAAGCCTGTCATCCAGTAGCTTCACCTTTATTCCATGAGGAAAATGACATGCTGTTATATAGGCACTTTGTTTAAATTTTTTTTGTTTGTTTGTATGTTTTTGTTTTGTTTTGCAAAAAAATCTTTTTTTTACCATTATTATTGGATATTCCCTTCATCCTCTCTTTTAGCTTGGAATCCAGCTTGTGTTGTCTCTTTTGATTTTGCTCCTCATGCCATTCTGGAGGTGCTATAGCCGTCAGAAAGTTCCTACATATTTTATACTCCTTCAGCATCTCTTGGTACTTAGATATTTCACTTAAAGCAAATAAAGATAAGATGCAACAAAAAAGAGTGGAAAAAAACAACCTTTTATCAAAATAAATCTACACAAATAAAGAAAAAAATCCCTCAGTCCACAAACATTTTCAACAAAAGTACATTTGGCAAAATTACTGGCAGCCTTGGAATTTATTTTGAATCCAATATTCCTGAAGCATGTTTCCCATGTAAATTACATAATTTACATGTACATAATTTACTTCATGTGAGTGTGCTGGAGCGTTCGTAATCCATGACTTTCTGATTCAATGGGTGAAAAATATGAAGACCAAATTAACAATCCATCAATATGAAACAGGTAAGAGAATATACAAACTTTTTTCACCAATCTTTAGATCTGTATATTTACACCAGTGCAATCACTAAAAGCATTAATATTCACTGCTTCACCTTTTTCCGTGAGCTATCTGGTTTGAGACAGAAAAGCTCTGATGAATAAATTACATTCAGTGCTGTATAGATTTAAATTCTGTACTTTTCTGTGATTGTAGTGATCTTTTAGTAAAAAAAAAGTGTACATTTTTACCTTTTCAATGCCATCATTTGTGCTGTTACTTTTTTTATTTCAGCAGCTTTTTCCATTTTCTCCAGAGTTTCCTTCTCAGCTCTAGAATTGGTTTGATAGGTTTGATCAGGAGCTTAATGTAGAACAAATAACTACAGGACATCCTTCAGTTAGTATAGTTTAACTCACTGATTAACAGCCTCTAAGGAGTTTTGAGAAACCTCCTTAATAAACTTTTCAAAGGCGACAGCATCGTCTTGTAGTTGCTCCTCTGAGAGATTAATCCTGTGGCGTTCCATCTCTATGTCTTTTTGAAGCTTTCGAATGGTTTCCCTCTTCACTGACAAAGAATACTGAGACAAAGGTCACGTTAAACAAAGTTCATACTTTTACTCGTCACATAATTAGAAAACATATTACATTTACCTGAACCAGGAACGCTTCTCTCTGCTTTATCAGATAATCCCTGATTGTCTCCTCTTTCTCGTGGTGACCTACAGTTTCAAGATTGTTCTTTAAACTCAAGAACCATGACCCGTCAGTGTTTAAAAGCAAAAATCAAGCTAATAAGAAAAATGTGTAGCATATGTTGCCTTTATTGCTGACAGCTGTCCACAATGCCCTGTCCCTTCTGGATTTTTCTGTGTCACGAACATCAGCATCCTCCATCAAGACCCTCATAGGGGCACAGTGATGATGGAGGCGAGAGAGCTGAGTGGGTTTCTCCAGTTTGGGAAGGCTTCGGAAGAGCACCTTCTTTTTATCACAGCATGCATAACATGGGAGACACTCATTTACTGAACAATGATCGACCTCACTGCTACTCAGCCACTGATCAAATGTAACTAGCAAAGTGAAAGTGACTATTCTCGTCATTATGAAACACAGCAGAGTAAGGCACAACCAAATTCAGCTTTTGCATTTTACCTACACACATGTGCAGCAGAGGGCAGCTGTTGAAAGTGCCCAGGGAGCAGTGATGGGGACTGTACCTTGCTCATGGGTACCTCAGGGCAACCTACTGGTCTGGGATTCAAACCCAAGACCTTCCAATCCTGGGGCCATCTCCCTAACCACTAGGCCACCGCTGCCCAGACTGTAGTGAAATTTTCCAATGTAAGTGCACACAGTGGGCGTTTTCATACTTTCCGACTGAGAGATGCACCAGTCTCTCTCTTCTGAAAGATTTCAACATCTGCAGGAATAGAAAATGGGTTCTTGGCTCCCCTGTCCTCCTCACCTATAAATGGTGGGTAAAAAATTAAAATGAATGAAATTGCAGTACTTGGCCCATGCCTGAACATTCAATGAAACTTGAGATTTGTTAACACATGGTGGTATGTTAACCCACAAATGTGCAATAAAATTGAATATTCTCTGTTTTTTATGTATGTTGTTCCTTTCTTTAAGCAAGACAGCACCAAGGAATAGTTTAGCATTTTCATTGGTGTTACATGGTAGAGCAGGACATGATTTAAGGTCTGAAATGATACAAATTATAGCAGTATAACAATGATGGCAAATACAGAGCTGTATATACCTGTAAGGCTGAGATGCCTTCTTGAATGATCCTGATTGCCAGGAGCGATTTTTGAGGTACTTATCTTCACTGTTGGAAAAATATAATTTTTAAAAATATAATTATAATTCTGATGTTCCTTTTTCATGAAAATTGTCTTAATGGACAACATTATGCACCTCCAGTTTCCATCAGAATATCTTTAGATCCCAGTGGGGCAGTGCTGGACTAGAGACTAGGCCCCATGATTGGAGGGTTGTGGGTTCGAGGCCTGGACCAGTGGGTTACCCTCATCGACCTCATCGAGTATCTCAGGAACACCTACTGGTCCAGTCCTCAATCCCACAACCTTCCCCAACACTGCTGTATGCCTGTCCTCCGCTCCACGGTGTGTGAGGTTACAGGCAGAGGAGACATTTTACTGTGGTTCGCTGAAGGCTGTGGTTTGTTCCAGTCTCTGATCTCATGATAAAACTGTGCTACATTGTGGTGTCATCCTTTTAGGAAATACATCTTTAGTTTAGTTCCAGGAATCACGTAAACACAACTTTTTGGTTTCAGCTCATCTCTCACCTTTTCTAATGGAAGGCATTTCAGAGGAGTTTGTCAACATCACTTATGAGTCTGCGATAGAAAAAGGGGTTATTCCGCTTTAATTCAACTATTTTTGATCGAACAGCGGAGCTATAAGTTATAAGTGTTCTTTTTCAGTTTGTACTTCACTTTCTTTTCCACTGTTGTAGGCGTTTTTTAAAGAGTTATAAGGTGGTTTTGTGTAAAGCTGCTATCAGCGCAGAGATCTTTCAAATGTAAACACGCCACAGAGCCGGTGGGGACGTTGCCTAGCAACTAGCAGCGGCTCTGCAGCGCCGCCTGCAGGCAGGCCGGTGAGCAGGTCCAGGTGAGCGATTTGAGGGATCAGACATGGAGCTGTGACTGAGCTGCTGTCTGCAGGGGTGTCTCTGATTCTCAAAGCGAGTGGCTAAAATTTGACTCAGGCTCAATTTAAAAGTGCATTATCTGCCAATATTTCACACTAGACTCCCTATAATTTGATTTAAATCTTGATTATCTGGCAATATGTCAAACTAGACTCCCATGGAAGGATTTAATTTGCAGTTTCTGTCCATATTTCAATCTAGTTTCCCCCATATTACAATTTAAATGTGCAATTTTTGCCAGTATATTGATTAAACTTGATTCCACACATCACTGGAGCAGCAGTGGCCTATAGGTTTGGGACGCGGCCCCAGGACCCGAAGATCATGGGTTTGAATCCCAGAAACCCTTGAGCAAGGTACTGTCCCCATCACTGCTCACCGTGTGCCAGATATAGCTGCCCCCTACTGCACGTGTGTATGTGTGAAAGGCAGAGCATGCCCTTTGTTGTGTTTCACTGTGTGCAGTGTCGTGTTTCACAATGACAAATAGTCACTTTCACTTAAGATTTAAATGTGCAATATTTCACTCTAGACTCCCCACAATACAATTTAAACTAGCTTCCCCGTGATACAATTTAAATACAAATTATCAGCCAATAATTCACACTAGACCCCCCACAATATGATTTAAATGTGCAATATTTCAAAGGTTGCCAAGTATGGGTGCTATGTGTTTTTTTCAGTACCATTATTAATTGAAAGTGCTGTTGGAGCAAGAAAGGGAACAGCTGAAGTGTGCTGTCTCACAGAATAAAGTCCAGTAGCCTGTAGATTTCTTCTTTCCCACTTTGCTGAAACATTGCATCACCAGCAGATTGCAATAAAGATGAACAAAATTAAGTTTTATGAATTTCACTCCAGCAGATGTTTAGAAGAGGTCAAAGAGGACCAGCGACTAACAAAAAAAGCAACAGCAGGTGAGCATGTCTCAGCCCACAGTCCTAAATGGAAACCACAGGAGTGCAAACTTAAAGTAGTGCTCAGAAACCCAAATGACTAGTTAAAACTGTGATTGTCACTAAAAAGCAGGAGATTTATTTGTTAGTAGGGTGAATATTGTAACTCAGGGTGTGGGCTGACATCGGTGGGTCAGGATGTGTCCTACTACTACAATTGCCATGTTCATCTGGTGAATCCCTGTTACTCCCTGTCCTGGACTGCTCTTTCCTTTCGACCAGGATGTCTGTAACTTTGCTCACTGTTGCCCATATATATATACACAAAACTATGGTCGGAGAGTTGGCCCCAGGATCAGAATAGGTGGGTTCGAATCCCAGACTAGCAGGTTGAGCAAGGTACTGTCCCCATCACTGCTCCCTGGGCACTTTCGATAGCTGCCCTCTGCTGCACATGTGTGTATGGCTAAAATGCAGATTTCTAATTTTGTTGTGGTTCACTGTGTGCTGTGCTGTTTCACAATGACAAGAATAGTCACTTTCACTTTGTGTCAAAACCAGGTGCATGCGAGAGATCAGAATTAATCCTAGGTGTTCATGCTTCTCTGTTAGGTCTGTGTGCTGAGTCGCACGCTGGTGGGCAACTTAGTCCCAGTTGTGACTGTCACCAACCTTAACAGAGATGAGGAGGCACCATCCAAAGCAGGTGTGGTGCTGACAGTCCCGGGCCACCCAGGGGAGACAAGTAGATAATGGGTAATGAAGAACCACATCGAGATCTATTTGCATTTACGCTACTGTCCATGATGAACCCCAATGAGGTGATGGTGAGAACCTTTCGCTGCTCACTTACAGACCAAGACTGTGACGGTTCTGTGCCAGTAGAGGGCGCCCTGCTCGGATTGTGCACACCTGGGCATTGGGTGCCAGGTGTTCCTCATCAGGGTTTGGCGTTGTAAGCCCAAACGAATCAGAGCAGGGCGCTGGTCATTCTGTGTGCTCACCTCTGTGATTATTTCTGTTATGTTTTACACTTGTTATGTTTAATATGTTTAGTTTGAGTTCTGTGCACGTTATCCATCATTAAAGTCCAGTACGAAGCTCTTGGCTCTGCGTTGACGTCCAGTCCACAACACCATAACTACAAATCAGGCCTCAGATTCTTTCCCCTCAGTATGGGTCACTCAGCAGTTGGTGCAGAGGTAGTATCAACACAATGTTCAGATATAATTTTTTTTTTTTTAACTTGCATATTCTTTGAACAAGACTACTATATATGTCTGGTATAAGTTGATACAAAATAGCAGTAAAGAAATAAAAAAAAACACTGGATTTATTAAACCATGTCGAATTTTGGCCACGTTGGCTTTCAGCATAGCAACAATTAAAAGAATCTCCAAAGGACTATGTCTAGCCATGATAGTGATGTAATGATGATATGAGAATAAAGGAATAGTTTGACAAAATAATTAGATTTTTAATAGTTTTCACCTTACCTCGAATAAGGGTTGAGTAACCAAGGCATGCTTGGTGTCAAGCTTTTTTTTTTTTTTTTTTTTTTTTTTTTTTTTTAGTATTGCACTGAAGTTGTTAGGCTAGTGTAACTAACAAGTAATGGCAGCTTGTAGGAATCATGGTGCAAACTGTATGACACAGTTGCCTCAGCAAAAGTGTTAAGTCAACTTAAATAGAGCTGCTTATGTCTTTTACCTCGTATGATCTATGAAAGGGATAAAACTATGGACAAAATTGACATACCTTAGACACCACTTGATTTTTTCTTTTCTGAGGCTATGTGTAGAACCTAATGTGCTTCTGTACTCTGACCTTAATGTGCACAGTCACAGCATAATGTCTTTATCTACAGGTGTGAAAGCTCCTGATAAGACCTGCCACTCGAAAGAATCTTCTCATTCATACTTTAAAAGAATTATCTTGATTTTTTTTTTCTTTTCAATTCAAACCCAATAATACTGCTGGAGCATTACTAGTGGTAGTGTCTGTTTATTGGCCTAATAAAATGTTTGTTGGTCAGTGTCCTGTGTCTTTAGAAGGCACTGCTTGGGTGGCCCTCTGGAGACTGGGCATCCTTAACAGCTTCACTTCCTTAACAGCCATCCTTCTGCGGATCAAGCATTTGTGATTAGTCGTTCTTAATTTTGTAATGTAATTCATGCTTAAAATCATTATTTACACAAGGTTCACCTGATTCCTTAAATCATTTGTGTTTTTCCAACCATTCATGCATTCATTGGACCATGCTATGTATTTTAGAGTTATACAAACCAGCAATCTTTCATCCTTTATGTCACGTATTACTTTGTGTTCCCATGTAGGTCAAAGGAAGAGGACCCACTTTAACCAAAGTGACCTGGAGATATTGGGGCCCACGTCTATGATACTCTTCTTGACTACTGTGACCCAGATAGGACAAATGTGTGTGTTTGTTTTTCTCCTTTTTTTTTTCATTATCTAAGCTGCAGGAAATGTAGAGCGAGGATGCTGGACAGGATTTTGACTTTTTAATCACACAGAATGGTGAACTTTTCTTTGTATAACAATGTGTTGAAAAAGTCAACATATATGAGGTCTCACTGCACCCAGTTCCTCAAATTCTGAAATACCACCAGGCCATCTTCAGGCCTTTGCTGAGTTTGTGTGTGTACATGTGAGTATATATGTGTATGGTGAATATAGTTGAACTGTTCAGATATATTTTATTGTTGGGAAAAAAGTGAATATCAGTAGGTATACAGTCCATTGGGTAAATGGTTATGGGGAGGTCACACACTTGAATTCTCCCAGTCCTGTTACATTTTTTTAAAAAGGCATTCAGAAGAAGCAAAGATGGTGTGAGAAAGGAGTTTGAAAGAATGGGGTCTAATAGCTTCAGGATTTTTATATTTACCTCTGCTGCATTTTCTTTAGACTACAGAGGAGATGCATAGAGTGCCAATAAAAATATCTAAAATCAGAAAAGGAAGGGATGAAACCCCACCGCCCTGAAGCAAAAAGAAGGGCAAAAGTAACATGCTAGTAAGAATCTGTCACAGTCTGTCGTGCCTGTGGTTCCGGCCGGGCACGACAGATGGCGCTCTGTTCTGACTGAGCACACCTGGGCTTGTTCAGACACAGGTGTGCTTCATTGGGGCTGCTATTTAAGCCCCAGTGAGTCAGAACAGAGCCCAGTTCATTAACAAGGCTATGCCTTACGGTTAATGGTGGCACTTTTGGTTATAATATGAGTTTAATAAAGTTTTGTTTTGGACTACTGTGTTGGCGTCCTTCACACTCTCTGCCACCGTTACAGAATGAACCGCCAGTACCTGGACGTCACGAGCCATGAGGGCGAGCAGGAGTGCGTGTTGCGGACGGCAGCAAACATTGTCGAGGAGATGCTGCAGCTGACAAAGACCTGGGAGATGGAGGTGACTTCTCTGGACCTCCGCGAGCATCTGGAGGGTGAGGAATGGGTGCGATGGACGCCAACAGCTACGGCCAAGGAGCTCGAGCGCCGGCTGAAGAATGTGACATCCCTGCTCCCACTCAACCTCACCCCAGGTCCCAAGCTGCGCTTGGACCGGTTCGCGCTTTGTCTCCGGATGCTGGTCTCCATGGCTGCAAGGGCACAGCGCTACCTCTACATGCTGAACCACGTGTTTTTTTCCGCACGCGACATGGAAGGCGGGGCTTCGTTGACGCAACGCAACGCGGAAGGACGGCAGTCAACGAGCCCTACGTCATTCAAAGCGGAACGTTGATAGTGGAGCCGCCCTGCGCTGTTCAACACGGAAATTCAGCGCCAACAGCGCCACGCGCCAATCACCGCGATCCGCCAGCAGAGAAAGCGCCACGCGCAGCTGATAGCGGAAGTACGGTAAAGAAGGCGCCCTGCGCAGCTGATAGCGGGAACGCAGCCAGCACGAATCACAGCGAGAGGTTGGTAGTAAACGCACCGCACGCTGTTCAACGCGGAAACACGGCGAAAAACGCACCACACGCTGTTCAACACGGAAACACTGCGATAAATGAGCCCTGCACCCTTCAACACGAGAGGAAGGCAAAGAAGGCCACCTGCAACAAGAGAAGCAAGGCAGTGGCAAAGAAGGCCATTCCTGACACAGAGAGCAGGAGGATGGTGGAGACCGCTTCCTGCATCGTGCAACCGGGGAGGTCGACCAAGAAAGCCCTTCGCCGCAAGGAAAGCGGCATCAAGGAATCGACCCCAAACCCAGCACCACTAACCCGTCTGCCGGGTAGAGAGCAGAGAAGGAGCAGCTCCAGGTTAGTGGGAAGTTTAGAATGGTAATTCGGGTGCAGATGCAAATTGAACATGAGGCTGCAGTAACCATTCAGTCGCAGGTAAGGAAGCACATGAGCAGAAACTACTACCTTAAGCTACTGTGGGCAGCCAGGACTGTTCAGCGACATTACCGAGCTAATAAGATGATGAAGCAAGAGATAAGGTCTTTGAAGGAGAGAAAGATGGCTGCTGTTGTTCTGCAAACTGCATTCCAAGGGATGAAAACCAGACAGACTCTGAAACAGAAGCACCAGGCTGCCACGGTGATACAATGTGCTTACAGGGCTCACTGTGCTCAAACGCGATATGTATGCATCAAATATGCTGCTGTCGCCATCCAGCTGAGGTATCGTTCCACACTTGATGCCAGAAAGCAGAGGGAGGAATTCTTGAAATTGCGCTCTGCTGCTGTGTTCCTGCAAGCCTGCTTCAGAGGTCAGAGGGTCAGAAGGGAGAATATCCTGCAACACCAGGCAGCTTCCCTGATTCAGGCTGTGTTCAGAAGATACAGGGAGGTAGTAAAGTACCAGGCCATAAGGGTGTCAGCCATCATCATTCAAAGACATTATAGGTCCTATATTAAGGGTAAATGTGACCATGAGAGGTTCCAGGTGTTGAAAAGGTCTGCGATACGCATCCAGGCAGCTTTTAGGGGTTATTCCGTTCGAAAGAATGTTGCTGCAATGCAAAAAGCTGCTACCATTATTCAGGCTGCAGTAAGAATGCACCAGCAAAGATCTGTTTTCAAGAAGCAGTTCTGGGCAGCAAATCTTCAGAGGAGGTTCAGAAGGTGGAAGCTTGAACATCTTCAAAAGTAGAGGTATCAGCTGTGCAAACATGGTGCAATGTGCTTGCAAGAGTCATTCAGAGGAAAGCAGGCAAGGGATCTGGCCAAAGGGATCAGAGCTGCAAGGACAATCCAATCTCACCTCGGAGATGAACCAACCAGCTGCGTGAACGTTCAGATCACTCAACAGGAGGAGTGGCTGACAAAGTTCCACCAGCAGCTGATGGATAGAGAAGCCTCTATGCTACAGCTGAATGCATCTGTCGCAAATGTAAGGATGAAACACAAGGAAAGGATCACCAATTTACCTCCTCAGCTTGAGAGGACCAAAGGACTCTTGTCCATTTGTAGGAGGGAGATGGAAACCGAAAGAAAAGCGCTGGCTCAAGACAAAGGTGAGCTCAACGGCAAGAGCAGTAAATTCAGAAAAGAGAGAGATCTCCAGAACAAAGCTACAAGCTGTGATGGGTGCCCAAAGAGAGAGGCTGGAGGGAACGGATGAACAGAGGGACCAAACTGCATGCCAGGCAACGAGGAGAGTCCGGACCAGTCAGGAGAAGTTAGAAGCTAAAGTAGCCACTATGGAGGAACAGCTGAATCAGACCAGGGCAGAGCTGAAATGGGTGCAAGACCACAACGTCGCTCTGCAGGCTGAACTGAGGAAAGCCCAAAGGGAGGCCAGTAGGCTCACCGAGCTGAAGAAGCAGGTCAGAGGTATGGAAGCAAAATTGGCGTTTTTCGAATTTCAACTCACTCCACAGACACCAGTGTATGCTGGGACCCTGGAGGTTAACGCCAGAGCAGAGCAGCTGAGGAACAATCTAATGGAGAAGCAGGTAAAGATTCCAGAGGTTGAGCAGCTGCATGATGACTCTGATTGTGCTCTGAGCACCAGTCTCAGGGACACCCTACCTTCAGTTCACCCTCTCAATTCAGCTGACATGGAGAACAAGGGTGGCAGGGGTTTGATGCAGAATTCGGACTATGTAAAAGACCCTTCCCCTTTGAACCCTGTAAAAGTCTGTGTCCAGCTCTCTTTCAGGTTCTGTCAGGGCGAGGCGTTCCAGTGAGTGGGATGATTCCGCCAGGGACTCCAAGGTCGAGTCTGGGCCGCACACAAAGAAATGGACTGAATTTCTGGGATACCGCTCACCACCACCGGGACCCCTGAACATTGCCCCATAAAGGGGACTGTTTAAGTTGAACTGGGTTTTTGCTTGGCCTCCCCCCTGAGGTTCGGGGCGAGGTTGTTTTGACGCCTCAGGAGTTGCGTTTTTTTTGGGGGGGCTACTGTCACAGTCTGTCGTGCCTGTGGTTCTGGCCGAGCACGAAAGATGGCGCTCTGTTCTGACTGAGCACACCTGGGCTTGTTCAGACACAGGTGTGCTTCATTGGGGCTGCTATTTAAGCCCCAGCAAGTCAGAACAGAGCACGGTTCATTAACAAGGCTATACCTTACGGTTAATGGTGGCACTTTTGGTTATGTTATGCTATGAGTTTAAAAAAGTTTTGTTTTGGACTACTGGCTCTGCGTTGGCGTCCTTCACACTCCCCGCCACCATTAAAGAATCCCTTTCCCTCTCTATTATGGACTGTGTAAAAAGTGACAGGATTATATTTTGACTGTCAAAATACCTGCTCAGGGGTACCTCAGGGCAACCTACTGGTGAGGGAATCGAACCCACAATCTTCCGATGCAGGGGCAACTCCCAAACCACTAGGCCACTGCTGCCCTATAGCTCATAAAGACTTTCATTCCAGAACTCATTATGTAATTACACATTAAATCTAATGATGTTTCTTATTTATTAAACAACATTTTCATAATTGTTGAGAATAATTGGAAAAACTCATCATTTAGCACTGAATTTTGTGTGTATGTGTAAATCTAAAACTGACCTTTTATATTTTCCTCATTTTTTTCAACCAATCCAACACATCTTCAGTTATTAGCATATATAATTGAAGGCACGTGTATGTGTGTGTGCACGCTAAATTTATGTCCATTGACAATTTATGCCCATTGTCTCCAGTACTGAACAGAAACAGAAAGATGTCTCTTCATATAGGAACGCTTCTATAGGTCTGGCCCAATCAGAGTTGCACAGTCAAATTCATTCACATTGATATAAAGACCCTTATTTTGGAATGGCACACACATGGTAGTGTAAGGTAAAATAGAAACAAATAAAAATCCATTTATTCAGATCAAAATAAAGGTATTTTATTGTGAGCCTAGTGTGTGTGTGTGCATCCATGCATGTTTTCAGTCAGTATGAAAATGACTCAGTTCAAAATTGTACACCTGCAAGAAAGAAAAAGGAAGAGCCAAGAAGCTGAAAGCCATTGATTAAAACTTGTAATATTCCAACATCTTCTAGGCCACCAGAGTCAAGCCTGAAAGTGTGAAATAAAAGACTTATAACTTGAACTTTTAACTTTTTGTATGAGGACACTGTCTAAGACACATGAAGTCTTAGGCAGTGTCCTCAAACAAAATGTATGCACAAAATGTAAGAACTGTCAGAATTTCCCATCTGTCAGTTTAACACAACATGTTATTTTTCAATATCTTAAATATATAACTGATTATCAGAAGGTCTCAGTCAAGCTTATGACCTGAGGGTGCACCCTGTTGCGGGTACAGTGAAACATCCAGGCTCTCTGTCTATTGCGGTAGCGCTTTGATAGAAGCACATACAGAACAGGGTTTACACATGGATGCAGATATTGGAGCATGGTGCAGGTGAAGTAGAACATCTCCCAGGACTGACCGTGTTTATACAGGCCCAGATATACACATAGCTCCAAAATGTAACCTGGTAGCCAGCACATAGTGAATGTCCCCGCGGCCAGAAAGACCATTAGGGATGCTCTGCGTGTGTTCCTGGCACTGGCTGTGGACATCACAGGACTTTTGTGGAGGAACAAGGCCAGGCGTATGTAGTTGACTGCAATGACCATCATTGGTATGAAGTAATAGAGTACGAACTGGCTTAGGATCACCTGATAGTGGTGCTCCTGGATGGTGGGCATGCAGAAGGTGAAGTTGGTCAGACCTGGTCCCAGGCTCTCCTTAGTGGCAAAAATGCGCAAAGGTAAACTGATGAAAAAGCTCAAAGCCCAGGCCATGACGAGCATCAGCACCAGTAGATCAGTGGTGGGTGGGTGGTAGGGGTTGGTGATAATCATGACCCGGGCCATTGAAACAGCACATAGTGAATAGGTGCTGGCAGACAGAGAGAAAGCCAGCAGGAACTGGTAGATCTTGCAAGATGTATCACCCAGTGGCCAGGAGAAGCTGATGGCTGAATGCAGGGTGAAGGGGATGAGGAGCAAGCTGAGGAAGTCTGCAAGAGCCATACTGAGGATGAGTGCATCTACACGGTTCTTACGCAGGGTGTTGTTCTTAACGAAGAGTGAGAACACTAGCAGGTTGGCACCAAAGCCCACGCCAAGGATCACTCCACAGGTGCAGGCAAAAATCACACCATAGTGGTTACTGAAAACCTGTGTGGTAAGTAAATAGCAGACATTTACAGCAGCTTGACTTGGAAAGGTTTTCAGTTCATTACAGTTTACTTACAAGGCATTTTTAAAACAGACATATACCACTATATAAATACCTGGATACCACTGATATTGACACCATTTCCACTGGAAATCTTCAGATAATGGTTAACGCTTTAAGTTACTCACCATAGTTGATGTTCAGTGTGAGAGAACTTCTTGATTCACCAATTATAAATGAACCTGAAACACTAATTCAATCAAAAATGTCTCACTATGAGAATATGATACATGCTTGACTGTGAAATTTGTTACTGTCCCAGCACACAGTGATAAAAGATCTGACTGCCCATCAGGAAAGCTGGGCTATTACTTCCAAATGAGTTAGTCACTTTTAAAGGGACAGCACCACCTTTCACTTACAAAGACACATTTGCATAGAGAGATGAGATTTATGGATGCTATCCAATTAAATAATTAGAAATTGGAATAACTGGATCTGGAGCTGGAGTTATTTTAATGTCATTTAAAAGTTCAGTTTTACAGGTTAGGTAAAAGATAACCGTTCTTTTTAAAATATCCCTCAGAAAATTTGCTTTTTGCATTTGGTAGGAAATTTAGTATATAAATAAGCATTTTGTTAGGTTTCTGTGTTCACTATGTTCACTTTTCTTGTTTTATATCATTTTATTTTATCAACCGGCCCACTGTGATACAGTAGTTTTGTTAGGCTGAATTGATTTGTACTGTCCAGTCTCTGTCCGCGACCCAGGGCTTATCATTCTCTGCCAGTTTATGACTCTTTAAGGCGTAATGAAAAAGCACTCAGGAAGTTGACACAGGGGTGCCTGATGTTTCTTTTCCATTAGCATGTGTAATTTGGTGTATGGCTGTACCAGGACCATTTAATCACACATTAGCACCCATACATGACTTGAGGCATAATATAGTCTTCAGTGAATTAAGTATTTAGTTTGGTGTTAAGTCTAGTTACTTAACACCATACTAAATACTTAATTGTGTTAAGTCACCTTAACATTTTTGTTCATCCTTTTTATTGAAAATGTTCAAAACTGGAAAGCAAAGCAAAATCAATTCCTCTAACCAAAATAGCAGAAAATACTAGGCTAGGTTCAAAGATGCTAATGTACAAGAGCATAACATAGCTGTCTAAAGTGCATTGTTTGAAAAAAAAAAAATCAGCAGCAATTTGATACATTCACAGAATAAATACACCTTTCTAATTAAATAAATAAATGAATATATCTTTGGTTAGCAATGAAAAATGTGTTAAAAAAGATCCCGATTAGGACTTGTATCATAAGCCTTTTTTCCCCAGTATAGATAACACTAATCGCTGAAGGTTCTAACCATACGGAAATCACAAGATTTTGTTTCCTAGAGCCAGATTAAGCTTAAGCCTAGGACAAAAAACATTTAAGTGGTATAATTACCATTTTAGCCCAAGACTAGGCTTAATCTGTGTCCAGGAAAGTGGCTGCTAGTGAGTACACTTGTGAGTCTTTACACAGAGCATTATGTCAGTTATGACACATCGTTTTATGTCTGCTTGTCACGAACAGAACAATGGTTTAGAAGCCATGGTCCAGAGTGGTTGATGGCATCTTTTCACACTAGTTTCACAGTCTTGTTGTGGCCTACTCTCTCAGTTCTCCTGGCAGTCACTCTGGTCTCTGGCTTCTCACTGACACAGGGCCATGGACTGAGCATGGCCATCCTCTTCGCTTATTGTTGTCTCTATACCTGCCTACACACACTCTTTTCTTTCTCCTGGCAGCGGATTGCAGAGGTTGCTCCTTGTTGGTCTCCTGTGGCAGACTATCACTGGTGCTCATGTTCTGCAGCTCAAAGTCCAAGGGGAAGTCCTTTGAGCTACTAGCAGGCTTGGTGCCGTGGGCTCCCCAGGTAACAGTCTGGATACTGAAATCACTATTTGAGGGAGTGTCCCACACATTGGCAGTATGCACCTGCTTGAAAAGCTCCTGCAGCCATAGCCGCCTTTTTCTGTCCTGCAAGTATCGTCCTCTATCATGCATCAACTGGGCATGGCTCACAGACCTCCTCCTGAAGGAAAGATAAGAGGTTGAAATAATAACCACATTTTATAAGGTTCCACCCCTGCTCAAATGAGATGAATATTATACACAGCAGTACACATCCATCAATTTAGTGTACATTATCTATCTATATACTTATATACACACTATATATATATATATATATATATATATATATATATATAGAGAGAGAGAGAGAGAGAGATAGAGAGAGAGAGAGATACATAGATAGATGGACAGACAGACAGATAGATAGATAGATAGATAGATAGACAGATCAATGAAGATCAAACTAGACCAATCAATCAATCTGTCTATCTATCTATTTGAGTTTTACAATTTGAATATATATATTACAATTTAAAAACTGCAAATAATATGAGGTGCATTACAATTGCAGGAAAATATATTGTCGTGTTCCATTTGAAGGATATTAACTTATTAAGTATTAGGATATTAACTTTCACTTTAACACAACACAATTAACACTATTAGCAAAACATGCAGTTAAACATTCAGCTAAAAAGCAACAATCAAGAGTGAGAAATATGTGCATTTATCTCATATGATTGATTACTATTTCATTTTTAATGTAAGCTTAAGTGGTTTCCAGCCCTGGTCCTGCAGAACCCCTGTCTTACACATTTTACTGATCTCGGCAGACACATTTCAGATTCACTCTTAAGAACTGAAAGTTCCTGAATGGTTCATGGACAATGCAGTAACTAGAATGGAGCCTTTACATTCTATGGAGGTCCCTTAAAAGGTTCTCCACACTCACACATCTCCCTTTAAGAGTAAAAAAAACATCCATTGAAAGGTTCTTTGGGGCACCCAAATGGTTCTTCTGTACCGTTACTCCAAATAACCCCTTTGACACCTTTATTTTGAGGAATATGCTAAAAGACTATATATTTGGACTGTTTAGGAGCAGGGGAAAATTAATCAGGGCAGAGCAGCTCTAGGACCAGGTTTAGGAACCTGCTGAGCTAGGAAATTGGATGATTAATGTCAGAAGAACATTCCTCCTTCTGCCAGTAGATGGCACTGTAAATAAAGCATTTTGGCTTAGGAAAATTATCTAACCATCATATTTATTTCTAATCAATATGCTTTCATCACTTCAACACCTACAGTCTGTTGCTGATCGCATGGATGGGTCTCCCTTGCACAGGTAGAGGGATGCTCAGTAAGAGCACAGCAAAACTCCACTGCTTTAACATCATGCTTATCCACACAACTGTGATGACCCTCATCTGGAAAGGAACCATATGAAATGTAAAATGAAGTGCATTTGCCAGTTTCCATCATCTCTTCAGGCATTGCAAGCTTTTTTGCAGTAGAGTAATTCAATATTGGCAGTGCAACATTTTTTAGTATTATCTAACCACTGGTTTTACAGAACATGATGCATTCACTGCAGTAGGGTAGTGTGAATTGTATAGAATATATTCTAAAAGAAAATTGTTAACATGATTGCTAACTCAGTTTAATCAATCTTAGGAGTGGTGAGCAAGTAGTAACTATGCTACAAACACCTTTTCATTAAATTTCAGTTGATTAAATATACAAAAGCTTTTCACACTTACCTACACTGTTGCAGAGTAGTTCAGCATGTACGACATCTCTTGGTCATTTCTCTGATGTGTACAGCACACCAAATGTAAATGTGTCCAAGCTAAACCATGTCAGGATCACATTACTTGCTAGGGGAGCATATCCAAATGTTGATGGTCCAGTAATGAACTTCAGGTTTTTGAAGCTCAGATGAAGTCTTCTTATTTGCCTTTGGATGTCTGCTGGAGTGAAAGGATGACAGGAGAACTTGCTGGATGCTCTGGCTGCTGAATAAGATTTATGGCACTCACTCTAAGTTGTGGGCGTCTCTGATGGTGCCCAGTACTCCACTAGCAAGTATAACAGTATGAGCAGGAAAAATTAGAATGTCCTGCATACTCAACCAGTGTGTGTGTGTGTGTGTGTGTGTGCACGCATGCATGCGCCAAAGTGTACACCAGACTGACACATATACACACACTCACTGCAAAGCACACAAATACACACCTTCAGTGGAAAGAGGGTGGCTCCCCAGCTCCCAGAGAGGGAACACTAAAGAATGGACAGGAGAGGGCATACTAGCTTAAAGCCTTTATCCATTACCCTGTTTTGCAAGCTGTCCCAAGACAGTCATGATGGTGCTCTTTCAAAACTCACTAGGTACAAGTACATAAGCTTATTGCAATCAGGACAAAGGTCAATTCTAGTTCAGTTAAGAACCCAGACTGAACTCTCAAATGGACTGAACTGAAACTAAATTGATTTGAATGGCCATCATCCAGTGGAAATACTTAATGTGGCATTTTACCGCCCGAGTTGGTAGAAAAGTTTACTCACTGAGCGCCGAGACCCTCCCTTCCCAAGAGATGTGCAGAACTGGGTGAAAAAAGCAAACAACCTCGGCTGACCACCGTCCCAAGAGAGCCTGACCATAACCTCAATGAAATCAAGCCTGTGGGTAGGTCTCCTCCCCTTCTAAGCAAACCTTGTAGCCGTGTAATGGTCAAGGTGGTTTTTGAAGATCCTGCGAAAGAGTAACACTTCATTTAAAAGACTATATAACCTGTGTTAATGCATCTTAACAAAGCAGGCGATGCTCACAGGCCATACATAATATTTTTCCTTTTTCTGAACGTCTTGAGCCTTTTGAGATTAAACTAAATAAATTTGTGACATGAAAATAATGGTCAAAGCTCTCTCATACTACATCTATTTTTTTTCTTTTTTGAAATTCTATTGCATATAAGCTATTATAAGTTATCCCTGAATATCCATCACTACCACTTTCTGCCCATTCCTCATGACTTCAGCAACTGAAGTTTTACCTGCTTATTTGCTTTTAGGAATAATTTGTTCAAATGAATCTGGCTTTCTCCTTTGAACTCTTCCATGCACACAGTTCTTATTCAGTGATCTCGGGATGGACTCCAGAACATTACCGTTTATCATTGTGAGAGAGGACTTTAGAAGCTTAGAATTTAATTTGGGTTCTTTTGTACCCTTGCCCTTCTCTTGATGGGGTCTTTGCTGGTCAGGCACAACTGGGGAGGACAAGAATCATCCTGAATTTCCTCAATTTTTTGCATTGGTGGAGTCCAGACTCCTTAGAGATGGTTTTATCCTTTTTCAACCTGATTAGCAACAAAAACTCTTTTATAAGGTCCCCAGAAAGTTCTTTTGATTCTGCCTTGATATGCCTCCACAAACGTCTGCTTTTTAAGTGTTGTAAAAAGCACACATTGGTAAATCCTAAAAGTGAACCTGCTAATCCTAGTGGTTCTTCAGTAAGTAACTTTCTAAATATAATATTTTTCTCATTTGTCTAACTGGGTTCTCTTTATCTACTTTTAGATATTTTACAGGTTTAAATCAGAAATACAGAGGAAAGAAACAGTAGTATTGCTATGCACTTTTTCTATTATAGTAATTTTGTAAATTCATTGCTTTTTTATGTGTTGTAGCAAAAATGTTACTCAATACATTCAGATTTTCTCTTACTTGCCTGTTGCCTTACAGTATTAAACATTTTGGACAGCAAACATATCTTATGAGGTTTTTTGTTTGTTGATTTATTTATTTTTGTTTTGTTATGTTTGCCAGTCTACTTGCTAAATAATTATAACAGGGTAATTACAGTAATTAGACTATTAGACTAGAGTAGTTACATTACTGGACTAGAACAATTACAGTAACTGGACATATTTCATAATGTAATTGACTTTTCACTATGGAGCCAGTTCTGTTTAGGTTGTGCATTTGCTAAACCTCATTCTTAACACCCAAAAGCCCTTATTAAATATCAGAATTTGAATTTGAATTTTTTGTTTTACTATCAGAGCAGGATAGTGAGATAGTTTCCCTTTTCTTTAATTGCACTTTTTACTCTCAGGCAGGTTTTCTCACCGCTGTTAACTTTGGCTTGCTTGCTGGAAGATTGTATGAGGTTCCAGACTTGGACATCAGTTCCTAGTTTTAGCATCTATTTGGAAAAATACCAATAAATGGAAATAAAATGGAATTCAGGTGATTTTGCCATTTATTCACTGGTGAAGACAGCTGATGAATAGCTTTCTGTTCGGTGGTGAATGTTAAGGGAGACAACTTCCACATGTTGCATCTTTCACATTCTCACATTTTTAAGACCAGGTGTCACTTTCAGTTAGTTCTTGGCAAGAAAAACACCTAACAGAGTTTAAGACTGGTCACTTCTATATTGTAACAAGCACGGTAAGACTTGCCTTTGGTTTGAATGTAATTTATCTTTTGTTTTCTAGTTCTGCCCCATAAACACACATTAATATGTGACATAAAGACTTGGTCTTGGCAGAAGGATGTGCAGAGAGCAGCTTGGCTGCTGCAGAACCATAGAGGTCCAAGTGTAATCATAGGTAATTGAACTCTGCTACCAAGAAAGGACTTTTTTTGTGGCAGGAAAAAAAGCTTTCTGTGGTCTGCTTACTGAGACAAGTAAATGAATAAAATGTGTCACTTAACACCCTCTGCATTACCAAATTGACCACTGGCACTTGACCCTCTCAGCACTTGGACAAACTTTGAGATGGCACCTGCATTAGATTAGTTCTTTTCTATAAACCAGCTTTAAGTGAATGATATGTCACTTGAGTAAGAGACCAGGTTTTGTCAACCAAACCACCCAGTATGCCATCTTGCTGTGAAATTATTAAGACTGATGTCCCCAGCAAGGCCAATATTTTTTGTTCTACCACTGAACGTCGGCAATTTATCATCCAAACATCCCACGGGTTTGTGTTGTGTAGGTACTTTTGGACCTCAGTCCAGTGGGTTTGATTCTGTGCCAGAGACAACATGGCCACATTGCCAACAGACCGTTTAGAGCCCAAGCTGTGAATGCTTGTCTGAGAGTTACAGTAAATCCTTCTGCTAGCAGCACTAAGAAGTTTGGAAACCTACAAGGCTGCTTCCCCCACCCTCCCTAAACCTCCCACTAGCTGTTGCATGAGCCTGGATTCTATGGAACAACTTTTTTCACAAATATTATCAGTTAGCTTTAACTGATGGCAACATTTTCTTGCACTCAATTGTCAGTGAGTTCGACAAATTGTTTGACATAAAACCCAATGAGTCCCATTTTTCATTATAACTGATGCAGAAATTAAAAGTTTATATGCTCAATGGGCATGCACTGAAAATCTTGTGCACACCTTTCTAAGAAAATGGCACATTGCGGTCAGAAACGTTTAATTGTATTGATTATTAAATAAATAAAGTGTGAGCGATTTGGCACAAGATATATATATAATTTGATATGTGTCATTTTTATAAAAATTTGCCTTATTGCCCAGCTGCATTCATTAATCATTTATGTTAACTATTCCAGTGCAAAAGCTTCTTTCTCTGTTTTTCTCATTTTTTAATGTTTGTATATATTTTGATCATCACATTTTTGGGGGTTTTTATGATGCAAAAAAACAGCAGCAATATATTTGATCTTCACGATTTAGAAATGAATGCTAATTATCACTTGATACAAATGTTCCAAATGTTGCTTCTGTTAGGCCAAGCTTTACATTTTAGGACAGGTATTAAAATATAGCAAACATACTATAGCATGGTATTAGAGACAATAATTTATCTTCCACTTGTTTCAAAGATGAAGAACAGGTGGCATCTTATGAGGTCTGTCAACATTTCAGTGGTGAGCAAGCCGCATACACAAACATGTCTTGATTTTATCTAATCGTCTGGAGGGAAAGTCCTTCCAGTAAACGGTCGGTTTGTTTAGCAACCCACCATCCAACCATACATAAACTACACAAATATTTACCGCATAATGGAGGTGGACCGGGTTATTTTCTAATGCCTCATCTATACTAAATCATTCTTCACAGTAGAGAAATTGCTAGGTACACCACAGCTAAAGTAGATGAAGAGGCACTTTGTTAGAGCTAAGTCTACAATGGGATCCAAATTTCTGGGGTGAAAGGTGAGGGAGTTCAGGTAGGGTTTGGGGGCTCATACATCATGGGTGTTGCTGGCCCTCGACCCCAGTCCACTGGTGCTGAGAGGGGGGCCTGAGGAGAAGTCTGGGAGACGGCACACCAGAGCTGTGTGTGCTGCCACACAGTAAGGCCTTTTGCTGGCTGCCATGGCGTTTGCGACCGCAGAATTGCAGTGTTTACTTTAAAGCTGGTGCATAAGAGAACAGCAGACCACCGGCAGCCGCCACCCGCTGGGCCCTGGGCAAGGTCTACGGCTCATCTTTGTTGAAAATGGCTCAGGAACCTGCCGCCTGCACAGGGCCAAGCTAAATTTAGCAACAAACTGAAAAACCCACCTCATTCTTAAAAAGCTGTTTAAGTTTCCATTGAGAGAGGGGGTTCAGCAAAGGACGGGAACGGCCTTTTTTTGATTTGCTTATTTTTATTTATTTGTTTTCTGGCATTACTGCCTCTCCTTACAGATGAGGAGCTCTTAAGTCTATTGATCATTCTTTATTCAATTAAGCATCTTACTTAAAACTAAACAAACAATTTCAGTAGTACCCAGTTCACCCATCTCCTTTCTTCTACATGTCAAGGACTTCCAAAGTCAGTTCAAGATAATGGGATGCTATAAACGAATGTATATTTGATTCAGAAATTCTGTTGGTTTGTTACTATTGAAGGATTTCTAAGATTGTTCTTAAATATTATTCAGGTGGAAATGTCCTCCATTGACTACTTTATAGGCTTTGTCATAAAAAAATGAGTTAACACCTTGACTCCTTGAATTCAGTGCAGTCTGTGTGCCTTGTGTACATAATTCTTTATTTCTTTAAAAAAGTAAAAACTCATGATTATGTATATTCCTTTGGTATATCATTTCAGTCAGAACAACAAAAATACTTTATTAACTTTCAGTGTAAGCTAGGGTGTCTGGATTTCATTTCATTTTGAACGTTTCTATTAGTCCATTCATCATGAAACTTTGACAGAGTATAAATGACCGCTGGCATTTCCAATTAATATGTAAAATGATAAAATGTTTGTTACAATGTTTTTGACAGTGATAAAGTAACTGTATCCCATGTCAGTTGATATGGTGCAAATTACCTTTTTACTCACAGATGGGATTTTTGAGAAAAGTGGCAGGAATGCTACAGTATAATGCCTCATATTGTCAATGTAGGACAATTCCCATAATCACAGCATGCTGAATCAATCAGCTGCGCTCACTGTTTCAGTGTAACCTGTGTGGTCCAGCCCTGTGCTCTGGGACAGTAGACCTGTTCTGGTGGTAAAGGTAATTGTACTTGGCATCATGAGTGCACATTTTATGCCAAGCTTTGCACATAAGATCCCCAATGTGGAATTCATGCGATAACATGTGGAAGTCACAAAAAATGAATGTGGCCATATGACATGGACAAGGTCACGAGAAAGAAATCATAGTAGGTGGGCATAGGCGTTGGTTTGCACCTATTCACGGTCTCCTACATTTCATCTTACAGAGTTCACATTGCCTTCGAACGTGACCCAATATTGACAAGAGCTGACCTCCATCAATAACTGCCAAACAAAACAGTGCAATAGTTTAAATAATAATTGGACAAATAAATGGAGAAGTTGTTGGGTATTCAGATTTGAGAAGAAGGTGGACTGCCAGGGTTCGGGAAGGGGCGTCTCACCTTCCCTGCAGTGAGAGATGTTGACATCAAGGTGTGTGTCCTATAAGTGCAGTTTTGACTGTCAACATGGGAAATATACTGTGCAAGGGCTGCAGGATAGATTTTTCATGCCAGGACAAACCTATTCAACTCCCATGAAAAGCTAAAGTCTCAATCTGGCATAAGACCAACAGCCTGATCTTAATTAGTTATGAATTACATCCTTTCAGTCGCTGTAGGTTTGTCAAGGATAATGTCCTCATTTCTCATTAGGAACTCTAGTGGAATACTCCTTAAGCGAATACTGAGTATCACTGCCAACTTACAGGATCCAGTTTGACCATCCAAAACACAAGGAAGAGTTTCATGTCAAATCAGTAGCAGTAAAATTAGGCTTATAGTTTTCTTGCTCCCTGAGAATGTTTCAGGATCATGTGGAGCGATTTCATTACATATAAAACGAAATATTATATATTATATCATATGACAGATCATGTTCTTAGTAAAGTTAACTGGCTTAGATTTAAGCTTCATTAATAAGGTTATTTGCACTATGTCACTGACAAACATGACCGCATTCGATTGATGCTCCTAAAAATCACAGAGCCACATGGAACCATAATGGATTCCAGTGGCCTCACTGGATGCCCAGCTACCCATTTTTTGGCCTCCAATGTGTGGCACTGTACAGACAGAATATACACTTTTTTAAATGCAGGCAATGTAATAAGACATGCTCCATTCTAAAAAAAACTTCCAAAATCAGAATTTTTTACACATCTGGAGGATGTGTAAAACAGATATCTAAAAAGATTAATATTTTTGATTTTAAAGATTTATATTTTAAAGATTTATATTATAAAGATTAATATTTTAAAGTCATAGTTAAAAATGACCTTTCTGGAGAAAATATTTCTCTAAAAAATGTGTCACACTTTTAAATAAATTTATCTATGGGTGAGAAGCCTTGATAAATTAAAAAAAGATAGCTGATGAAGAGAAGGAAGGTTGATATTTTGTGTGTGCAAGAGACTAGATGGAAGGGGAGTGAGGCAAGGTGTATTGGAGGAGGGTTTGATGGCATTGATGGGAAGATAAATGTGGTAGGGGATATCCTAAAGGAGGAGTTTTTGGAGAGTGTTTGAAGGTGAAAAGAGTTTCAGAGTGATGAGTATGAAGCTGGAAGTAAAAGGTGTGATAATGAAAGTTGTTGATGAGGAGGTGATGGTTAGGTATGGTCGCAAGGAGAGGAATGCAGAAGGTATGATGTCAGTGGATTTTGATAAAAAGGATGGAAATGGCTGTAGTGAATACATACAGTTAGGTCCATATATATTTGGAAACTGACACAAGTTTTGTTTTTGTACCTTGTTTTTGTATTCCAATTATAGTTATATAATGGACATGGACATAATGTGTATACTCTCAGCTTTCATTTGAGGGTATCCACATTCAAATTGGATGAAGGGTTTTGGCGGTCCTTAACATGTGCCACCCTCTTTATAAAGGGACCAAAAGTAATTGGACAAGGCTCAAAGGCTATTTCATGGGCAGGTATGGGCAATTCCTTCATTATGTCATTATCAAGTAAGCAGATAAAAGGCCTGGAGTTGATCTGAGGTGTGGTGCTTGCATGTGGAAGATTTTGCTGTGAACAGACAACATGCGGTCAAGGGAGCTCTCCATGCAGGTGAAAAAGCCATCCTTAAGCTGCGAAAACAGAAAAAACCCATCAGAGAAATTGCTACAATATTAGGAGCAGCAAAATCTACAGTTTGGTCCATGCTGAGAAAAAAAGAAAGCACTGATGATCTCAGCAACGCAAAAAGACCTGAACGTCCATGGAAGACAACAGTGGTGGATGATCAAAGAATCATTTCCATGGTGAAGAGAAACCCCTTCACAACAGCCAACCAAGTGAACAACACTCTCCAGGAGGTCGGTGTATCGATATCCAAGTCTACCATTAAGAGTAGACTACATGAAAGTAAATACAGAGGGTGCACTGCAAGGTGCAAGCCACTCATAAGCCTCAAGAATACAAAGGCTAGATTGGACTTTGCTTAAAAAAATAAATAAATACATAAAAAATACATTATATATATATATATATATATATATATATATATAAAAAAGACAGCACAGTTCTGGAGAAACATTCTTTGGACAGATTAATCCAAGATCAACTTCTACCAGAATGATGGAAAGAAAAAAGTATGGAGAAGGCGTGGAACAGCTCATGATCCAAAGCATACCACATCATCTGAAAAACACGGTGGAGGCAGTGTGATGGCTTGGGCGTGCATGGCTGCCAGTGGTACTGAGACATTAGTGTTTATCGATGATGTGACACAGGACAGAAGCAGCCAAATGAATTCTAAGGTGCTTAAATCCAGCGAAATGCAGTCAAAGTGACTGGGTGGCGTTTCATAATACAGATGGACAATGATCCAAAATATACAGCCAAAGCAACCAAAGAGTCTGTTAAAGCAAAGAAGTGGAATATTCTTGAATGGCCAAGTCAGTCACCTGATCTGAACCCAATTGAGCAGCATTTCACTTGTCGAAGATTTAACTTTGAACAGAAAGGCCCACAAACAAACAGCAACTGAAAGCTGCTGCAGTATACACCTGGCAGAGCATTAAAAAGAAGGAAACCCATCATCTGGTGGTGGTGTCAATGACTTCAGCCTGTCATTCCCAGCAAAGGATTTTCAACCAGGTATTAGAAATGAAAATATTGATTTTTTATTGTTATTTAATTTGTCCAATTACTTTTGAGCCCCTGAAATGAAGGGATTGTGTAAAAAAAAGCTTTAGTTCTTCACATTTTTATGCAATCCTTTTGTTCATCCCACTTAATTAAAGCTTAAAGTCTGCACTTCAACTGCATCTGAGTTGCTTCATTTAAAATTCATTGTGGTGATGTACAGAACCAAAATTAGAAAAAGGTTGTTTCTGTCCAAATATTTGCAAATAGATGCAAACAAGTGGATTATATGCTTTGCAGGAGGGTCAGTCTGAAGGAAATTGGAGACTGCAAAGTAGTGACAAGGGAGAGCGTAGCTAAGCAGCATAGGATCGTGATGTGTTTGATGACTTTGGATATTAAGAAGAGGAAGAAGGTGATGACAGAATCTAGGATCAGATGTTAGAAGCTGAAGAAGGAAGACTATAAATTGGAATTCAGGCAAAAGTTAAGACAGGCGCTGGGGGATAGTGAAGAGTTACTGGGCAACTGCTGTGGTTGGAACTAATGTTTGGTCAGGACAAAAATGTACACTGTGGTCTGATCGAGAGCAATCATTCTGCAAACCATAAAGTTAACTGGATTCCAGTTTCATTTTGATCCCACTTGATAAGACACTGACTTACACAGAAAATGAATTACCTTAGGCTTGGTGCTCTCACCACTCCAAGTGTAAAAGCCCAGAAATCGGTTTCTGTAAATTTCTTAATAATGCACAGTTTCACACCAACACTGTCCTGGTAAACGTTATTCCCCCAATGTACAAGCAACATAAATCTACCATCAAAAATATTACTTTATCTCCAAGGTCCAAATGTGTACCTTAAATGAGCTTTAGAAATAGAATGCATTCAGGGTTTCCAAAGCAAAGGGAAGTCAGTCATGTCAGTCAGTCATTTTCCAGGCCGCTTGTCCTCATCAGGGTCGCAGGGGGTGCTGGAGTCCATCCCAGCTCACACAGGGTGAAGGACGGGGGACACACCCTGGACAGGTCGCCAGCCCATCGCAGGGAGCAAAGGGATGTATTAGTAATAAAATAAAGACAAGGAGGTTGAAATCAACGCGACATAAAAAATATAACTGCATTAAAATATGATACAATCATGTTCCTTGACTAAATGTACAGACAATATACCCTTGCAGATACCAACCCATGCCTTTTTTTGCTGCCTTTGTATTCTGAAAGTTTTTTTTTTTTTCTTGGCATAGAGAATCTTTGAAAAATCTTTGGAATTTCCCTTGAGAACATTTAACAATCAGTTGTTGAATTTATTCAAAGTCCACATACAATATATACATTGACATTTCATCAAGTCTGAACATTTTACCCTGCATTCCTTTTGGAAAACCACTTTTATACATAGAAATGTTGATTATTACTTAATGTTTTCAGATCCTTTTCCTGAGGGCACCACTGTTATACTTTATGAGACATTTTTTTGTGTTTTTTGGCTGAATCAGTGTTTTCTGTGTAAATGAAATACAACGAAGGCGTAGGAGGTGTTTCTTAAGAGTTTGAAATTTTTTAAACTTTACTCCCACCACTTTATAGACAGCCCTGTCTTTAAGGGCCAAGCAAAGATTTAGCACTAAATCATGTGTGGTTTGAGTTAGACTTTGGGCATTGCTGCCATACGTTTTGCAATATCCTTTAAATTCAAGTCAGATCCGGGGGGATGTACCATCTCACATTGTGAGTGATCCTGATAAAGATACTAGGATACTTGAGACACTGTTCTCTACATAGTGTTTGCTGTTAAGTAAACTGAGTGTAAAAGGCTCGACTGAAAGATTTACTTAATTGTATATATTTTATACATATATAGGGAATAATGTATATTTTATAAATATATATTTTATCTTACTAAATCTTGTTACAATTTAAATTTGGTGGGATGTTAAATTATTAATGGGCCACTTTTGAGGCATAGCTTATTATTAAAATCACCAATATTTTAGTAATACATTAATAAAATAAACTAAACTAAACTCCCTTGTTCAAGAATAAATGCTGGACAGTACAGAGATCATGCATTTCATTAGGTTTCAACTCTTGCTGCAGAAAACATTTTAATAGTCAGAATATATCTTTGGGACAAACGTAACAGACCTGTTCTAAACATAAGGTGCAACTTCAGTGCCATTAGTCACATTGTGGATACCATTGCACAACAGTAGTGATGGAACTTGTGCTATATTGGTCCCAGACATCTCTTCTCATTTATTGGAGTATAAATAAAAGGTGACAGACATTTCAATATCCTTTATTCATCCAATCAAAATAAGAAAAATCTCACTCACTCTCACTCATTTTCATAGCTAATTTGAGTCGAAGGGCAGTGCTGGGGTCTATCCCAGCTCTCACAGGGTGAAAGGCGAGGAAACAACCTGGACAGGTCGCCAGTCCATTGCAGGATAGACACACAGACAAACACACTCACACATACACTCGCACCTAGGGGGCAATAGTGTCCCCAATCCACCTGACATGCATGTCTTTGGCCAGGGAGAAGAAAGCCACACTGACATGAGGAGAACATGCAAAATTCACACAGAAATGACCTGGACTGTAACACCTGGGAATCGAACCCTGTACCTTCTCTGAGTAAGATCAGAAAATCAGAACATACATGAAGGAAATTAGGTAAAATATTATTGATCTTTATAAATTAGGCAACTTGACCCTGCCTGGAAGAGAATGGCAGAAGTTATTTATGTACACTTTTTTTAAAAATTAAGGTTAAAACCAACATATGCAGTGCAAACAACATTGTAAAATTTTATCTGTGTCATTATCTTTCACCAAGGATCATATGTGACAGTTAAGTCTAAACTACAATTACAGAGAATCATTTTAGGAAATATATTTCAGGATTGTCATATTGGTAATGGATTCTATTTAATGTGAGATTTTAGACCATTACACACAAAAAAAAGTTCAGGGTCACACAATGTTTTCACAGAATTGAGTTAAACTCCCTAGAAACTCCACTGACCTCACCGCCATTAAAAAGGAGTTTACAAACAAAGATCTTTGTAGAACATGGAACCACTCTGTGTCTAATCATCTTAGATATATTTACTTATGTACCTACATTTACATTTATCCAGAGCAACTTCCATGTCCTAATTGCAGGGACCTTCCCCCTGGAGCAATTTGGGGTTAAGGGTCTTTCTCAGGAACCCAATGGTGGTAGTGCTAGAGGTGAGATTTGAACTTGTGACAGTTTGGTCCATAGATCTATAGGCAAGTACCCTACCACTAGACCACCACCACCCTCATGATTGTAAATTATTTTACAAGAATGTTGCCTTTAAACAGTTGCTAATTTGGGAGCAGTGGTGGCATTGTGGTTAGGCCCATGTCCCTATTTGGAAGGCCGTGAGCTAAATCCCCAGACTAGCAGGTTACTCTGAAGTAACTTTGAGCATGGTACCATCCCCATCACTGCTCCCAGGGAGCTGGAAGCATGGCTGCTCACTGGTCCACTTGTGTGGATGGGATTAATAAAATCCAATCCAATTTTTTTCCCCCCATGTGCTGTTTTTCTTGCTGATTAGTTGCTTTCACTTTCACTTCATTGTAAGTACTGAGGTGACAGAAAAACATGTTATGTGCTTTTGATCTTTTTTCCATTTTAAGTAAATTTGCACCACTGAAAGTATAATTTTCTTGCAGGGTGACGTTAATAAAGAGCCTACTTATCTGCCCCCTTTAGATCCAAGTCTGTTGGTTAAACATGGCTAATGCCGCCATCTTGAGGAAATTCGATTCAGACACACAGCTCAGTGAGACTCCCCTTTAATATAACCCAATTAATGAATCAATCAATCAATAAACGATTAATTGGCAGAAAAATAAACATTTAATCTAATTTAATTTATTTTAGGATAAATATATACATATATACACGAGGGAATGTGTATAGTTTGTCTAGTGGGCGTTAAAGGAGCAGATGATTGTTCCGGTCTTGTTGTTTCTGCACGGCTGTGTGCTAGTGTTTGTTCGGACACATACTGTGAGTGTGAGACTGGGTGAGTGAGTGGTGCACTCTTCCCTCCTCGAGCCTCCATCGCGCTCTTTGTTGAGGCGACAGGACAGCCGGGGAGTTCCGCCTGCACGCGCGCGCCTTACTGACAGCGGGCAGCCAATAGCGTGCGGCGTTACTGAGCAACGGGGCGGGGGGCGCGCGCGCGCAAGGCAGTCGGGAGTAGCAAACGGGCTGTCCGTTATCGTTTCTGAGTGAAAATCAAACCGAGTTAGCGTTTTAGCCTCGTTTACTGAAAAGGCGTCGAAGCCCGGTACCTGTGAGAATCTCTACCCGGTGAGAATAAAAACGGCTGCTCTTTTAGTCGAGTGAAAGGCGGGAGCACGTTCAAACGCGCCCGCCGGTTTGACGTTTGACAACAACAGGAGCGGAAAGGAGGAGCGGGGAGGAGGAAAGGAGGGTTAGGTGTTTGAAAACGTCCCGAACTGTGCCCTGCTTTGCCTCCTTTCGAGCCGAAGCGGTTTTAGGCGCTGCATTCCCGTCCTTGGCCTGGTCCTGAGCTTAGCTGAGTCGGCTAACAAAGCATGGCGGATTTCCTCGAAGACCCGTCCGTCCTCACGAAGGAGAAGCTGAAGAGTGAGCTGCTCGCCAACGACGTGCCTCTGCCCAGCGGAGAGCACAAGAAGGACGTGTACGTCCAGCTGTACCTGAAGAACCTGACCGTGCAGAACCAGAGGAAGAACCCTCCGCCAGACACCTTCTCCAGCGACGAAGAAATCACCCCTGTCATCTCCAGCAGAAGCCGCTCCGGAAAAGTAATGTTGCTATTTTTTGGGGAGCTGGTTAACCCTTTACTTTCAGTAGCTCGTGGTCATGTTCCCTCACCATTAACCTGAAGACTTCACTTACACCTCCATGTAACTAAAATACCACTTAATTAACCATATTTACTGCAGTCTTTTGGCCTTTTTTTTGCAAATTAATTGCCGATGTTTGGATGCTCATCTGTGTTTTAGATATGATCACGTGTTGGTTTTTTTTCATCATACTGAAATTAGTTGAACACAAACGGTGAAATATGCAGATTAGCCATTAAATTGCATTTGCTTTCCAGTAGATCAGAAATGGACTCATGAAATTGTCTTGTGTCTGTGATTAATCCGCAGAAAGCTACGAAGAAGACCGATAAGGTTCGAAAAGAGGAGTTGGATGTTTTTAGTCTGACTGATGAAGACTTAAAGGTTCAGCTGTTAAAGTATGGAATCAATCCAGGCCCCATCGTTGGTGAGTTTTGTCTTTACTTCATGGTGAAAATGTTAAAAGTTTTGGTGAGCAGCTTTTAGGCTGCACCTGCTCTGTCTAAATGTATATGACATTATCATTTCCGTTAGAAACAAAAACACTCACTAGGTATCCATGAAAGACCGGAGCGGGCTGTTTCTTTTGAATGTCCGTGCATTTGTTATTTCAGCAGCTTTGCATGATTCTTCAATTCTTCACTTCAGGTAAAGAGTTTCTAAACGTGCTTGTGTGATTTCATTCTTCACTGCATGACAGACTCAACCCGTAAGCTGTATGAGAAAAGACTTCAAAAGTTGTTGGATCGGCCTCCATCAGAGAACGTCCCACCTGAACCTGAAACTGCGGTTCCAGAGACGGTCACCCTAAAGGCCGACGGAAGTCAGAATGGCAATACGCACTCAGTGGAGGATCAGTATAGTGACAAAGAAGAAGGTAATGTTCTATATTTGGCTTGTTTTATATATTAAAAACTCTAGTCTAATTCTCACATGGTGAAGGGTTATAGTTCTTGTGTTTAATTACTAAAAAAGAACTTTGTTGATATACTGAATTAGGAGATGTTAAATGTTCAAATAGTTTTAGAATAAATTCGTAAAAACAAAATTAAGTTTATATATGATTTGAATATCTTAAGACCTTTTACAGGTTGTATAGTAGATTCTGAATACGCACATGTTGACCATGTAAATACTGGTCTTTTGAAAATTAATACATGTATGTGTCAGGTATTATGAGCTTCATGTTTTTGTCTTTCAATATGTTGCAGGATATATTCTCAGGGCCAGACAGTAGATTTAGATTTCCAGGCATAATGTTTTTCTGTTTTAATTTTTCACGTTGTAGATATTGTAGCTGCACATCCAGAGCCAGTTCCCATCACAAACAAGTCAGTGAGAAGCAGAGGGAAAACACCAGTCACCACCAGGACAAGCAGCAGACAACGTGGCAAGGTAAAGTCTAATGCAGTATTAGTAAATACATTTGTTTTGTTGACCAGGAATTCTCCCTTTTCTGTCTTTTCTGAATGTCCACAAATAAGAGCTATTTATAATGATTCAGATAATAGACGTTTATTCCAGTGTTATTTTATTACTTATCTGGATGTTGTAAGTCTCAATTGAGGTTGCATTCTATCACTTGAACTCTGTCATACATCAACCATTTCAGTGTGATTTTCATAGATTTTTATTTATGTTAAACAGAACCATCACTTTACTGTACAATTTGTGTCTTAGCAGGTGGAAGAGACAACCTCCGCTAACGAACAGGCAGATTCTGTGGATGGCCGAGATGTTTTACATAAAATGTTCCCAAATTTGCCTGCTACACCCACAGGCATTACGTGAGTGTAACTCTATCAAATCACAGTCTTTTTCTCTAAATCCAGCTTCTCTAATATTTCACCAATATTGCAGTAATTACTATAAAGTTAATATCACAAGATTGTGTTTCATTGGCAAAGAACTATGTTCAGATTATTAGGGTTGGGCAGCAGAGTAAAAATGTTAAGATAATTAAAGACCATTTTGATACATTTTTAATGTTCTGAAGTTTGATCATTTTGAATAGATAACAGGCAGAGGTTCATATTTTAACATACATTTTTTTTGTTTTGATACATTCATTTTATTCCACATTTCACACACTGCACTAACTGCAAAAAAAGGAAAGTTACCACATTTAAATTTCATCTTGCAGTGCCACCTGTCGGAGGCCAATTCATGGGGCAGCTGGGCGTCCAGTGAGGCCACTAGACCTCTGGCCTGAAGAGTCCCTTTTTCAGCAGAGCATGTACACAATCAGCAAATCGTCCCTCACAGACAGTCGCAGTGCACTGTCATCTGCCCGTCCTCAAGCTCGCCGCTCCTACTCCATCTGGCTGAAATTGCTGGTGTTCCTCACCCTGGTCGGCTCTCTTTTCTACATCTTCCAGAATGTGACCACTGAGCAGATTGACACATGCAAGCTCTTCATACAGGACAATGTGGTCAGTCCACTCCTTACTGCTTTTGATGGTCTTTTTCAGGAAGAGAACAGTGCTAGCAAATAAAAGCCCTCTCAGTGTGGCTCGACAGAGTGTGCTTGAGCTGTCTCTCAGACTTTAGTCTCAGCCCATTTTGGTCAGTTGGAGTGTCAATATGTTGGCAGAGGTTTTGATTTTTATTGCAGTTCATCTTTACATCCAGGTCTGAAAGTACTTGTTTTAAGTAGTCTTTGTGTGAATTGTGTTTTCATCTTGCTTTTTTGTAGCACATACCATGACAAAGGAATAAATAGTATTTGTATAGCTTTGCATCATGTTGGAACGTTTACCAGTATGGCTGTAGCACTTCAAGGGCTACCCCCTTACAGAGTCATATTTGTTCTGAAATAAAAACAAACTGGTTTCCTAAAAAGGTTCAATATGTGTTAAGCACAGGGGTAGGTGAGCCTGATGTGAATTTAACATAGGCATTCTGAAAAGTGATTATTTTTATGTTGTTCCCATTAGACTGTAATGAAATTTAATGTATATACATAATTTGATAACTTTTTTTTTTTTTTTTTTTTTTTTTTTATTCAAAGTAATCTGACACAATGGGGACAGAAATAGTATCTCTAATTAAACAGTTAGCTTCCATGTATGTGTATTGTAGCATTGAAATGTGCCCAAATCTTACCAGGTCAATTATGCAGTCTGCTTCTAGTGCCACATGTTTTAGTCTTACCAGAGCTTGGTCCACAGCTCTGTACTCTCAGGCAATAGATGGCATTGCAGTGCCACTGAAGTTTAACTGGTTCATTTCATGATAGAAAACAACACAGTTATAGTATGTATGTAATCTCATCCTGTGATGTGAAAGTATAGTTTTGGAAATGCTCAAATGAGTCAAGACCTTCCCAAAATCACTTGTCTGCTTTTTTTTTTTTTTTTTTTTTCTTCTTCCCTCTCTCCCCTGGTCAAACACTGATTTTCTGGCCAAACTATGAATTCATGTGCTGTAATTTTAAAAGGTGGCATTCAGATGTATTAGCCATGCATGAAACAGCTTAATCCGATTCATTCAGATGAAATATATTTGTGCTGTTGTTCTTAAAAGGTTTTGTTTTTGTATTGTATTACTTGGAACCGAATTGTTTTTGCTTTTTAAACTGCAATATTTTTCTAATACATTCTCTTCTAGAAAAAAACTTTTTAAGAACAAATAAATGGAATTCATTTAAGAAAGGTGTGCATCAAAGTGCTGCAGACAACATTTGTTTCTACCTGCTTTGTAAAAGCAGAAATGGTTTTTAAAAAATGGTAACAAAATTTGCACTTTGTCACAGGGCAGCTACAAGTGAAAAGACAAAACAAGGAATTTGGAGTTTTACCTTCATCATGGATTTGAGTGTTTTATCATTGGTTAAATACAGTAATGGTGTGAAATAAAAAATGAAAGACAGCTTTATCCTTTCAGTCTCCTTAATTATGCCTGTTTTGCTTGTGTGTATGCATGCAGTTGTCAGTTCAGTCATAAAACGGCCATTAAATTGATTAGGTTTCTCATCCACAGATATTAAATCAGATGAACAGACCCTAGATCAGCATGGCCACGAAGACCTGCGATAAATAGGGGCCTGTGTTGTCGTTCATTACGTTACAGTATTTAATGTTATCCAGAGTCACCTATGGCAGTGCCTTGTAGTTTCCAGAAGACAAATTTTCCTAATGTAGAGAAGGACCTGCATGATTGGGAAGATTCCTAGTAATGCCATTTTACTAAAGGTTCCAAATAAAAAGTGATGCCAAGATTTTGTGCTCCTGTTGTAGGAGTGATGACTGTGTTCTCAGAAATGAAGGCAAGATCAGTTTGTGGGGATGAGTCCCCTTTAATGAGGAGGAGATCTTTTTTGGATGATGAATGGGATAGTAGTGAGACCAACTATGCTATATAGGTTGGAGACAGCACTGATGACAGGCATAAGAGCTGGAGGTGGCAAAGTTGAAGATGCTGAGATTTGAGGGAGATTGTGTTTGGAAATGTACAGAGGAGAAGTGAGGAGTATACTGGAAGAAGAATGTTGAAGATGGACCTGCCAGGTAAGAGAAGAAGGCCACAGTGAAGGTTTTTGGATGTGGTGAGAGAGGACATGAGGTGGTTGGAGTGAAAGAGGAAGATGCAGAGGACAGCATTCAACACCACAGTTCAGCATTCAACACCATCATCCCTCAGCACCTGAGTGAGAAGCTGAGGCTGCTGGGCCTGAACACCTCCCTCTGTAACTGGATCCTGGACTTCCTGACTGGGAGACCCCAGTCAGTCAGGATCAGTAGCAGCACCTCCAACACCATCACACTGAGCACAGGAGCCCCCCAGGGCTGTGTGCTCAGCCCACTGCTGTTCACACTGATGACCCACGACTGTGCAGCCAAGCACAGCTCCAACCACATCATCAAATTCGCTGATGATACAACCGTGGTGGGTCTGATCAGCAGGGGAGACGAGGCAGCCTACAGAGAGGAGATACAAGAGCTGACGGACTGGTGCAGAACCAACAACCTGTCTCTGAACGTCGACAAGACTAAAGAGATGGTTGTTGACTTCAGGAGATCACGTCGGGACCACACTCCACTTATCATCAACACCTCACCTGTGGAGTTGGTCCAGAGCACCAAGTTTCTTGGTGTTCACATCACCGACAACCTCACGTGGTCCCTCAACACCAGCGCCATCACAAAGAAAGCCCAGCAGCGCCTCTACTTCCTGCGCAGACTGAGGAAAGCCCATCTCCCACCTTCCATCCTCACCATCTTCTACAGAGGAACCATCGAGAGCATCCTGAGCGGCTGCATTACTGCCTGGTATGGGAATTGCAACGTCTTAGACCGCAAGTCCCTACAACGGGTAGTGAGAACAGCTGAGAAGATCATCGGGGTCTCTCTGCCCTCTGTACAGGACATTTTCACCGCTCGCTGCATCCGCAAAGCAACCAGCATTGTGGATGATCCCTCCCACCCTTCCCACACTCTCTTCTCCCTCCTGCCATCCGGGAAAAGGTTCCGCAGCATACGGGCCTCCACTTCCAGGATGGGAAATAGTTTCTTCCCCCTGGCCATCAGACTGTTGAACTCTGGATCCACCAATATCATGGACTCTTAAAAACCCACCAATAATACAAACCTCTTAAACCCACCACTTCCTCCACTTTTCATTCTGTATTTATTTATTTATCTCGTGTTGCACTCTTGCACTTTAAATACAGTAACACCGCTCCACCACACTGCTACACCATAATGTGCCTGGGCTGCTTTGTTCCACAACACTGCAGCCTTCCACGGATGAATGTACTGTCTGTCGTGCCGTCTGTTGTTGTCTGTCTTGTCTGTCTTGTCCGCACTTGTTGCCCCGTGTTGTGTCTTATGTTGTCTTGTGTTGTGTCTTGTCTTGTGTGTAGCACCAGGGTCCTGGAGGAACGTTATTTCGTTTCACTGTGTACTGTGTATATGGCTGAAATGACAATAAAATCCTACTTGACTTGACTTGACTTGACTTGACCAGAAGAAATGGAACCGATGATCTGCTATGGTGACCACTGATGAGAGCAGCTGAATGAAGAAGTAATTTAAGATGGTGAACCATCTTCCATGATGATGCCATCTGGGTAACGGTTTCACTTGGTGGATTTTTCTTTTGGATTGTGGATAATTTTGTAGATTATTTTCAGGGAATGCAATTTTTATCTGTACTCTAATAAGTTTGACCTTTATCTGAAACTACCAGATAAGAATGTAATCTTTGGGAAAAATCAATGAAGTGAATGCAGGAGAAAAGCTCGTGGCTGTGAATGTAATAGACCCCACCCCTTTTGCTATAGCCACGCCTCCGCTCTAACCCGATTGGTCAACTGGTCTGGTGACGCAGGCCGACATTAGTGAACACCGCGCTGCCCTCGGCCTCTACGAGCAGCCGGCAGCGGAGGACAGAGGCGCCATTTTGAGACTAGTTTAAGAAGTAAGGACTTTCCCCTTTTTAATACGTCTTTTCTAAAAACAGATACCCGCATTGAGTTGATGAACTGGTTATAACCATGTGTGCGAGGGTCCTGGTCCCGTCGTCCGTCTGTACTGCGGTGTTTAGACACGCAGGCCTCGGCTCGGCTCGGTTTGGACCCGAGGGTTAATTTCTTGAAGGACGGGATAGTTGGCGTGGATGAATGATTGTCCACCGCGCTTTGGTGTGTTTAACGGCTAAATAACCGCCAGTCGGTGTTCATTTCTTCCCTCTAGCAGCAGCACCACCATGTACCCCACCGCGCTGACGCAGCTGGCCCGGTCGAACCCCTTCAGCGCGCCGCTCTTCACGCTGCAGCGGGCCGAGGAGCCCGCACAGAGCGCCGCCGCCGCCGGAGGAGCCCGCCGCAGTCTCGCCGCTGCCTCGGCGGCCGGTACGTCTAGAGTTCATTTGATACAATCTGTCTTAAAATGATGCTAAGGTTACTTCTGGCATACCGCAGCCATCTATTAACGTACATCTAACTCTAATTCAAGCTGTGAACGACTACGTTTTGAATTAACCCCATTTTCTTTAATGCCAAATCATTGAACTGTTGCATGAACGGATGTCCAGCGCTGTGGAGGACTCGCCTTTGAAAGGTCAGGAAGCGAGCTAGTGTAGCTAATTCGCCCGCTAGCGTAGAGATGCGGAGTCTCCTTTCTTGCTCCAAACGCTAGTTAGTCCTCCCGAGCAGGTTGTGCTGTAGTGTTAACGCAGTTTTTCCTCCGCGGTGGATCGTTTATTGTGCTTCTCCCGCATTTGGCCTGCTAGCGGCTCCATGGAGGGCAGTGAAGGACACCGCTGGGTCAGCGGAGCGCGCAGCCAGGATCGGGGGGGAAGTTCAGTGTGAACTCACACAATTGATCAGGGAACCACTCCTTTATATGCCACCAGTATGTGCTGTATGATATTCGTGCAGCTGAGGGACATGGTGTGCTTTTTTCAAAGCGTCTCTGGCACATGACCGCCATGCAACCCGAGCATAGTAACAACGCGCGATGCCATTGGCTGTTCATTCCTCGCAGTCTCGTGTATCTTGTTGCTCAATCCCCTTTAATTATCACTGGTTTCCAGATCTGATGGAAAACGGTCATTTCTCTGATTAGCCTACCTTTTCTATGATTCCCTGAAAAAAAAAAAAAAAAAAACGATCCTACTTCTGATAGCTCTTATTTTTAGTTGGCTTTTTTTTTTAATACACATTGGTGAAAGTGAGCCCTCCATGTGATCTGTCTTATATGGCACATGTTAGTTGAAAGCTAAATTGCAAAACTGTAAACAAGTGTGCCTGTCTGAGTTTGACTTTCAGCCCCATAAAGGTCATCTTTCAGTATAACCTTCAGTCCTCTTCCTTCAAAACCTTCAGATGTTGTGTGAGGTGTCGAATGAATGCCGTTCCCTGTTTCTCTTCAGAGGGAGACAGCTGTGAGTTTGGCTCACAGAAATATTTCCTCCTGTGTGGCTTCG
The DNA here is from genome assembly GCA_017165825.1 of Hepsetus odoe. Lineage (NCBI taxonomy): Eukaryota > Metazoa > Chordata > Actinopteri > Characiformes > Hepsetidae > Hepsetus > Hepsetus odoe. The sequence continues at coordinate 15,948,103 of CM029372.1, read as the reverse complement.
GTGGGATTCTAAGCTGTGGTACCACACACACAGCAGTGGTGCCTCTCGACTTGGTCAAATGCAGGTTGCAGGTCTGTGTGTGTCTCTGCTGGAGTCCAGAGAGTGTGTGACCCCAGCACCCCAAGCATGTTTGATATTGTCTTGTGATGCATGAGCATGTGTGTTGTGTTCCTCACAAAACAGACTCAGGTGATAGCTGTGAATTTGGTTCTGGGAAATACTACGCCCTCTGTGGCTTTGGGGGTATCCTGAGCTGCGGTATCACACACACAGCTGTGGTGCCCCTGGACTTGGTCAAGTGTCGGCTCCAGGTCTGTACTTGCATCACGCTCACCAACAAATATTACAGCTTTTCAGATGACTACTGTCTTTGAGGGGCATGTGCTTCACTTGCACCTCCTAACACTGACAATGTTATGCTGTTTACCTAAAAGCTTTTTTAAAAAATGCAGTTAAAGTGTAAAAAAAAAAGGGCATCTGTTTTTGTAACAAATTTAAAGAAAAGCAAACATTCTAGGACCAATATCTGCTAGGACGAACATTTTTAATCTTTTGGTAATTGATAAAAAAAATAGCTTTGAAATAATTGATTTAAGTTTGAGCAAAGTTATTGATTTCATGTCCATTGAAGTTTGTTTTCCTCTTGCTGGTGTCAAGAGGAATAAACTACTAACTTGATGTGTGTTGGTTTGGGTATTTTTTGTCTTATGTGAAACCCAGCATGTTAATACCATTTGTGAAGTGGTAGCACGAGTGTATTCACCATTTAAAAACTGGTTCAGTTTAAGTGTGAGTTCATTGTTTTTATGTGCATGGTTTTTCTTTTAAGTGCTCTCTAACCAGAAATTTTGTTTAGGTGGACCCAGCAAAGTACAAGAGTATCTTTACTGGATTCTCAATCACAATCCGAGAGGATGGAGTGCGGGGGCTTGCTAAAGGTTGGGCCCCCACATTCATCGGCTACTCCATGCAGGGTCTCTGCAAGTTTGGATTCTATGAGGTGTTCAAGATACTTTACAGTGATTTGCTTGGAGAGGTATGTTTACTTGCATTGCAAGACACATTAAGTATCTGTTCTCATTAAAAGGGGTGCATGTTTATATAGTATCAGATGGGTCTCCCTCACCTGTTGGATAGCATTCAGCACATTGCAGGTGATGTGCTTCAGTAATGATAGCAATAATGTTGGTTATGTTTTATAGAAGATATGAACCTGCCAACTGTAAGTGTATGAACATGAGGCTTGCCTAAAATTAATGTATTGTCTTAGCACTGCCTTCTAAGGCACTTTTTTTTTTTTTTAATTGCCAGTCGTAACTGATGGAGTACATTGATCAGCTGCTGGCTGTCAACTGCAGAAATGCTTAGGATGCTTTGGGTGATCCAAAGTGACTTAACCAACCCCATATATCCCCTCTCATTCATGGATTTGTCCAGACATCTTCACCCATTCATAAAACTCCAGAGCTAATTTGAACTCTGGAAAATGTTGCCTGAGGTTTACTCACAGTAATAAACCAGTTTGGTCATATTTTAATCTATGCTCTGTGGTTTTGTCAAATGATGGTTGACGCACTTTTTGAAACACTGTCTGTTCACCACACTTGGTGTCCGCTTCAAACTGGGAATGTTTTTCATATCGCCATAACTGTGTACATATTTAAATGGCAATGTTTGGTTGCTCAGATAGGAAATAATTGCCCCAAAACTCTCCTACAGGAAAATACCTACTTGTGGAGAACCTCTCTATACCTCGCAGCATCTGCAAGTGCTGAGTTTTTTGCTGATATAGCTCTGGCCCCTATGGAGGCGTGTAAAGTGCGCATCCAGACCCAGCCTGGTTATGCCAACACCCTAAGGGAGTGTGCCCCTAAGATGTATGCTGAGGAGGGACTCTGGGCGTGAGTATCTTTTTGTTCAATCAAAAAGACGTTGTTTTTCAAAGATGGTTGGCAGATCATTTGTGAAAGTTACTGCACACGTTCCTTAGATCCACCTCTGGGGAGTTTTCTTATTCTGGTGTTACTGCACCAGTTTGGATGTTCCCAGCAGCTTTTTTGGCTGTACAGTTGGAGGTGCTTGAGTCATTGGCGTGTGAGAGCAGTCTACCTGCTTCTTCAGCTCAATCACTGCCCTGGCACCCTTGCTGGACTCAACCAGGGCAGGCAAGCTGGAGTGCGGACACGATAAATTTCCCCTCCACTGATCAGATCAGTTTGGCCACAGGGAATACATTGTTCCCTTCGTTTTGTATATGGGGGAAAAAAATGCTTAAATCTTTCAAATAAGGTTTTTTATTATTTTTAATGCTTCCTGTTTACCTGAAAATTGTTGAATAAAGCGCTCATGCTTATTTATCATCTTGGCAGATTCTACAAGGGTGTGGTTCCTCTGTGGATGAGGCAGATTCCCTACACTATGATGAAGTTTGCCTGTTTTGAACGCACAGTTGAAATGCTCTACAAGTATGTGGTGCCAAAACCCCGTAGTGAGTGCAGCAAGCCTGAGCAGCTGCTGGTCACCTTTGTGGCAGGTTATATTGGTAAGTCTGACAAATGGGTGTTTTGGAGAGTTATCACCTACTCAAAACAAAAAAAGTTTAAGGACCTGCACATTTTTGGTTTTACATGAATGTGCCATAGAGACCGTCAAGTGAACTCAATGTCTAATTTGGGTTTAATCTCTTTGTGTAGCTGGTGTGTTCTGTGCTATCGTGTCCCACCCTGCTGACTCTGTGGTGTCTGTACTGAACAAGGAGAAGGGAAGCACAGCTGCTCAAGTACTGAAGAGGCTAGGACCCATGGGTGAGTGTCTCCTTACTTGCCATTATATGGGGGCTTAGTCAGCAACTTTTTCTTAGTACCATCCAAGGAGTATTGAAATGTGACATTTCAGGCATGCTGATTCGACTCGCATGACAGGAGGGTATGATGGTTCAAATGTCCCCAATTCACTGGAAAGGGTTTTATAGAGATTACAATTTAAGACAAACATCTAAAAATTTCACAAGTAATGTACATCTTTTCTTAGCAGGTTTACATGCATGACATGCAAGCTTTTGACTGCGCTCTCATTCCTTGGCAAATTAGGGTCAATTTTGCTTGCATACACGTTCCTTAGATCCACCTCTGGGGGGTCCTACAGCTCTGGTTCTGCTCTCTGTGAGTGCAGGTTCTCCAGACTGGGGACTTCCAGCAGCTTTTCTGGCTGTACAGTTGGAGGTGCTTGAGTCATTGGCGTGTGAGAGCAGTCTACCTGCTTCTTCAGCTCAATCACTGCCCTGGCACCCTTGCTGGACTCAACCAGGGCAGGCGAGCTGGAGTGCGGACAAGAGCTTCTAGTATTTTAGTTGAATTAATGTAGTATAGTTGATGTGGATTCTTTTGTGATCTTTGTTGGGTTTTTGTTTTTTTTATCAAGGTGTGTGGAAGGGTCTGTTTGCCCGTATCATCATGATCGGTACCTTGACTGCCCTGCAGTGGTTCATCTACGACTCTGTCAAAGTCTACTTCCGCCTGCCCCGTCCTCCTCCCCCTGAAATGCCAGAATCTCTGAAGAAGAAGCTGGGTCTCACAGAGTAGAGAAGAGCTCACCTGTCCCATCCCTCAATGTCCATCTTCCCTCTTATTTTCTGTATTTAAACTCAAGGGTGCAGTGTTCCTTCATAGGCTGCTGCTAGTCTTTTCCATCTGTGCAGAAAGAGGAACTTCTCTGGAAGTTTTCATTTAAACTGTCAAGGAATGCCATCTGGTTTTAAAGTATGTTTGTCAATAGTATGATTAAAATATCTGAAAAGAAAACGTGAAGCTGGGTTTTTTTTTTTTGTTTTTTTTCTTCTCTCTCCCCACCCCCACCCTGTATAGATGTCATTATTTGCCCATTCACTGCTGACCAACAAGCTTTACTGGTAAATGGCAGTAAAACTAAAGGTCTGTATCATTTGTGTTGGAAGCAATGTACATTCACACTCTACTAATTGAGCACAACGTTTGAACATTTCTTGACTAAAAGGAGTGAAATAAAGAACTACTAATGTATGACAGTCTTGAACCTGTTTCATGAGGCAACTTGTGAAGGGAAGAGGTTAATTTATGGACAGTAGATGGCAGTGTGGCAGGTTTGTTTCAGTGTAATGCTATGTGCAGTGATGCCTCATTTTTGCATTATTTTAATGTACAAAACAAAATTCATTGATTGGCAGCAATGTGACTCTTGCTTTTAAATGATCTATCTGAATCTCTCAGGGGTTCTCCCAAGGTAGCACTAGGTCAGGGGCCCAGATTTCACCTACTCATGTTCCTGCTTTGCCTGGAATATAAACCTCTTGTTACTGATCAGATTGGCCAGATTTTTGCCAATATTCATATTCATGAAACCTGTAATGCTGCCAGTAATATATTTTTTTCACTGAGACTCCACCTTCCATTTGCTTGCTGTGAGACTGCGATTGCTCACTTAAAGTTACTCCCAGATGGGTGGGTGGGGTTCTTCAGAGGCTAGAAATAGTTGTCCAAGACTTGTTAGCTCATTTGATAGAAGTCCTGATTAACCCATACATATTAAAGTATATCCAGAATGGGCCAACTAAGTATTACTAACTGATCGATTCTGTGGTTGCTGTAGAAGCTGTGATTTTAGTCTCTCCATCAACTACAGTTTGGGTGTAGACAACTTAGGGGTGTAATACATTAGATTAGTATTGGTTTAAAAGACTTGCCACAGTCATGCAAATGTGACTTCATAACACGGGTTTCACAGGGTTTCCTGCTGTACTGCATTAAGCATGGGGTGTCAAATTGAATTTTTTTCCACACCTGATACCGAATGATTAAGCAGGCCTGCCTCCTGCAAACTAAAGCAATTTCCATCTGATACAGTATTCAAACTATTTAGGTCAGTCGTGGTGCTTTTTCTATACTATAATTATGGTGTAATGCAAATATCTCTGCTTGATGAGATCGATGGCAATATCCCACTTTTTTGTGTGTGCAAAAATAATTGCTCATGTAAAGTGGATGAATTATCCATGGTTCACAGAAAGTCATGATGAGGTCTTATGGTGCTGCATGAATGGGTCCTCTAATCAATTATTATTTCCCTGATGGCTTTTCAATATGTCTTTAAAACATAAGCTATCTGCTTCTTGTGTTGTTGTCTCTGCCTTGTTTTACCACTTGGGATCCTGGACTCAAAAGATGGGTAGTTTACAAGCAACTCACCTTCAGTCATGTCTAGCATAGTGAAAACACCCCAGTAAAAGTAGTCTTGGCTGATTCAGATCTTCATATTATTCAACTCTACAGTCAGGTTTCAGTTCCTCCTGTCTCAGTGTGAGAACTTGTAATTGCTCATAAGGGCCTTTACAGCCTTGCTTTCATGTTTATAACTAAATTAAGACGAATTAATGTTGGTGACCATGGCAGGAACTGTTCATCATGGAGGTTTGTCCCTGCACGACCTGTTTGGTGATATTGCATCCTGTTTGGTGCAAATAGTGTATATACAAACTCATCTACTAGCCGCACTGCAAGTAGTTAGAAGACTCAGTTTTGTGGCACTGACTTACGTTGCACTCTTGGCATCTCTGTCCCTTTCTGAGACCTCTAAGACCATGTCAAGATAGCCACCCATATTACTGAAGCAACCCTTTGGTGCCATTTAGTTTATGCCAGATATCACAAGGAAGGAACCTGTTTTGTTCTAATGTAGTTTTAGAGCTGCCTCCAATGCATTTGGCACATTTACAGCAACCCTAAAGGTTCTCAGAAAGATGGCATTTAATAAGTAGACTTGGCTGGATCTTCCCTGGATCTTCCTAATTTTTTTTTGTTCAGATTCCAGTAGGTTTGTCATTTCAACCATATAACCATATAACTGGTGTTCACAGCTGACGGACTGGTGTAGAATCAACAACCTGTCTCTGAAAGACTAAAGAGATGGTTGTTGACTTCAGGAGACCACGTCGGGACCACGCTCCACCGAATATCAACACCTCACCTGTGGAGATGGTCCAGAGCACCAAGTTTCTTGGTGTTCACTTAACAGACAACCTCACGTGGAACCTCAACACCAACTCCATCACGAAGAAAGCCCAGCACCGCCTGTACTTTCTACAAAAACTGAGGACCCATCCACCCAGCCAACCCATCTTCCACCACCCATCCTCACCATCTTCTACAGGGGAACCATAGAGAGCTTACTGAGCAGCTGCATTATTACCTGGTACGGGAACTACAACGTCTCAGACCGCAAGTCCCTACCATGGGTAGTGAGAACAGCTGAGAAGAAGGTGTCTCTCTGCCTCCTGTTCAAGACATTTTCACCAACCGGTGCATCCGCAAAGCAACCAGCATTGTGGATGATCCCTCCCACCCGTCCCACACTCTCTTCTCCCTCCTGCCATCCGGGAAAAGGTTCCGAAGCATACGGGCCTCTACTTCCAGGATGAGAAACAGTTTCTTCCCCCTGGCCATCAGACTTTCGAACCGATAACATCTTCACTTATTACTCATCTACATATCTACTAGCTATTTATTTTAATTGCACATCCGCAGTTTACTCAAAACGCTGCTCTGTTACACTGTCTCACTGCCCAACAACCCTGACGATGAAGGTTCTGTCTGTGATGAATGTACCGTCTGTTGTGCTGTCTGTCGTCTGCACTTGTTGCTTTGTCTTGTCTTATGTTGTGTCTTGTGTCTTATGTTGTCTTATGTCCTATGTTGTGTCTGATGTCCTATGTTGTGTCTGATGTCCTATGTGTAGCACCAGGGTCCTGGAGGAACGTTATTTCGTTTCACTATGTACTGTGTATATGGCTGAAATGACAATAAAATCCTACTTGACTTGACTTGACTTGACTACACAGTACTCAGTGAAATGAAACAGCGTTCCTCCAGGAGCCTGGTGCTACACATATGACGATGTCTAACATCACAGAACACAAGACGAGTGCAGACAGGACTAACAAGTGCAGACAGAAAACAATCAGTGCAAAACGCATTGCACAACAGAGGACAGGGAACATTCATCCGACAAAAACACAGTGTGTACATGAATGTACAGAGCAGCAATGTTGTAATGGAGTAGCAGTAAAATGGTATAAGGTATAATATTTTTTAAAGTGCGAAATACAAATAGTAGAAATAAATATCTGTGTGCAAACAGCAGGAGGTAGATAGATACAGGTGTATGAGTGGAGCCTGGTGGATGATGAGTCAAAAAAAGATAAAAAGACTGTGGGCATCTATAGGTGACTGTTTTCCAGAAACCCTTGTGGTTCACTTTATCAAATCTGATCTACATAAAGAGCCAAATATAATGGACACCTATGCAAGTTGGTATAAATAAATATAATAAATTAATATACAAAAATAATACTTTTGCCTTCTTTTGCAGTTATGTGATGGCCCAGTGACTGAGGTCACGTTTGCAGGTGTCACTTGTGTAACAGAACCCAAAATGAATAAAATCCCAATATTAAATGACATACTATGATTCTCTACGGAAGATATGACCTATATAGATGTTTTATTTCATATTAACGTTTGCTGCTTTTCTGCTGTGAATGCCATGTGATTGATACTCAGTGATCAGTTATATAAATATCGGGGCGTTCTTTTCCTGGCAGTTCTTCTAATTGAATTATGAATCCTCAACAGACACACTTTATAGCTGGGTGCCCAGATTAGAGCACAGAAAGAACTTTACAGACTTGAGATTTGTTGGTATTTCTGAACAGTCATTTAATACTCATTCTCAAAAGCGCACGGGAGAAAAAGATATATAATATAAAAATATAATATATAAAATGTGCATATGTAATAATGTCACCATAATTGAAGTATATTAATTACTTGTTGCTGTAGAAGAAATTTGGGTGTAGACGCTTCAGGGTGTAATGCATTATATTAGTACTGGTTTATGTTGCACTCAACTGAGACTTCAGCCTCTGCTTAAAAGTAAAAGCCCCCTGCACAGTCATGCATATGCGACTTCATAACATTTCGCAGGACTACCTGCTGTGCTGCATTAGGTCTCAGGTGTCCGTTTGAACTTTTTTCCACCCGACACCAAAGAAGCCGTCCCGCCTCCTGCAAACTAAAGGATTTTGCATCAGGTACTGTATTTTTCTAGTCATTCGATACATAACAGTGCTCCAAAAATGTATGGCATAAAAAAAAGCATTCTCAAAATAAAACCAATACAACAAACCAACACTCAGGTATTCAAACTATTTAGATCAGTACTTTTTAACAGTTTAATAATGTGGACAGCCTTTCACCTGTGATTGCCAGGTAGAGGTTTAAACTGTCTACCTTTCCTGTGACCAGTGAATTACTGTGTTAATTACTCAGTTAATCTTTTCATGTCATGTGAGAGAGCAGATCCAACAGATGGGGAGTGTCTCGGGATTACAGGTAACACCATTAGCTGTCTGCAGGGGCTGGAGCACGTTAGAGGAGTGGAGTGGTCTGGACTGGTCTCTCTCTCTCTCTCTCTCTCTCTCTCTCTCTCTCTCTCTCTCTCTCTCTCTCTCCTCCCGAGGCTGTGAGAGCAGCACCGGCGGCATGGACCCCCCATCTCACTGATTCACTGCGACACCGCGGACAGCAGGCTCCTGCTTCTCCTGCAGGCTCCACCGCCATGTTGATTTCATGGTGGTACTTATACCTGGGAGCTCAGAGCGTCTACAGACAAGGCAAGTGTTTAACCAAAGCGTGTTTGTGGTGGAGCTGCAGGGCATCAGTGCCTCACGGCTGGATCTCCAGCGTGTGTGCAAAGAACAGACTCCTTCCCAGACTGTAGTGTGGGTGTGTCACAGATGTGACCTTGATCTAAGGAGACTTGGATCTGATTCTGAGTGAGCAGGGTGTTATTGCATTTAAGGGGATTTTCTGAACCAGACCTGCTGCACATTTTACCTCCTGACCATCTAGTGTCAGGATAGAAGCTCTCTAAGCTATATAGAGGTATGTTATGTATGTATGATTTATATACATGTATAATAACTTGTGACATCCTTCAGTATAAATGTACTGTACCTGTGTTTGGAGTGCATACTGTACCTGCTACTATTTCCTATATATTTGTCATATTTTCTACTGAATGCTAAGTAATCTAGGGCAGAATGGACAGTGTGTGTGCTGGTGTGTGACTTTGGTGTAACTGGTTTCCTGCAGTGCTGAGTATGGCGTCCGTGCTGCAGAAGCTCATCACTCCCCTGTTCAGCGGGCCGGTCGAGCCGCCTAGGAATAAAGTTACTGTGGTCGGAGTGGGTCAGGTTGGCATGGCGTGTGCTGTCAGTATTCTGTTACAGGTAAGATTATCGCAGCGCTGCACCAATTTACAGACTGACTTTCATTCGTTGTATTTAACATCAGTGATTTTTGCAGTACCATTTTGTTTGCAAAGCTGGAGAGAAGTCACTTGGACGACTGTGATCAATACAATTTTAAATGTCTGTCAAAGTGACTGCTTTATGTATTAAGAAGATCTTTCCAGATTGTAATCAATATGTCTGTGAAATTTCTTAATTAATAAGTGTCTGGGTGTGAAAGTAGATATTTGAACGTCCAGACCATAATCTCGTACAATAGATTAAGAGCTGTGATACTAAGAGAGTAATCTTCTTTGGCCAATTAACAGCAGACTAGAACATGCCACCACAATCCAGTCAAGAGCAAGCTACTTGTCCTGATAGATCAGGAATCAGGAGTGCAGAAAAGGCATGGAGGCAAGGAAATCAAACAATAGCTGTGTTTTTCATGACTCTTTAGGAGCTGGCTGATGAGCTGGCCTTGGTGGATGTGATGGAAGACAAGCTGAAAGGAGAGATGATGGATCTACAACATGGTAGCCTCTTCCTCAAAACACCTAAGATTGTTTCGGGCAAAGGTGCGCAGCTCAGGAAAATTTATGATGGTTAAAGTCATGCCATTTCTGTGTATGTATGGTATTCTGATATATCTGTTGTATGAATTGTTGAAAGTGTCTACAGCTATGCTTTGAGGTGGAATTCATCACCAACACTTATTGTTTCACAGATTACTCGGTGACGGCAAACTCACGTATTGTGGTGGTGACAGCTGGTGTACGTCAGCAAGAAGGCGAGAGCAGGCTCAACCTGGTGCAGAGAAATGTTAACATCTTCAAGCACATTATCCCTCAGATTGTTCGATACAGCCCCAGCTGCATTCTCATTGTGGTCTCTAATCCGGGTATACACGTGCTTTTTAGTATATACAATAAGATTGCATTTTATTTTTTATGTTAAATGAATTAGATCAGGGGTTTTCAGTCCTATCCAGCGAGGGTGTGCCTTGTAGTCCAACAAAGCAGGAGCTCAAATGATTACTATTATGTAGATTGAAATCAGATTTGGCATGCCTTTTGTCTGCCCCTTTTCAGAATCCCAGTAGATTAAGTTAATGATGCACCGTAGATTAAATTATATTTGCATGTACTACATTGTTGTGTGCAGTGGACATTTTGACCTATGTGACCTGGAAGCTGAGTGGTCTCCCTAAGCACCGTGTGATTGGCAGTGGCACCAACCTTGATTCTGCCCGTTTCCGTTACCTAATGGCAGAACGCCTTGGAATCCACCCCACTAGCTGTAATGGTTGGATCCTGGGAGAGCATGGTGACTCTAGCGGTAAGAAGTTCTAAATGCCTCTTTTCAAAATCCCATAGTCCTAACTGCCCTGTAATGCTTTAGGTTTGAGTAAATGAAGTTAGATTCTCCTAATCTCACTTCCTTTTGCAAGACCTAAACCCACACATACAGTGGAAGCCAGATGACAACTATAGCCATTGATTATGCTGCTGTAAAAGTGAAGGCTTGAGGTATGGGATTTGTCTTCTAGTTCCTGTCTGGAGTGGAACGAATGTGGCAGGAGTGAATCTGCAGAAACTGAACCCTGACATTGGAAAAGACAATGACAGAGAGAACTGGAAAGAAACTCACAGGATGGTAGTTGACAGGTATGTCCACCATTCTTGGGTTACCTGTTATATTCACCATTCAATCTGTATCTAGTGTATTTGTGCAATTTGCCTGCAGCGCCTATGAGGTCATCAGACTGAAAGGCTACACTAACTGGGCTATTGGACTCAGTGTAGCTGACCTGACGGAGAGCCTCATTAAAAACCTGAACAGAGTCCACCCCGTCTCTACAATGGTGAAGGTCAGTCAAATAACAGTGTTGTCATACCTAATCACATTCACTTTTTAATAAGTGAATATCAGCTGAAGATGAAACAGAAGCAATTCCTTAAATCTGATTGTGTCTGAACAATAAAAACACCAAGAAAGAAAAAAGCCACAGAGGAAAACTCATGTTTGACTTTGTTCAACAGGGTATGCATGGAATCAGTGACGAGGTGTACCTCAGCCTGCCATGTGTGCTTAACAGTGGTGGAGTGAGCAGCGTGGTCAACATGACTCTGACTCAAGAGGAGATGTCTCAGATGAAGAAAAGTGCAGACACGCTGTGGAACATTCAGAAAGACCTGAAAGATCTGTAGGACGCTCACAAGAGAATCACTGGTCAAGCTCTTGCACTATTAAACTAGCTTTAGGAGTACTGAGCCAACACTTCTTCGCTGCCATGCTTATAGCACTAATTTAGTCCAAGTGAAACTTGCATAGATACAGCACTTTTAATCTCTGACACTGGAGTGTGTTGATTGCTGCTTCAGATGTGAATTTCATGTGGAAAAAAATGAAATTTACAGGTTCACATAAGTATATTAATGTTAAGAAATGAATGAATGAAGTCTGAAAATAAAGCCATGGAAGATCGAATATTTACAGACAATGAAAGGTTTATTAAATCGTGGATTTCTCCATGTAAAAATGTACATCAGTCTTATACATTGTTTAAAATACATATTTACATATTCTGTTGCACAAAGGCTACTTATTCTTCACCAAGTCAAAAAAAAAAAAAAAAAAAACCCAAAAAAAACAGATTGACATGAAGGTCATGGTTCATCCAGTATATAGCACTCTCATAACAGGTTCAACACAGCACACTTTAAAAAGCAGTTGGCACTTTAAGGTGCAACACAAGATCCAGTAACACCTTCATACAGAACCTAAAAAGACCTCTATGTAACAGCAGAGTAAGAAAAGAAAGGAGTGAAGTAGCAGTCCTTTTAGAAACAGGTCATTGGGCATCAATGATGCAGTCAATCAAATTATGCCCTTTGTGGTTCCAAACGTCCAGGATACCTCCTTCAGGGAGATGTGCGCTGTAGTAACAACATAACTGGGCCCAATTTGGGCTGAGCATCAGTTCCAAGAAATAACTATTCATTGGTAAGATTGCTTTCATAGCAGGCATCTATTTGTGCCTAGCAAAAGCACCGCCTCCTCTCAAAGATGAGAAATTCTCATTTTTGACTTTCACTGGAGTGTTGCCAGAAGGGCATCAAGTTATGTGTACAACTGTTTTTGTTTTGCTTTGTTTTTTTCCTTAATCAGTGACCACTCTTAGGATGAAAAATATATAAAAAGTCTGTTATACCATAGCGTTGCTCTCCCCAACTTTATCCACCAACTAAGAGACAAAAATAAAAATGATTACTTCTGGTATCTTAATTTGACAACAAATAATTAAAATGTGAGACAATCAGCAACCCATTATGAACTTACCCCACTGATCCCAGGAAGGTTGAGAAGTGATCCAAGAATTGGTATCCTTCTGATGAAGCCCACTGCCACTGGGAAAAAGCCCCTAGACAAAGATAAACAGGCTACTTCATTGTAGCAACACGGTCTCTGCCACACAAGATTTACCGGATTTCAGCAGACTTCGTACACATTCCCCAATTTGTCAGACAATGTGCTCAGAGTACCAGATGATTACTACCAGCTAAACCATTCTTGTTAGTTGGTAAGAAGCAACCTAACTATAGACTAGCATCTAACTATTTCTGAATCCCCAAAGCAAAACTGCTTACAGAACTTTACTCTATTACACCTCTCTGAATGAATAAAATGTTAGTTTTATTTAATGGGATGATTTGAGGTGCCTCCCTGCGATGGGCTTGCGACCTGTCCTCGCCGGGTTGGACACCAGCACTCCCCCGCGACCCCGTTTGGGACAAGCGGCAGATAATGGACGGATGGATTTGAGGTGCCAGTTCATCTGCTGGTGTTGGTCCACTGCATTTTATCAAGTCTAAAGTCAACACAGCAGTAAACCAGGACCTGATGTTTCCATCAGCAGACAAGTTTGCAGAGAGGCTGATTTTATTTTGCAGCAGGAATTAGTCACCTGCCCACAGTGCCAAAACAACTACCAAATTTGCTGACTGCAATATTGCTGTGCTTGACTGACTTACCAACTCACCTGATCTGAACTCCAGAAAGATCAAGAGGAAGAGGAGAAACATCTGAAAAGTTAGTCTCAAAAGTCCATCCATCCATTATCCGCCGCTTGTCCCAAACAGGGTCGCGGGGGAGTGCTGGCGTCCAACCCAGCGCACACAGGGCGAGGACGGGGGACGCACCCTGGACAGGTCGCCAGCCCATCGCAGGGAGGAGCGGGACGGGGACGGCACCTTGCTCAAGGGTACCTCAGGGCAACCTATTGGGAAGGGGTTCGAACCCCCGATCCTCTGATCAAGTGGCCGACGCCCGAACCACTAGGCCACCACTGCCCTCTAGTCTCAAAAGTACAATCTCAAAACCAGGAGATCAAGATCAGAAGGCTGAAGGTTGGTATCAAAGCTAGATGTAGTCCATTAACACCTCAGCACCACAAGCTGATCAACTCTGATGCACCGGTATGTTGTAAAGCGGCTGCAAAGTATTGGCTGCTTAAATTAACATACTCTTCCAGTGTAGCACATTCTGTATTGCAAATGCTTTTTTGATTGATCTTAGGAAATATTCTAATAACTTTGGATACTTAATTTCTAATTTCATAAGCCATGTTCAACACAATTTCACTTCATGTTTTCCAAATTCATTACATGTGGGATTCCTTTAAAATAAATTAGTCACTCACAATATTCTTAACAAAGGAACTGAAGATTTCATTTGGGTCTCTGCAATATGTTCGACATGCTGATGATAAAGTATCACAGTATGCTTCATGTCTATCAAAACTTCTGGAACACCAACCAACTGCATGCTTCATTAAGCAGAGGGCATCGGACAGTCTGACAGTTTGATTTATTGCAGGGCAGAAAGTGAAACACTCAGCCAAAATCATGTGCATCATCTCTGAGCTTTTAGTATAAAAAGCCTTATGACCTGTGTTTCCATTTGGCCTATCCTTAAATAGACTATTAAATTAGCCGATATGGAGGGAGGCTGGAACTGGGTTTGGCAGAGCCATCCTGAACTCACCTAAAAAGAAGGAAGAATCCATAAACCTCCAAGACCACACCAATGATCGGCCAGCCAATCAACACCACAAATACACCCCCTAAGAAGAAGCCTGTAGCTTTCATTTTGTGTCGCTGGAAGAAGAATCTGAAGGTTCGTTCCAGTCCAATGACAAATGAGAGACCTGCAACAAACAAAATCTGGACAGACCAGCACACACAGACAGACACACAGACAGACAGACAGACAGACAGAATGAATATCATCTGAGACACGTCAAGCCCTGTAAATAATGATGATACTAGGGTGTAGAAAGAAAGGAATTAGAGACCCCAACACTCACATTCCCTATCGCCAGCAGCGCTTTATCAAAGAACAAGATCATCCCGAAAAAGAGGAAAAACACGCCGAAGCCTGTTAGTCCCATTCCGATCTCTGAGGAAACAAAGACAGCATCATGATCAGACCTGGACGGATTCAGTGAGCTACAGGAGCCTGATAAACATTCAATAATCCTCCAATAGGGTTGCCATATGTGTGAAATTCAGCAGATATGAGGAGTAAACCAGGCCCGGTCCTGGAGTCTCCCATTCATTCAAACTAACTAACAGTCTCCCCCAACTAACACCCCCACGGCCTGATAAACACCGGCAAACACACCCGGGAGGGGCTCACTCACTCTGGGAGTCCGATAAGGAGATCATCTTTCCGCCGGGCGAACTTAATTCCTCTTGGACTGTGAAAAGGCGCAGAAAATCACCGCCTGGTTTAATTCAGTGATCGCCACGTCTTCCGGAAACACGTAGAGACGCAACACCGCTGAGCGCTTTATACAATAAGAGTCCTTCATACATACGTACATACATATACACACACACACACCTACATTTGCACGCTTCAGAAAAAAATCCCCGATGTTCAATATTTACGACTCTTTCAGTATCAAAAACATTTAATTGTCGATTAATATTACATCACTTAATTATAAAAGTTGGCCAACAACGAAAAAAATATATAGATATAGATATGGATATATACATTTTTCCCAATCATGAAACGATATGCATGTATTTGAAATCTACTTCAATACATTTGTGAGGTCAATTTTTTGCACCCTGCGATACCATTTAATATATATATATATATATACACTAACATATTTTATTATTTACATTTTTCTTGTCACTCTTCGCTAAGACCAGCTTCAGTCTCCTGGTTCGTAACGCGCTGCTAGTCTGGGAAATGTAGTTTTCCTGTTTTCGAGCATGGTGAGTTTATATCGTACAACACAGCGGTTTAGACTACAAGACCCACATTCCCCGCGCACTGCACCTAAAACTGAGCCGGGATACGTGTTCAATGAACTGGTTTTCCTTCATTGACAACCTTGGCAGTTTTACCAAAATGCTGTCGTCAGGATTAGTGTAGTTCGTGTAATATTAGCGGTGTTAGTTTGGAAGTACCTCAGTATTTGCGAAGATGAACACGGTTTTTGCAGTGAGTTTAGTTTTTGTAGGATGTTGCAGTAATGTTGTATTCCTGGAACTTTTGGTTAGGTGAGTACAACTTCTTCAGCCTCGAGAATAGTCTTTATCAAATGACTCTACGAGACAAGGGGAGTGATTTTTAAATAACTAATCTCTCCAAGCAGAGCAGTATTTGCATGTGTTGTGGTTTCTCCTAGTTTTAGTGTTTCAATGTGTTTCTCCTTTCTAATGTGAAACTGCAGGGACTTTCCAGGATGTGGAAATATTGTCACATTTTCCCAGTTTGCATTTATTGCCCTGGAGGGATTTATCTTCGAAACCAATTTTGGACGCAAGAAACCAGCCATACCTATCAGGTATCAGTCACATTTATAACTATCAAAAGCACATCTCTGCCTTTGCACACTGGGGTCTATAGTTGAGAAGACCCCTCAAATAGAAGACAGCTGTACACTGATGACACACCTGGGCATCCATTTATCTCTCTTATACATAATGTGGTAACATCTCAGAATATATATTTTGACAATCACAGCATTTACGGCAATTAGCATTATTAATAAGCTTATATATATCAATAAGCTTATCCAGAGCGACTTCCATACCCTTATTACAGGGACAGTCCCCCTGGAGCAGCTCGGGGTTTAAGGTCTTGCTCAGGGAGTAACGGTAACGGTAGTGGTAGTGCTAGAGGTGGGCATTTGAACCTGGGACCTCTTGAGCCATAGGTCCATAGGCAAGTATCCTACCACTAGACCACCGCCACCCATGCACCCACAGCAAGGGTTTCAAGGAGTCTGCGTTACTTTTCAGATGATAAACAATTCAGATGCTAGTGATTGAAGTGGCGCACCTTGTGACCATAACAAACTAGTAAACCATTTTTGCATAAGAGTCCATTAAATAGTTTTTCCACTGAGGCCCAACTAGTTCTATTTAATGCCACTGAGTGGAATGACCTGTTATGCAGCGTGAAACTCTAGGAATGACTTAGACTTGCAGAGAAATATTTAAAAACCTAACATTCTCACATCTGGAGAATTAGACTGATAGTCTAGTGCCTTTTTAAAGAGCACTTGACTATATTAATGCTGATATGTTTCAACAATCCCATGTAAGAGTCCAGATATAATGTGGCGTCTGTACTCGCTTTCATCTCTACAGTAACTATGTGATAATGGTGACCATGTTCTTCACTGTAAGCGTGATAAACAACTATGCTCTCAACTTCAACATTGCAATGCCACTGCACATGATCTTCAGATCCGTGAGTCCAGACTTTGGTATCTTTTTTATTTTTTCAATGCACTGTTGATAGGCAGTCATCTCCGTGATCAGAAGATGTTAATGATGTGTTCTTTACATTTCATGAATTGATGTTAATTTGTTCCCTTGCAGGGCTCTTTAATAGCCAACATGATCCTGGGTATCATCATATTGAAAAAAAGGTTGGTGAGATATACTGATTATCTGTTAATTCATTGCAGCTTGGGTCTGCATAAACAGCAGTCTTTTTGGCCTGGATTTATGTTGTTAAAACTGATGATACGGATTCATTGACTTTAATACCGATGACTGAATTACTAGAGTAAAAAACTAGGGTTAGGTTAATATAAAAAATAAGTGGCTGAATTAAAGATTACTAATAACTAATTAAAGATTACTAATGTTAGTATATATGTTGGGTGATTTAAACTTAAGATCTGGATATTAACCTATTAATATTAGGTTAATATCCAATTAAGGTTAATATTAACCTATTGGGAAGGGGTTTGAACCCCCGATCCTCCGATCATGTGGCTAACATCCTAACCACTAAGCCACCGCTGCCCCATTAAGTTTATACAGAGTCAATGTTTGCAGTGTTGACCCTTATTTTTCAAGACTACAATTCGTCCTGACATGCTGTCAATCAACTTCTGGCTAAATCCTGACTGATGGAGCCCATTCTTGCATAATCAAAGCTGGTCATCATTTGTGGATTTTTTTTTCCACCTGCCTCTTGAGGACTGACCAGAAGTTCTCAATGGGATGAACGTCTGGGGAGTTTCCTAGCCATGGACCCAAATTTTGACGTATTGTTTACTGAGCCACTTAGTTATCACTTTTGCCTTATGACATGGTGCTCCATCATGCTGGAAAAGGCATTGTTCACCACACTGTTCTTGGATGGTTGGGAGAAGTTGCTCTCAGGGGATGTTTTGGTTTCATTCTTTATTCATGGCTGTTATTGTTCAGCAAAAATTGTGAGCGAGCCCAATGCCTTGGCTGAGAAGAAACTTCACACATGAACGGTCTCAGGATGCTTTAGTGTTGGCATGACACAGGAGTGATGGAGCGCTCACCTTATCTTCTCTGGATCTTTTTTCTGGATTTTTCAAACAATCGGAAAGGGGAGTCATCAAAGAAAGTGACTTTACCTCAGGCCTCCACAGTCCAGTCCCTGTACCTTTTACAGAATATTAATCTGTCTCTGTTGTTTTTCTTGGAGAGAAGTGGCTGCTTTGTTGGCCTTCTTGACACCAGGTCATCCTCCAAAAGTCTTCACATCACAGTGCGTCACACCTGCCTACAGCCATTCCAGAGCAAACTGGTAGAGCCCTGATCCTGCAGCTGAATCAACTCTAGGAGACAGTCCTAGCACTTGCTGGACTTTCTCAGGCATTCTGAAGCTTCTTCACAACCATTGAACCTCTCACCTTGAGGTACTTTGTGATCTGATGACTGGTTGATTTAGGTGCAATCTATCAAGCAGCAATATCCTGCCTGTGAACCCTTTTCTGCAAAGCAATAATGATTGCACATGTTTCCTTGCAGGAAACCATGGTTAACAAAGGAAAAACAATGATTTCAAGTGCAGTGGACATGTTTTTTTGGGATTCATTTAATTTTCATGGCAAAGAGGGACTTGATTGCAATTCATCTGATCACTCTTCATAACATTCTGGAGCAGGGGTCACCAACCTTTTTGAAACTGCGAGCTACTTCACGGCTACTGAGCCAAACCAAGGGCTACCAGTTACCTTAAATTATCTAAACTTCATGCATAAGTAACATGTTTTAAATGCTTTTTTTTTTTTTTTAGATATTGTCATTTTCAAATCTATATAAATGCAGATGTGATTAAAGAAGAATTGCAACAGGATAAAATAAAATATTTGATGCTGCTCACTGGTGAGTATTAATATTTAGAACAGGTCCACGGACGACTCATCTGGTCCTTGGGGGCAGCCTGGTGCCCACGGGCACCATGTTGGTGACCCCTGTTCTGGAATATATGCAAATTGTCATCATAAAAACTGAGGGTTCAGACTTTGTGAAAATTAATATTTGTATTATTCTCAAAACGTTTGGTCACAGATGTATTACTAATGTAATATTTTTCCCTCAATTAAGGTATTCAGCAAGTAAATACCTTTCTATATTCCTGGTATCAGTGGGCATTTTCATCTGCACCATCATGTCTGCCAAACAAGTGGTAGGTTTTCTTAGAGGCTTGTTTTTGCTTTCAGTATTTATTTATCTATTTATTTATTTATTTATTTGCTACTTCTAGTGTTTTATTTCCACCCAGAAAGTAGAGATTGGGTGATTATGATGGTTTTCATTTCTTTTCTTTTTTTTCCTAGAGTGCTGAAAAAGGTTATGCAGATGAGGAAGGAGTGTATGCCTTCTTGCACTGGCTTTTAGGTAAGCATACTGCTGTGAAGCACATCATTATTCCCTGTGTTTCCAAACTCTTTTGAAGTAGGCTTGGTTAATCTTTGTACTTACTATTTTATTATAATGTCATCAAGTATGTCCTCTGAGTTTATGGCAGAATTAAGGCCCATGTTTTCAGAAGAGAACAGAAGTGTTGTAGCTGAAAGAAAACATACTATACGTTTTGTAATTAAAAAGAGAACCTTGTTGAAATGTTTGTAATGGTATTGGCTGTTTTGTGAAAGGTATTGGCATGCTGACTTTTGCTCTGCTGATGTCAGCAAGAATGGGTATTTTCCAAGAGACTCTTTACAAGCAGTATGGCAAGCACTCCAAAGAGGCTCTCTTCTATAATGTAAGTGCAATTTCATGTTGCAGTCTTGCAGGGGTGCGTAATGTAGTAAAAGAACCACACTGTAATACTTAAAGACATTTTGATTATTTCACAGTATATGATCTGTACAATCCACAAATAGTTTATGACACACTCAAGATCAGAAACTTTGAACACAGTGATTTATATCTATGGTTTCACACAATCTTTGCTGCAATGTTTAGATTTAATAGACCACACAACACAGGTGATCTGTGTTCTTCATCTGCTGATGATATCCACAACATGCTTTAGTATTTAGTATGGTGTGTCAGTGTAACAATAAAATGTTTTAATATTGCTCACCTGCCTACAATTTCATAAACTGTTTTATGTGCTGTATTTCTGTCATGTTTGCCTTCAGTCAACTTTCTCTGCTTCTTTCAGCATTGTCTGCCATTGCCAGGGTTTCTACTACTTTCAAGTAACATCTATACTCATGCAGTATTGTTCAGTCAAAGCGGTGAGTCTATGACCCAACAAAGAGTTTTGTGAGTTTCTGAGTTGGGCTCTTTATTGTTGTGACTGGAGTTGCTTTTCCAGCAGCACCAGTGCTACCTAGGAAACCAAGGGATTACAATTAATCACGCTTGCGTTGTCTGCGAAGCGCAGCATAATTCCTTTTATTCACTGATGCAGACCATGGTTGGTCATGTAATGTTCTTTGTTTGCCTCTCCTCAAGAGTGTTAATCTACTACATAATATCAATTAACAGTAATTTTGAAAGCTGAAAAAAATTAACTTTCATAGAACGTTGAATTGCATCTCCCTATTGCTGACATTCTGACTTCTTAAACTTTTCCTGAAGCCCCTGTGGAAATCCCTGTGATTGGACAGTCTATGCCGGTAATGTGGGTGTACTTACTAATGAATGTTATCACACAGTATCCTTTGACATAATTAATTGCTTTCAATTATTTGGTTAAATGTGATAATACTGAAAAGATGGAAGTTCTCAAGGATGTGAAAACATTTCTACAGCTTTTGTCATTTGATTAAATTATGGTGTTTGTACCTCTTTAACACTCCTGCTCAGATACGTGTGCATTCGAGGCGTGTTCATTCTGACAACGGAGTGCACATCCCTGACTGTAACGCTGGTTGTGACTCTTCGAAAATTCTTAAGCCTCATCATCTCTATCCTGTACTTCCAGAACCCCTTCACAGCCTGGCACTGGGTGGGCACAGCTGTGGTTTTCTTAGGCACATTGCTTTACACAGAGGTGTGGTCCAGCATCCAAACTGCAGTGAAAGGGGAGAAACTAGAAAAGAAAGCAAACTAAAAGTTTTTGCTATAAACAGAATACCTCCTTTAGTCTGTGTGTGTGTGTGTGCGTGTGTGCGTGCGAGGGTGCACGTGCACCTGTGTCTGTGCCTGCAGTGAAGTTTCACTGTTATTGAAGCATGTCTGTTGTCACCTAAATAGGTCAGGTCTTAAGAAAGTGTAAAAGATGTGTTTGGCCTTGTCTGTTGTGTTTTTGACTGATTGCTTCTTGTCCTTTCCTCCACTGTTAAAATTGGACCAAGGCTGTGTTTCAGAGAAGGAACATAACTGAACATTGGACCTCTATTAACAATAGTGGGAGAGGACACCTAGTTAAATTTGTGTTCCCAGATCCACTCCATTATAGATTCTCAAATGGGAAACATATGCAATGTTTAAAGTTATATTAATTAGCTACACTAGCTAGTTGTAGCTGCTCTTCAAGGGTTGCCCTCACCAGTCAGTAATTTGTCTAAATATCAGTTATTGTTTAGGGCTTTTTTATTTCAGAGTATACAAACAATATGATAAATTAGGAGCATAAATATGCCGCCTGCATGGTTTATTTCATTTAACTGGTAAGAAACTGATAGAGTGTGATAGTTTGTCCTGTACCTATAAAACATCTTTTTAATCAGACAACAATTTCAACAGATTCTGCGTTTTTAAATGGAACATTGAACCCTCGTCACCTAGCATTTTTGTGGTTCAGTACTTTGGAGACTTCGTGTACTGTATATTTTTGGCCTTCAGTTTTCTCAGGATGTCGTCTTTTACCCACTAAGCTCTTGGAGGAGCCTTGGTGTCTCACATTGCACTGCCCTGCAACTCTCGTGTTCTTAAAGACCTTTCCGCCATCCTGTCACTGAAATAAAACACTGTTTCTTAATTTGTGTCTTCTCTTACATTTTTATTAAGAAATTCTCAAATGATTGAATAATTGAATGCAGGGTGCTAAAAAGAAATACAAGCCTAACACGGCAGTATACCAATAAATAAAAAGCCTTATTAGAATGAATGAGTTCATGATGAGCAGAATATTCCAGTGGAAGGAATATAAAGGCAACATCTCTTTCTCACTGCACAAGACTGATAAATGCAGCATGTTGAAAAGGGCCTCCCGACTCTCATAGGACGCGGATTACCTCATTAAATAACATGCTGTATTGGTAGTAAAGCACCATCAGCAGGATACTCAGTGGTGCAGTAAAGAGTGTGTTTTGGATGCAGCCAGAGTGGAGATGCCTTCAGGCTCATTCCAACTGGGAGCCAATGGAGGAGGTTGTTAGACAGCCGGTCTTTGGGGTCGTCCAATGGAAAAACCCATTCTAAAGGAGGGTGTGAGCAGGTTAGGGAGGGTTTGGACCCGAATTTGTCCCGGTTCAGCACACTAGCACTCAGTGTACCCTAGAAGCCCATCTTGTACTCTGATGTAGAGACGTCTGTCCAGCTGTGCGGATGGGAGGAAACAGCAGCTCAAGACTCGACTCATTTGATTCGGACGATGCCGGAGGAGTCACGATCGTGAAGGGTATTCGGGTGAGCTTTTCACAGCAAAACTTTATCAGACACTTGTCTTTATCAGACACTTGTCTTTATCAGACACTTGTCTCTCTCTCTCTCTCTCTCTGTCTCTCATACTGTGCGCCTCCTCTGCTTTAACCCACTGGAGAACGGATTCTCACGTGGGTGCGGGTTTGTTTTCAGGAGGGAACACAACGTCCTGTAGCAAGGAGACCAGGGGGGTGTTCCACAAAGCTGGAGTTCTCAGTTTAGGCTGAGAACTTCATCCCAAAGTCAAGCTAGACCAATAGAAAAAGAGGTGGGGGACCTCCCTATTTGACAGTCCTCCCGTTCAGGCTGAAGTTATCTGGTTAACTGAGAGATCCTGCTTTTGAAACACCCCACGAATCATGTGTGATAAAGAGCTCAATAAGACAGTCCTGCAACAGCTGAGAGGACTGAGTACAAGAGACAAGAAGTCAAAGTGTAACTGAGAAAAGGCTTAATAAGTGGCTTACAATGTCTATTTCTTTGTATGCAATCTGTGAAATGAAGGGTCTCGTTTTATAAAATGTATCTTAAGGAGATGCTTTTGTTGGGACAGCTGACAGATCGAGTGATTGATCGGATGAAGGAGTCTCCCCAAGCAGTCTATCAACGTCCTCAGTCAAAAAGCTCGGCCCATCCGCCAGCAGGTCAGCCTGCAGCTCCGCAGGGGCAGCTCTGGTCCTCTGGAGAGCGCCTGGTGCCCATTTTGCCCCATCCTCCTTCTTATGCCAGTTCTTTGGTACCACCTCCAGATGCTCCTCAGCCTGGGGGTTCACCTACACACAGTGCAGAAGCGGTTACTGCCTCTCCTGTCGAGTCTTCTGCTCAGGAGCATATAGCAGTACCGCCTACTGAGCCTATCAGTGTAACACCATCTCTGCCTACTGAATCTTCTTCTGTAACTTCATCTCCTCTTGTTGAGACTGTAGCCATGTCTTCATCAACTTCTGCTGAACCTTCTGAGCCTATGATCCAATCGCATTTTCAACCTGTTGAAGCTGTTATCCCACCTGCAACTACCGAGCCCATTGCCACACCAGTTGAGCCAAGTGTTTCATTATCAACCTCTGAGCCTATATCTGCAAATTCCCCTGCTGAACCAGTAGTGCTCTCAACCATCACTGTCTCTTTGGTAGATTCAGCCAATGGACCCATGCCTAATGCTCCGGCTCCTGAGCCACCTTCACCTGATGCACAACTCAGTATGCCAGCACCTTCACTTCAAGAGCCAGTGCCTTCTCCTTCCTCTGTTCATATCGAACCCTCAGAGATTCAGTCAGACACTATAACAAAACATGATGAACACACTGAGATTCTGGGCTCTCCACTTGGTGAGCCTCCCTCCTCATCCTTATATCTTTCTACTCCTGCTGTGCCTGAGGAACTAGTCCCTCCACAGTCTTCATCTGCTCTGGCTATACCTTCTGAGCTGCCTTCAGTAGGTCAGAGAGGATTACCTCCTACTGAAGAGACTCCAGCTTCACCTAATTCTGCCCCTTCTTCAGAGCCTGCTGTTGCCCCAGTCCTCCCTGCCCTTTCTGAAGGAGTGAGCACACCCAAGCCATGTGCTGCAGGTAAGATTGGCTGATAAGAGTGCATCACACATCACACTATGGAGAGAAAACCTGTGACTAGATAGTGTCTTAAGACATTATATTAAATAGAAATAATGATTATTTAAGCCATAAGTCAACATTAACATTGCAATCGCCTCTAGCCCTTGAATGCCTAGTCTATATGATGTCTTTGTTAGCAATAACTGGTAACTAGTCGAATCAGGAGTGCTTGTGCAAAGAAATTACTGAACTGTGTTGTCAGGACCTAAACCGATCACCCTTGATCTACAGATATGACCGCCTTGCATTCTCCTTTTTCTAGTTAAGGAAGCAGAACTGAGGCAGCAGATCAAAAATGAACTGCAAAAACAGCTGCAAGAAGAAATTAAAATAGAAGAGCTGAAGATTCAGCAACAGTAAGAGGAACTGACAAAAAATGATATTATCAATATTATCAGTATTATCAGAATCAATATTCTTTTGATTATCACTTTAGTCAGTTATGGACCAACTTCTAGCACTGCTTATGTGTCTTTATTTGTTGCTTTAGGCTGAAAGATGAAGAAACAAAAGCTAAGGCTGAAGCTGAGACTAAAGTTAGACTGCAGGTCCAGGCAGAGGTTCAGAAGGTTCTTGAAGAAGACCAGATAACCCTTCAGCAGTCTCTAAAAGATGCCGTTATGAAGGAGCGTATGAAAGCTGAAGATGAACGGCTTGTAGCCCAGTATTATGTAAGCCACTCTGGTCACACTTGCTGCACAATGTGTGAGTGTGTGTGTGGGGGTGTCCATGAGCTCTTCTGTTTGTGGTGTTGGGCATAAATTGTCCATTTTCACTGCTAAATGCTTACAAGATTTGCCTTAATCTACTATCTAATCTATAATCGACATCTGCTCTTAAATAGCATCTCTAATACACCAACCAGTTAATGAAATTTAAGCTCTACTTAGCTTGCAATGTGTCGCTGAAAAAGTGAAACGTGCTATGTTGCATACACACATGCCCACTACTGCATAAACCCAAAGCATCGTTTTATAAAATACAACCTCAAGGCACCCAATATTACATCGTTAACCAGCAAGCTTGCTTTGCTTGTGTAATGCATGATCATTATGATTTACAATAATACCTTCTTTAATTTTACTACAGTGTTTTGAGACTGGATTCTTAATCTCCTTACTTTCCCCTTGTTCCTTAGTCTTTATTTTTCTTCTCTCTTACACTGCACCTGCATTTCAGTGGATGGAGAGGAAGGTAAGCATGGTGCAGCTCTGTCTTCCCTTTTGTATGCCCTTTCACTTTTTCATTCCCAGCTCTTTCCAGAGAGTTTCAGAGGGTCTCCTTATGCACTTCTCTATTAATTAATTAGTAGTTTAATACAGCTGATGTGTAAAGCTAATCATTTTCCAGTTAAAAACATGGTTAGGTATAATGGTATAATGTTCATTCGTAATGCTGGAAAGCCCTCCATTATATTGTTTATATATTGTATTTACCGAGTATGGCAATAATGTGATGTAAAGCTGTTTTTGTTTTCTCAATACAGCAAACCTCTTTGTGTTCTGAAACAGATTCAGAAACTGGAAGAAAAAGAGAGAGACCTGGCAAAGCAGGACTCCCTGTATAGGGAGCAGATTATGAAGCTGGAGGAAAAAGTAAGAAATAACACTGCTCTAGCACACACACAGCTTTATTTTCAGATCAGTAAGTTTGAATAATTGACATACGGATGTTCTCTTACGTTTTCCACTTTTCCATGGCTTTTGTGACCATGTTACAACATTTTTTAGACTGCACTGTTCACCAGAGTCACAGCAGAAAGCTTCAAGAAGGGTTTGGAGGACAGCCGTAGCCGCTTCAAGTGAGTGGGCTACAGTGTGTGCTCTGCGCTTGAAATAGCATATTCCCTTGGAAAGCCACTTCAGTGTTAAACCTGAATTTTAGATCATCACGGAGCTGCATGAACATGTGGTGGAAAACAACACTGAAGTAAACCTACTTTTACATTAGCTTAGATCTTAACCAGGATTAAAATGATTATTTTCATAAAGTGCTGGTGTTATAGTTTTAAAGGGCCTCTTTCATTTCCGTTTATTTTTCCCTGAGGTCTTCTTATTACTTCTGAGTGGTTTTAAACCAAAACAGTCTCATCTTAGTCGTATCTTCATTTTCACATCTTTATTGTACAGACTAGGGACTGGAGATATGTTTTGAGATCGACCTTGTTTACACACTGTGTATATTTGGTTTTCAATTATATGGGTCCTTCCGTGTCCACTCTTTTTAACTAATAAATCAACACATATCAACATTTACATAATATCAACATTTACTTTTCCTGCCAAATGCTGATCGTGTGTATCAAACCTAAACTGTATTTACAGTAGAATGTGCAAAATGCTAAACTGATTCTGGGCCTCTCACCTTGCCTCTCTTTCTGTGACTCCATTTCTTAGGAAGTACCAGATAAAGCCTGCTTGCTCAGAGCTGCAGAGTGAGATTTTGAAATGTTACAAGGAGAATACAGGTCAGACACTGACTTGCTCCAACATTGCCTCGCTCTATATGCAGTGTGTGGACAATGCTGTACAGGTATGGCTCGGTTTTCTGCTCTGGTTTTTAAAGGAGTGGTCTGGGAGAAATGTATTTCCTTTAGGCCTACTTATCCATTTATGCCAGGTAGCACCTGATTTAGGCCTGATCGTTTTTATTGTAACCAAGAGATAATGCTGGGATTTTGCTAAAACAGTTCAAATGTATTTGCCTATTAGTGTGAGGTTTAGAAAAAGACAACAGTATTTACTGAAATGATTCATGAGCCTAATTTTTTTTTCCAGAACAAGAAGGTGAGCACAGGTGGTTAAGCCTGTTCCCCAGATGAAAAAAGAACCTCTTTCTGACTTCTGAAAGAATCACCACCTGGAGGACAAGAGCATTGCAAAGAAGAATTTGCAGTTGTTAAATCTTTAGCCTGTCTGGAATATTCCTTAATACAGAATGGTAATGAGTGTGGTGTTAGTAAAAACACGTTTTCTTATAGTTACGCTAGAATGTCTCAATGTGATGCTAGTGAAGCACATCATCTTTTCCCACTATTTTGAGGAAAATATGCTAGTCAATTAAACTACATTTACACTTCGAAGGAAGAAAGAAGCACTATGCTTTTTTCATGGCTGAAGGAGCTGAGCCCGAAGCCTGTGTTTTTTTTTTCTTTTCTTTAGAGATGTCTTGATCTTGCATGCCCAGATAGAAAATGAAATATGTTATTAAAGACTGTCTTTTCGGCTTGTGAAATTGTGAGGATTTGTCAGCTGCAATTTAAACTGAGAGTGAGTGGATGACCTATATTTAGGAGAGAAACCCAGTGGGCCAAGAACTAATTTGAATCCTGTGTCCTGCAACATTTCTCCACAAGGCTGTGCTGTGGCTTAAGGAGTTTCTTTACGCAGTCGTTCTAAAAAGCCCTCTGGAGTATTTAAGCTCATCGAGGTGCTTAATCTCTTCTGAATTACTTGACTGGCTTCTTGTTTGCATCTACAATCAGTGCTGTAGCAGAAGCCATCAGTAGGTACAGAATATGCAACAGAGTATTGATTTTTTTTTCCAAGAAAAGGCTGATAACTCCAATAATCTGGCAGTGGTTTTGAGACATATCTGGTATAAAGAGATAGAGTCAAGTATCCCTGCCCTGTGAGATGTACAGAGCTACAGGGTATCATCCCACTCAGCACCCCTGTATAACACTCTGTCACCCTCTGATAAAACTGTCACACAAGCTTATACACTGAGTAATCACACAAGATCACACAATCCTTCCAACACACACACGCACACACTGCTTTACATGCCTAAACTCACTCATGCAAGCCGAGAGCACTGCAATGTTTTATCCCTCTTTGTCTTTCCCCACTTTAGCTGAAAGTGGCAGGAGTGGGGCTGCATCTGACATTTAAGCACTATGCCTGGTTAACATTATGTAGGGGCTCGCTTTGTGTTAATGACATTTTTTGATCGCTCTGGAAAACAAAAGCTTATGAAAGTCAGCAGAGGCCATGTTGTACAGATCCAATATCTTATGTTTTTTTCCCCCAAATCCTGTTAAAATAGGAATGACCTTGATCAGACGGAGAGCTGTGGCATTTTATTAGGTGTGCAGTACACCAGTGCACAAGACAGCTGCGCTCCAAATAGGAAATGGCCCCCTGCGGTAGAAAGAAAAAGATTCTCATCTGCATTTGTCTGGGTGCCTGCATCTGCGTGTGTGCACTAGACTGACATTGAAGAATCCTGGCCAGAGCTTGTTTTGCCTGTTGAAGACAATTGATTATTGAATTTTTTTCCCTCTGTAATTCATGCTCTTGGGGTTAAACAATGGCAGTGTCTAACCCTCTGTTTGACATTGATATTCTCTGTGTGACGCAATGCCAGTGTCCCTTGGAGCAAAATCAGAGCAGGCAAACAACGCGTGGTTCACTGTAGTATTGATGTGGGGGGTTATACTAAATTAGACTATTTTAATGGGCTCTGAATGCCCTTCATCATTGAAAGGAAACAAATTTATTTAATGGATACAGCAGTGCCTTTGAATGGAAGCACCTGCTGGCAGCCTATTGGTGGACACAAAGAGGGTGACAGTCTTTGGCCTTCTCTTATGTCCTGCTGTGCTGGAGGTAACCAGACATTCCCAGAGGTCAACTAGCTTTTAACATGCCAATTTGCTGATCTTCAAGGAGCGTCTGCTATAAGTTTCTTGACTGCCTGTGACTCTAATGTTCTCTAATGAATTTCACTGTGCTTTAGCTTGTTGACCTCTTGGTTAAAGCTGCGGTAAAACACCCTGACAGGAGGAAAGACAGCACGCAAAATTAAACATTGGTTGGGGTTAAAGGTGGGGTGCTTTCTGGTGGACAGGAAAGCACATTTTTCGGTGTTAAACTCCCAAGGTGGTTTTTTTGGCCTAATTTATTACAAATACATGTATATGCAGCTTATAGATGGTAATATATAATATACATAGAATATCTTCACACATCTCCAATATTGACGTATGTACAGTATTACAAAAACATGCAGTGTTTTCGGCACAGTGAATGTCATCTATTGTACTAAATTGGAAGTTCATATAAATTGTAATAAACAGATATTGAACTCTATAAGCACATTTAATACACCTTTGTCTACATTACAGCCAAGAATCAATGTCTTCCCACTTTGACACTGAAGACCTGTTGCATTTTTGAGGCTATAGGTATACGTCAGTGTATACCAGTTAGAAGTTCCTATTCAACATCTTCAGAGGACAGGCATTTTTGTCTGGCCTCCTGATCCTCAAAAGTCACTTTTTTGTTTCTCTTTGGGTCGATCCAGGAATTCTTTATGACTGAATTGGTGGGTAGGGGCTCTGCCTCAATGATGGACACCACCCGCTTCTTCATCTTGCTCTTGAGGACCTTCTGGAACTTCTGGCGTGTGAAAGCGTAGAGCAGCGGGTGGAAGACTGTGGTGCCATAGGCCATGACCAGGAGCCCCAGGCGCAGCTTGACAGTAAGGTCACTGGGCCCAGTGCTCAGTATGATGCTGTTCAGCACAGTGATGGGTGTCCAGCACAGCAGAAAGGTGGAAATAATGAGCAGGGACATGCGGAAGACGCGTTTCTGCCGCTCACGCCGCTCACGATGCCGCTTGACTGCCCGTCTCAGGGCGATTATTACGGATACTGAGGTACGCATCCCCAATGGTGCTGTGCCTCGGGTCCCACCACTGCTCTGTGAGCCATCTGCTGTCTCAGGCAGCTGCTGTGGTGAAGCAGCCATGAGCGACATATCCTTCTTCCATCGTGTTGATGCAGTTGTCTTCTTTTTCTTTCTCTTCTTCTGTGAACCATGGTGGAAGCGGGTGCCAATGCGGATGTTCAGCGCCTGCAGGATCTTGGAGTAGGTGACTAGCATGACCACTGCAGTGAAGCAGAAGATGGGGATTTGGGCCACCAAGTGATAGTAGAGGCCCAGCTCTGTGTAATACTCGTTGACGTGAGCCACAGCGGTCTGGTTTGCCATGGTGGGCTCTGGCCCCAGGAAACCCACTTCCACAAAGGGAACAAGGAAGCTAAGAAAAGAAAGGACCCAGATTGCCCCCAGCAATGCTGCAGCACGTCCCATGGTCAGCACACGGTTGGCCGGCTTGACAGAGATGTCGTAGCGATCCAGTGTGATGGCCAGCACGTTGGCGGCTGTGGCCACACTGGCGAAGGACACACAGGCCTCGTGGAAGCAGCAGACCAGCACAGTGTCGCCCTGCAGCGAGAGCAGCAGCACCACAATGGTCAGTGGGATGCAGCACACGCACACTAGCACATCCAGCACATGCAAGTTCATGGTGACCAGGTTGCTGACTGAGCTGACCAGGTTAGACTTTGTGCAGTAGAGGGCAAGCACAGTCAGGTTACTGCTCAGGCCCAACACGATCTCCAGCATGAGGAAGCCGGTGAGCGACACCTGGAAGCTGAGGGGGTATGGATGTGGCTCGTCCGCCGCCATACCTGGGCTTGTGGACTCTGTGATGTCCAAGACTGTGACGTTACTCATGGTGCCTTCTTCCTCCTGTGCCGAAGGGACAGGCTTGTGCATTATCCTGCACAAAGTCAGGGGGAATGGAAGCAGAGTTAGAAATGTACACAAGAATATAATAATAATGTCTAATGTATAATGAATAATGCTTGAATAGATTAAATTAGCTGCTGCTAATATTTAGACTATTTGTCCATACCTGCATGTGTATGACTTACTGCCTATGAAGGAACTTTATAAAACTTTTGAGATCATAACATAGATATCATTAAGATTTTTAAAAATTATTTCAAAAAAGTAATTCTGACTTTTTAAACAAACACATGGGGGGGTCACTTTGAATTATAAAAACATACGGGGGAAAGAATATTTCTTTTGACAAAACATTTTTTTTTGACTGAAGGCAGAAGCTCTGATGATCAACTGAGAGAAATTATTTCCATTGACTTTCATATAATGATATAATGATTCCAAATAAATGTTTTATGACCTTTTAATGATTTTTGTGCAAATTAAACCAGCCCCAAGCACTTTATCATGGAGTGCTATTTTCAGTATGTCCACAGAGCAGAATATTAAGAGGAAGAATGTTTCACTCAACTTCATGAGATTCTTTGGTAAATTTTCAATAATTCACCAATATAATGTGATGCCCCATGCTTTTGTAAAATAGATCATTCTGATTTTGGGTGATGCTTCTGTGTGTGACTGTGCTCACATCAAAATGTCCAGCATTGTGTCTGTTATACAAAGTAGAAGCAGAATGGTGGGGGGGGGCATGCATGAGGAGAGCATGTATGATGAAAAACAGCTTCAAGGATGCTGCATGAACGATGATGGCCATATACCACTACAGATGACATTAAAACTGATGAGGTGTAGCTTGGAATTTTGAGAAGACATAAGACACGTGGTAAAGCTGAGGCAAGAGAATCCTCTACTGTGCAAAATATTCACTCATGAAGATAATTGAAGTGCTGTCCTCATTAACAATACAATTCTAAGAATGTAATTGGAACTTACCCCTCTCCAGAGCCCTATCTTCTCTCAGTCTCCGTAGTCTGTGGTCAGCCCAGAGGAGTCTGGGTGGAGTCCCAGTCGACCATCAAACTCAAGCATGGCTTTTCGAAGGAGAGTTTTACACGTTATCCTTGTAATCCACCAGAAAAGTCACACCTCTCCAAAGCAGCTTCAGCAGTGTTTTTTATTTTCTCATAGAGGAAATAAACCTTGACTTTAGCAGGGAAGACACTAGTTTCCACCTACCCATCTCTCACTCTTTATCTCTATTTTTGCCTAGGTGGCAGTGGAGTGGCTGAAGAATGAATAGGCCATGAATAGCATTGTCCTATTTATCCACAGTTCTTCTAAAACTACGTGTCCCACTTCTATGGAGTTGGGCAAGACATCAAACTAACACAGGAAATTAGATGAAAGTTCAGCGCAAACTTTGTGTGTTGATTTATTATTACATCCACGCTACAGCACAAGAATAGCAACCCCTGTTAAAGCCTCAGGTGCTGCTCAGCCTTGATAGAATGCAAAGAGCTCTGCTCGATCTCAAGGTGATTTTCCATTGCCTGTGTTGTATTCCCATAATTAAGATTTTATGGACCAACCTTGGTAATAAATGCTTATTGATTTGCTGTTGTTGATTTACATAAGCCTCCACCAAGCAAGCCAAGGTCAGAGAACTCAGCATCTGTGTGAGTGTAGAGGGGTCACTTCCAGGCCCCTTGTTAACAGAGACCTTATGATCCTGGTTTTAACGCTGCTATGATTTGTAAATCCATGGTTCTTTGCTGGAACGAAAATGAGTGCATAGTCTTTTGGTATTATGAATCCAGAAATAGTGCTGTGTTCCAGTGTATGAGTAGAATCAGTAGCTCTATTCAGAGGATGATTGACCTATTCAGAGGGTAAACGGCGAGTCCTTCAGCCACGGGTCCTGCCTTGGCGATTGTCCATTGAAAGATTGGACCAGAGCTTGTGTGGACAGTACAGTGCCTTAAAAGCACAATTCCCCTCAGCTCCATCCCCCCAGCAGCCTGCCAGAGGAAGACAGAGTAGAAGAGCCTAGATGAAGAAAACAGCCTGCATTATGCCTGTCACCAGACCTCGATATGTAAGCGCTGTTGTGCATTAGTCGAACATGTTCCTACTGCAGGCTGATGAAGTGCATTGCCTCTGAATTTGATTATGGTTTGTGTTAAGTTCAGAGAAGGGACAGCTGCAGAAGATAAGGACCAGAAGCTTGCATTAACTGTACATGCTCCACAGCATCCACACGAACACCCAAGTCCTTTTTAGGTAAGGAATACATGCTCTACAAACGGAGGTACTCTCTCACTGAGCCAATTTTGTGTGTTCTTGAATAGAACATTGTCAAATTTCTGTTCAACACTGTACAACTGTAATGCAAGGTAGATTATCCTTGGGGTTGATTCTGGCATTTCTAATTTTGGATTAAATTTTGAGTGTGTGAACAGAGGGTTTGCCCCAAATACTACAGCCTTTGATCAGAGGGAACATAATCGCAAGCTGAGCACAAGCAATCCAATTTAGAAGTGAAGATTGCTTAGGTGAAAGTGTGGATTGCTGTATTAGGAGCTGTTGAAGACCTGCTTTTGTAGTGTACTACAAAGGGCTTAGCACTGAACCACAAAATCACCTTAGATTCATGCAAACTGCTTGCTGCTGTGAATGACTTTGGTTGCATCTGTGACTTCTTTTTTTTTTTTCCTCTTCGTCTATCTTGGAAAGGAGAACTGGTGTATCCATGGGAACCTAAACTCATGTGCTGTGCTTTCTCCACTAACAGCTAAATATATCAGTTGACAGCTTGTAATGAAACCAATTACTTTTTAAGGTATAGCTTATTATCAGGAAACATCCATTGTGATTAACATCCAAGGTTGTCATTGTCACCAACTTACCTCTATGAATGGAGACTTACAGCAGGCATCCACTTCACAGCTGTCGGACAGAAACCCAGATGATCTACAGATGATATTGTCAGGGCGCCCATGTCCATATGCTCCTTAAGAGTCTGGTATGATCAATTCCCAGAATTATCTGAGGTTTCCAGAGTTGTCCCTGAAGAGAAGAGCATTAAACAGAGGAGCTGTAAAGAGTCTTTTTCTCCATCCATGTGTCAAGAACGCCAAGAAAATGAGAAAACACAGGCAAGTAAAAGCAGTGCGTCCACTTTCATTCACTGTCCTTTTCTGCTTCCTATCTCTATCCTCTTCTCTCACACACACACATGCATACACATAATCAAACACACATTCTCTCTCTCTCTCTCTCTCTCTCTCTCTCTCTCTCTCTCTCTCTCTCTCTCCCCCCACTCTGGTGTGTCAGTGGATGTGTGAGCTTGGCTCATCTACCCCAGCATGCTGTTGCTGTTGCGCTCTCTCTCTCTCTCTCTCTCTCTCTCTCTCTCCTTCTCCCTCTCTCACTGCAGAGGTTTTGCAGTGCTACTCTCTGTCCTGATTGGTTTGTTGTAATGGGCTTAACCCTTTTGTCTCCGATGAGTGAAAGGGGCTCTTGCTTTTGTTTTTTCTTCTTCTGCCATTCTCCTTGTGCTTTAATGGATGTGTGTTGAAATTTCTCTCTCTCTCTCTCTCTGTTTGTGTGTGTGTGTGTGTGTGTGTGTGTGTGTGTGTGTGTGTGTGTGTTTGTGTAGTATTGAACAGGGAGTATTGCATTGTGATGATATTTTTTGATTTCCTACATCAAGACCAAAATGAATAGGTGTCCTCAGGGGTAAAGGGGGTGAAAAAAGAGTGCTGATGACTGATGAAGAGATTACTTCTAGTGAGTGTGTGTTTACACATGCGCTTGTGTGTGTGTGTGTGTGTGTGTGTGTGTGTGTGATTGTGTCTTTGTGTATTAATACCAAGGGAGTATCTGATTGATAGGTTCAATTATGTTGGCCTGTCAGTTGGCAGAGGGACCAGTCAACCTTCATTTTGTTTGGCTCATTTGCCAGGTGAGATTAAAACTTTGGGAGGGTGGGGGTTAGGAAGCTCCCCATCTAAAGAGGCAGCCAGAGCTTGCCTGTGTATGTATGTGTGTGCGTAGAGAGTGTTTAGAGTTTGATTTAAAGCTCTGCTAGCTGTAAACCCACGTTGGTCTTCCACCCACACTTGGCTCTCTACAACAGGAGTTCCGTGCCTTAAAGTAGGCGTGCAAAGATCTCACCATGAACAGCACCAGCACTGCTGTTGATCATCATTAGATAGAACTGTCCTTTCAATACAACAGAAAAATGATTGCTTAGCAAGTCAAATGTGAAATGCTGTCAAGAAATCTGACTTTTTCTAATGATACCTTTGTTTACAGGTAATGAATAACTTATTTATTGTATCTAATTAAATTAAATCTTTCCATTTATAGATAATACTGACAGTCTCATGACCTGGTGCAGCAGTGGCCATGTGGTTAGGGAGTTGGCCACAGAATCGAAAGATTGTGGGTTTAAACCCCTTACCAGTAGGTTGCCCTGAGGTACCCTTGAGCAAGGTACCATCCCCAACACTGCTCCCCAGGTGCTTTCATAGCTGCCCCCTGCTGCACCGTGTGTGTTTGTGCATGGGTTAAATGCTGAGATCCAATTTCGTTTTGGTTCACTGTGTGCTGTTCTGTGTTCTCACAATGACAAGAATAGTCACTTTCACTTTCTATTGCTGCAAGTCTGGTCAAAAGATCTGCACTTTCGAGTAAAAATCTAAATAAAATGTAACATGAAAACTATTGCATATTATAACTAGATTTAGTCTGGATTGTAGTCAGATTATGTAGATGTGTGTCTGAATGTACTGGACTGTAAAATATTTGTTGTCTCTTGTTTTAAATATATCAGTGCATGTGTATTTATATACTTTTTGTGACAAATCACAGCACATAAAACACAATACAATGTGTTTTATCAGGAATAGAAAACAGCTTTTAGAGTCTTTCTGGACCCTTCTGGAGTGCAGGTAGTGTATTATTAAGTGGCAAACATTCATATATAGAAAAGGCAATGCACTCTCCCAAACTTTTCACTAAAGAGAGACTCAATATTTCATTCTCACATTAATATTTCAGCTGTTTTTTTCCTGCAGTCCCCAGACACTCCTGACTGATATTCTGTTATTCTGAGTCATTTTTCTTGCCTTTACTGTTCCACAATGAGTGTTGGTGAGTGAGAGAGAGAGAGAGAGAGAGAGACAGAGACAGACAGCCAGAGAGAGAGCGAGAGAACAGCAATCTCCTATGCAGTAACTGCTGAATGAAGGAAACTGAATTTACCTTTGATTCAAGTTATTAGTAAAAACATTTAAAGATAAAGATGCCGAAAGGGATTGTTTTTGTTTCCTGAATATCCTTTCAATTAATGTTCTTTATGGTACCAATTTGTAAATTAGATAAACTTGTTGATTACATAAATTTGTTAACATGAAGAACTTCCACCTATGTGTTAAAGTTCTGGATTAGTTAAATGTTTCTCTTATTATCTTATATACAGTACTGTGCAAAAGTTTTAGGCAGGTGTGAAAAAATGCTGTATTTTCATCAATCAACAAAATGCAGTGAATGAACAAAGGAGAAATCTAAATCAAATCAATATTTGGTGTGGCCACCCTTTGCCTTCAAAACAGCATCAATTCTTCTAGGTACAATTGCACACAGTTTTTGAAGGAGCTTGGCTGGTAGGTTGTTCCAAACATGACTGTGTTTCAACCTCCGTGTGACACTGATGATCATCAGCACCTGTTTGGTAAAACTGGTTGATCATACACCGACTATAATCCTACAAAATCCCTGACTTTGTGCAAGTGTACCTAGAAGAACTGATGCTGGTTTGAAGGCAAAAGGTAGTAACACCAAATATTGATTTGATTTAGATTTTTCTTTTGTTCGCTCACTTTGCATTTTGTAAATGTATAAAAATAAACAATCATTATTTATATTTCTGAAAGCATTCTTTGTTTACAGCATTTTTTCACACCTGCCGAAAACTTTTGCACAGTACTGTGTGTGTATATATATACTGTCTCTTATACACATCTTAGGAAGACAAGCACTGACGACATGATCACCAAGGATCGCCATAGTCCATGCTAG
>CM029372.1:15824618-15910897 GCA_017165825.1 Hepsetus odoe | reverse complement strand
TATATATATATATATATATATATATATATATATATATATATATATATATATATATATATATATATATATATATATATATATAAACAGCTGCTCATTTAAACAATATATCAAAGTTCCCTTTTCCAGGGCTTTAGATAGTTCTTAATTTAAGCATTCTATTCACTGTAAAATTTTTACTCCACTACTTTTTACTCTATAAATAGTCCGGCATAGGAGTTCATCTCCACTGTGTCAGCTCATTATTAATATGTTTTTCTGTCATAATCGTTTTTCTGTGAAAACAATAGACAGCTATTCAGAGCTAGTCATCATGTTGCCTTGTGTTTATGAAGAATTATTTCATAAACACAAGGCATATAAGAAGAATATTTTCCATACACTTCTTAAAAAAGTACTTTCAAATACTTTTGCTTCTTCTAAAAATTCTCACTTGATATGTTTGTCTCACCTTAGCAAAAAATACCAAACAAAACCTGTCACCAAACAAAAATTTGCTCTTCATCAATATGATGTTCTCATAGGCATTGACGAGTCTTGGCCAATCTGATCGCAAGGGACTGCCAGAGCGCAGAGCCCTTTACACCTGGCATTTTGATAGTGTCTCCAGTGACCACTAAAGACTGGATTTCAGTGGAGTTCAGGACACATTTACTACATCTGTCTCATGCTGCATTTGTTTTGCGAGCCAAGCTTGCTTAACTCAGTTAGCAGACAATTTTCGAACAGTCTTACAACTGTTATGTATTTTCAAGCTCATGATATGGTACTTTACTAACAAGAATTTATCAACACTTCACTACAGCATTCACACCGTAAAGGATATGTGATCATATTCTTCCCTGACCAACTTCCAAGGTGGTTTGAGTGATTAGACCACAACATTTCCAAGTGTCATGTAGGCCAATCACAATGGTATTTGGTAGGCCTATTATGATCAGATAACCCAAGACCCATGACAAGGTCTCAGCAGGGCTATAGACTACAGCATGTGCACTCCCTTGTGTATGCTGTTGTCTCTCTTCTGTCACCTCCTCAGGGAACTATGATTACATAGCATATAGGTTTGATGGTCATTTCAAATTAGTATGGTTCATATCTTGCTGCTCCCTGCCCTGAAACTAAATGTTTCCTTGGTGGATGGGTGTCAGTGGATTGGCCATTGCTGTTTCAGTATGTGTGAGAGACAGAGTGAGTGAAAAGAAATCTCTGTTTGAGATGTAAAGGGCTTGTCATTCATGCCATTTTTCATTTTTTCTTCGTTTATTCACTCGTTTTACCTGTGGCATGACATGGCATCTATTGATGCAAAATATAGCCAAATGGCCATTTCCATTTTAAAAATTACTTTTTTACCATCTATAAAAGGGTCTTAATGAGCACTGAATCTGTTCCTCTTTGTCATTTCTCAAAAGTAGTTTTTGTTACCTTTATTTTTTAAATTGGTTGGTTGCTCGCAGTGTACAAGAACAATTCAGTGCTTCCGGAATAGTTTTACTGCTCATCAGCAAACAGGTAGCTCAGATTGTAATTAGCAGGCTTCCTGTAAGATTGCAAATGAAGGAATAATTACATCTCAAACAAAAGTAATTTTCCTTAAATATTTTAAGAAAAATACAAGTCTCTCTTTATTCAATTTTTTTCTTCCTCAGCAATCCTTCTTGAAAATAAGGCAATTTAATTCTCTACAGTTTAAACCCGTTGTTCAATCACTGCTACGTTGGATGTGTTCACTCTGTTCAAGCCAAGTTACAAGTTACATTACAAGTTACATTCCCAGGAAAGTTGTGAAAGAATCTGAAACCGTCCATGAATTTGTTCGACCTTGCTTTTGATTTTGTCAGATTCAAGCCTGCTCAAATCGTGTTGCAGAATGTGTGAAGACCGGTAAAAGTTCATGTGCATGTTTTATCAGTGGGACTGTGATGAGTCAGCTACAGAGCGAGGCAGGGAGGCCAGCAGCAGGCCTTTTATCTCTCCCCTGCAGTGGCTCTCCTGTGCTCTGAAGCTCAGGCTTGCGCGATCCCCAGTAGATTAGCTGCCCGCTAATAGAGCTGTCTGCCTTTTGTATTAGTGAAGAGGCTGACTGTGTTTTAATCAGCGGGCACTTAATACCCGCTGTAAATCTGACTGTACTATCTGAAAGAGCCAACCCTACAGAGAGGGAGGGGTGACAAGAGATGAATGACATTTTAAACACAGGAGATTGGGACTAGGTGAATATTTTACTCAACCAAAAGTGTTTTTTTAAGTGGATCAAAGTGAGTGCTATTATGTCTAAAAGGACACAAACCCACTGACTATTCCTTAAGAACTTACAGTCCTATAGCTTAACAACCCTTACATAAATTCATTAACCACCTATACAAACTCATTTTCATGGGTAATTTGAAAAAACACCCTCTCTCTCTCTCTCTCTCTCTCTCTCTCTCTCTCTCTCTCTCGCTCTCTCTCTCTCTCTGTCTGATTCATGATTCACACTCAGCTTTTCACTTGGACACTCAGCGTCCTGTTGTGCCTTGTTGTTCCTTGTGACATTTTAGTGGCACTCCTTTTTTCTCTCAATATAAAAGGCAAACATGAGAGCTAAAATGACTGGAAATGAATATGGTTCATATCAGGAGGGGAAAGCAAGGCAAACAGAAAGGAAATCACATAATAAGAGCTTCTTTCCTTTCTTGGATCTAAACCGAAATATTCCTCTTGAATTGGATAATGTTTTATCTTCCTGAATTGGCCATAGTAGACTGAATCCGTCATAATTCGTAGTGAGAGAAACAGACTGGCTTTCGGGAAGTGCAGCACGTCCTGCTTCAGTAAGCTGTGTTTGTGTTGGGGTGTCACGGAGCAGGGGAAGGCGTGGGAAAGGTCTGGCTGCTCCAAGTGCTGCAGCGCCTGCTGCAGGGGGCAGGCTCACAAGGTCATAAACACCCCCCAGCCATGTCTTTTTGGGCCAACTGCACTATCATGCCTGCAATAAATAAATAAATAAATAAAATAAAAGTCATCCACCATGACCAATGATCAACTTTGACTGAGTTTTATATTCGCTCAGCCTACACTATGTTATGGATTGCGATAGTAATGGCAGGCAAAGTAACAGTTATGCTAAATACTATTCTCATCTATCCAATGTTTCCTTACTGATCTCAGGACCAAGTATGTTCACAGATTTGCATCTATTGAGCAAGAATGCTTCTATATGAGAACCAAAGTTGTTTGTTCTGGCCATTTTGATTGTTTGGCCTATAATCCCCAAACCCCTTAAAACAGCAACGTTATGAAGCAAGAGTTCATGGGAGCATAATGCAGCCTGTCACAAGACGCTAAGATATAAATGGTTACTGAAATGAAGCTGATCGGATGTGGGCTCATCAATCATTATGTCAACTGTAGAGACACACGTGTGGTCAGGCCACTGTAGCCTCCCGCAAAGGTCTGCTTGTTTTTCCGCTCTTGGGACTGAGGAAGTTTTTGTTGGGAATCATGGGGGGAATCACAGGAATATCGCTTCAAACATCTGACACATGAAAATCAACAAAGGAGGTCCTCAGTGGGGATGAGTCCCTGTAGCTTTCTCACAGAAAAAATGATGGATGAACTCTGAGGAAAAAATAACAGGGACCTGCTTAAATGCTTGTCAGTTAACATGAGCAGGCCTTATGACATCTTGTTTTAGAGTGCAGCATTGTCACACCTGAGGGATGACTCTCTGTCTGTTCATGTGGCTTGTACCCATTGCTATTCAATTTCTTTCACTGGTGATTTATGTTTCTGATCGTATGCCTTGGGCTGGGTCGATACGGCTGAAAATAGAATCCTCTGAAACATGATTCTTGCACATCCCATACAAACAGATGGAGTACATTTTGTCATGGATGCTGTTGCCTCATAGTGGCTTATGTGCCGTTTTTTTTTTTTCAAGTGGAGTGTTAAAATTTTATAGCTCCATGCTGCAAACAGTGATGTATTAGTGTTGCCCACACAGCCTCTGTTATGTAACTGAAAGTATCAGGACTGGTTTGTCCACAGTACCATTCATCCAGCCTGGCTGATTGCATCCTTGAAGACATCTCCTTGGCGTCCCTTCAAAGAACTTGTGTTAATATTCAATGTGAACTATTTGCCACACACTGAGAAAGATGAGAGAGAATAAGCCAAGTCATGCATAAACATACATCAGGACGTAATTATATTTCTTGGTGAGAGCAATTGAAATTGCCATATGCATGATGTGAGGGAGCAAAGGGGAAATTAGATTTTGGAAGCACCTGGAATTTAATGCTTTTCGCAAGGGGGATTTTGGGGGCATTAGGATTAAGGACGCTTGAGCTGACCAGCTTTCATAAACATGAAGCATGTTAAGGTCAACATCTTTCTGAGACAATGGGAAAATTAAGGTTTGTTATTGGGAAATGTCACAAAGCAAAACACAAATGTGTGTCAGATTCCCCTTTTCTTCTTTCTAAAGAGCCAGGTTTGTTTTTAAAAGAAAAACCAAGCACAAAAAGTGCTTTAAATCCTACACTGTTTGTGGATGGGAGCGGTGGGCAGCCCAGTAGCGTTTCCCTGCAACAAGCAGAGTGGTGTGGGAGCATGGTCAGAATGTATGATGACTGGTGGAGCAGAGCCGCAACAGCAGCATCTGAGCTTTAGTATTCCATACAGAAGGAAGCTGCCTATCTGAACAACGGGCCCAAAATCCAGCCCTGAAAATAGAAAACTAAACTAGCCATGCCTGGCTGACCAGCTGAGAGCACAGAACCGCTCCCCTCTCCTAGTGTGAAAATTGAGACTTTTTTTTAATTTTTTTTAAGTCCACTCTGTTCTGTTTTGGAGAGCTGCATGTTTTTAGCAGGTAAATAGAACTAGTTTTAAAGTTCCCTCTTCATGTTTTCATGGACTTGGTTGAATTCCTCACACATAGGCACACTTTATCACATCTTATCAACCGTTTTAAAGGTCACTTCTTCACATTTCGTGCTCACCAACCACCCCATGCACTTTTTTAATTTTATACCTTATTTACTAATGCTGCTTTCCGCCCTCTCTGTTAGCTAAGGGGGGCATAACCTTTACTTCAGACCTTCACTTAAAAATGATTCTAGAAGAGCTTTGCCAATACTGAGACTTTTGAAACTCTCTTGAATATTGTCTAGTGTTATAATATTATCTTATATCCTCTGGCTGGTCTGGCAGTGCTGCTACCTAGGAATAGGTGATAGGCATGCTGATGTCTTATTTACGTGATCACAACATAATCCTCAGCTGGTGTGGTGACAATGGTGAGTTTTTTCAGAATCTGTTGTTATCATTAATCGTTCAGTCAAGTTTTATCACAATGAGTGCAGCTTATGTTGCAAAGTCTTGCCCTCACAATTTAAATGAAAAGGTTTGTTGATTCATGTAATTTCCCTTCCTTATACACACAGGTAATTTAAGGAAAAGCTGTAAAAAAGCGGTGTTAACATCTTTGTTGTATTCTCCATTAAACAATTACTCCAGGTTAGTGGTGTTTTCTTATAGTAATGATTTTATTTGCAATAAAGGTCTTTCAGTATGTTTCAATTTCAGATCATTATTAGCTGCTAAGAAAGGGCACAGTAAAACCACATTCATCATCTAAATCATACACCGATCAGCTACAACATTAAAGCTACAGACAGGTGAAGTGAATAACATTGATTTTCTTGTTACAATAGCACCTGTCAAGGGGTGAGATATATTAGGCAGAGAGTGAGCAGTCGGTTCAAGCCAATGTGTTGGAAGCAGGAAAAAACGGGTAAGCCTAAGGATCTGAGTGACTTTGACAAGGGCCAAATTATAGAGGCTAGAAATGTGGGTCAGTGCATTTTCAAAAAACAGGTCTTTTGTATTCTCTGTATGCAGTGGTTAAAAATCACAAAAAGTGGTCCAAGGCAACAGGGTTATTGTTGCCAGACACTCACTGTTGTGCTTGGTGAGTGAAGGCAAAGCCAATTTGGTCATTTCCCAGAAAACAGTTACAGTATCACAATCTGTTGAAAAAGTTCATGCTAGTTATGATAGAAAGGTGTTAGAATGGAAAGTGCATCACAGCTTGCTGAATGGGGCTGCATGGCCACTGACCAGGCAGAATGTCCATACAGGCCTCTGTCCTCTGCCAAAATCCTAATAATTCATAGTTTTCATTCACTAGCATGGAGACCAAGAGGGGGAAAAGTCATAGAACTATAGTATGGGCTGGTATGTTTTGAACTGGGTAATAATGCTGCTGCTTGGGAGATAAAGTACTGTAAATTCTTAATTATCAATATAAAGTTGATAATTAGCAAATGTTAGCTAGCTCACTCATCATCATCGCCACCTGCTCTGATTAGGGAGTTGCTGGAGCCTATCCCAGCTCTCACAGGGCCAAAGGAGGGGACACACCCTTAACAGGTCACCAGTCTATTGCAGGGCACACAGACACTCACACCTAAGGGGCAATTTAGCATCTCCAGTCCACCTGGCGTGCATGCCAATTTAGATTCCCCCTGGGAATTGAACCTAGAACCTTCTCACTGTGAGGCAACAGCACTACCCACTTCGCCACCACACCACTCTAATTAGATAACATTATTTGACTACTGTTAGCTAGCTAAAGCTATACATAGAATTCAATGGCATAAAACTTCGTTTTGACCTCCAGGTTGGCGGGTCTTATAGCTGGTGCAGGCAGTGTGATATTCTGGGCAATATTCTGCTGTTTATTTATTTTAATGCCACATAAGGCCCCCATATTACCTAAACATTTTCTAGCAGACTGCCTTTCATGGGAACTGTTTTCCAAATAGTAGTGGTCTTTCAGCTTGAAAATGGATCCTGAGATGTTAGGATGTTCACTTGGTCTCCAAATTATACAGGTCTCATTCTGATAGAGCGTTCCTAGGATGTGCTGAACAAACTCTTCATTTCACTTGGTGGAGGTCTCACCACCTTATAGAACCTAAAGGATTTCCTGTTAACATTCGGGTTCACTAATACTGTGGAGTTGTTTTGGTGGCAAAAGTGGGACCTAAACAATATGAAGCACACAGTCTTTATGTCATGGCTTATCAGTATATCTTAAATGCTGTGGAGCCATAAGCTTGTGTTTCAGTATAATATCTGGTGACAAAGAATCTGCAAATACAGAAAAACAATCATGACAGCATGCAACACACAGCAACCTAAAATAGTTCATTGTCATGGTTACTGTTCAGTACTTGCACAAAATGTCTTATTGTAAGAGTGTTCAGTATGTGTGCATGTGCGTGCGCGCGTGTTTATGTATATGCGCACAAACTTGCATACACTTCATTAATACCTTTTACTTCGGTGGTTTAGCTTTCAGCTCTTGTGAGCGTTTATCAGCACCAGCTCTCGAAGCGTGACAGTTGTAATGAACCTATTAGCCATGAAATTGGGTTTTTCTGATCTAGAGAGGGAGGAAAAAGGGTGGGAGTTTACATACTCCTTATATTCTGCACTTTTTGTTAACAAAACATAATTATATTGGGCTATTTGGGGGACTTCTCATTAACAGAAGCCAGGGTTCTGCACAACGTTAAAAAAAGCTTTATTCGTATTTAGACAGTTTGTCTCTATCTGCTTGTTGTTTCAAATAATGACTTCACCTTCGAAAAGCACCCCACTTTTAGTCTCTAGTTTTAAGAGTTATAGAAAATACCTGTTTTGAATATGAAGCCTTTGGTTGATGTCATTAGTATTCTGTTAGTATGCAGTATACTGTGCTGGCTCTCCAGACTTACAGAACTACTGTATGTGCAGCAGGAAGATGCAGTGAATGTGAATTCCTAGAAAAAGTTCAGTGCAAAGTTGTTTCAAAAAGTCTTCATGTTTCATGATGATACAATATGATGTTATATATATATTTTTAAATCAGTGGTGATAAACTTAAAAAAACTTCTTTCAAACAATG
This sequence comes from Hepsetus odoe, assembly GCA_017165825.1. Taxonomy (NCBI): domain Eukaryota; kingdom Metazoa; phylum Chordata; class Actinopteri; order Characiformes; family Hepsetidae; genus Hepsetus; species Hepsetus odoe. Next base: position 15,902,958 of record CM029372.1, on the reverse strand, counting down.
AAATTTATACATTGCATCATACACTAATCAATCCTGAAATTTAGTTAAACAGAAGTAATTATGTGCAATTGGTCAGTCTTGTTTAAGCAATATTTAATATCTTAAATATTAACATATATAATATATAATATATTTTTTAAATGGGTCAAAAAGGGTTATTTCAAGCTATGCAAAGAACACATTTTGGTTCCCTAAGGAAGCATCTTTTAATGGCTGGCTCTAAAATAAATAATTTGAGTGTGACAAACCGTTTTAAAGTTGAAATACCCTGTACATAATGTAAAGGCAATCTGAACTATGTTCCTACATAAAATTTGTCATTAAAAATAAAAACAAAACTCCTTTCTGATTCTACTGCAAACACATGCCAGCACAGAGTCCAGTTTGTTTAAGCATGAGACCCATATGCAGAACTGTCCATATTAGTCATGGATGAAGACCCTGTTCACAAGGGAAACAGAGTGCTCATATGGGACCAACAGAAGTGGACAGCTTGAACAGTTACAGGACACTCTTTAACAGCCAGACAGGACGAGAAGTGTTCAGCTTGAAGAGTTCTGTCTTTTCTGTTGTGTGTCCTGTCTACCTGTCCTTGTTGATTACTCTATGTGGTGCAGTAAGGACACCCCCTGCAAGGGCCGGGCTTGGCAATAACTCTCTCTCTGCCCCTCTCCACTGCCATCTGACTCCCCACCTGCCACACACACTGACCTCCATCTGCCTGCACAAACACTGCCTCCGCAGCTCAGCATCTCAGGATCAGATTCAGAGAGGTGCGTTCACGGCTCTCAGCTGTGAACGTTGCCATTCCGTCTTTAACACCTGTGTTTCTGTGCTTGCTGCTGGCGCACAGAGCCAGGCATGGTGGAATTCAGATTGAAATTCTTCACAAATTCAAACACAACAAATGGTGCTCTGATAGATTAAAGCATGTGAGATGTGCTGAAAAGTGCCCATTTCTATTTCCCTCTTAATGCCCTCATCAGCACCTCTATTCATCCACTGTTTAAAAGACATTATATTTAGTAAAATGAAGGATGTTAGTACTTTTCCTCAAATCAGTGCTTTAGAAGAATGCTACAAATGTGTGCAGTAGTGTAAGTGAGAGAGATCTGCAAAGGAGATATACAAAATTAGCCATGTGCTCTGCCCTCAATCCTGTATATGACTCACTTCAGAGAGAGAGAGAGGGAGAGAGAGGGAGAGAGAGAGGTACATAAGTGATGGAAAGACAGAAAATAAAGAATATTGAGAAAAGGGGAGGTAGATAGTGTGGGAAATAGAGAGTGAAACATAGAGAAAGTTATAAAGAAGAAAACAAGAAATAGAGAGACAGAAAGAAAGGAAGAGAGACTGAGGGAGAGAGAGCATAGAGAGAGTGGGAAGAGAGAAAAGAGCGTGAGAGATAGACAGAGAGAGAAAGGGAGGGGGAGGTACACTATTCCCAGGGGTGATTACCTCTTCAGTAAAGTGCTGATTGCTTGCAGGCACTCAGTCATTAATGAATGCTCTAATCAGGACTAAATTCTCCCATTATGAATGGCATTCACATTTGAGGGCTTAAAGATTTATCAGTTTCCTTTTTGCCTCTTTGGCTGAGGCTGGATATTCAGTCGCCGCCAGTGTGAACGCCGCTGGAGGAAGCTGGATAGTCTCCTCTCTTTGAAGTAGAGGCGAGAGTATTTTTAGGCATGACACACATACAGTAGCAGCAAGGAAGGCTGGATAGAAAGGCAAGAAACATTGACACTTGGAGAAAAAGAGAGGGAGCATAAAGTAATCCAGATTTTTGGGCTGTGAATTGCAGATTGGAGAGATTTGAATATGACCCAGTTTTTGGCTCCTCGTGCAGAAGAGCACCTCCTGTCTGCATTCACTGACGTCAGGCTTGACGGGGGCTGACTGAGGCGGCCACTTCACACTTCTTCTGCTTCTTTGTTTCCAACAGCAGAGTCCCTCATACACTACACTCATTTACCTTTGAAGTTCATTTGCATGTAAAGGAAACATGGCTTGTTGGTATAAACAGTGGATACTGCAAACTGTGAACACCCCTAGATGATTAGCAAGCTATATAGTGCAGCCCCCTTTAAGGCAGAGGACACAGAATATAAAAGGAACAGTTTATAGACATAATGCCCTGTCATGCCATAATGTGAGCAGAAATGTGTCAGTGTGTGTTAGACAGGTCTATTAAGCTCTCCGCCCCCCCTTTGAGTTTTCCCATTGCAGATCAGCTGGGCAGTGACAGGCCACAAGCATACTGGCAGCCAAATCACTTTATAATTGAATCTTCGTAGGTGGTGCACTTGTTTCTCCCAAGTTAAATGGCAAAAATAAGAAGGTCAAAGAAACTGGGATAAAGTAGCTACATGCGCTACAGCTAAAACTTTAAGCATGTTCTTTCTTAAATAACCATATAAAGAAGTATATATCACTTATCTACCTTCACTTTACTGTTCAGTTTCTGTCAGAATGTTCCAATTTTAAGACGTGGAATTAAGTAATGAAGTTAACGGTGGCACTACAAATGCAAAAAATTTGATTCCATTTTAAACCTCTTAATAAAATATTAAAAAACGTAATAATTCTAAACATTTTCACTTTGTTCACACTGCAGTCAAGGAAACAAACTTCTGCCTAATCTCTTAGATGTGACTGTTGATACAGCTTCATTATTTTACTATGCTAGCCTGCTATGTTTCACAAGATTTCACAGGGAGCACAAACAAAAATGAAAGGTAACGCATTACAATTAGAAAACAAAGGTTACAGTCACACAGTTGTATATGCAAAAGATCAAACTGACAAAATTGTGTTTGTAAAATGTGTATTGCCTAGGGATTGTAATGGCACTGCAACAAAAACACACCTGTGACAAACTACTTGGTAAATGTGGCAAATGTGAAAGCATGTCTTGTTTTGTTCTAAGAAACTTTAAGATACTAAATTACAATCTTTTAGATTGAGCAATTGCATCTTATTCTAAAAAATATTTTTGCAGGGCAGCATTGGTGTGGCCGTGTGTCAAGGTTTGGTTATGTTTTGTTCACTATAGAGGGCGCTCTGTTGTGACTGAGCACACCTGAGCTCATGAAGGCACTGGGGCTGACTACTTAAGCCTCAATGAGTCAGAACTGAGAGCAATTCATTCTATAGGCAAAGCCTGAAGTTACAGGTGGTTCAGTTTCAGTTTTGTGTCTGGTTTTGGTGACTTGTTTGAATAAAAGTATATCTTGGATCACTGGCTCTGCGCAGACGTCCTTCCTGCACCCCGCCACCGTGACACCGTGTTAGTTCACAATCAGAAGGCAGACTATGAGAAGAGTGTCTATTCCTGAAACTATGGCTTCTATAGTAGTCCCAGCTTCCATATAATCTTTTTGAGTCACTCAATGTAAAAGTCCTAGATTAAACGTAGCACTGAACTTCTGAAGTAGATTTTACCTCCATTTAACCTTTTGTCAGTCTAGGTATAAGCAGGCTCTGGAAAAACATGTGCCTGGCATTTCTCCGAGGTTGGGCTGGGAATTTTCTCTTAAATGTGGGACAAGGACAGGTAAATGTGTTCATCCCTAGCTGCCTGTGCTACTGACTGGAGGCTGTGTGGTATTGTATAGGCTTTGGTGGGGAAGGTGCGACGCCATGATTAATACTGCGTTGCCCTTTGCTGTTCCAGAGCATGAGGGCGCCATTAGTATTCTGAACATGGAGGGCAGGAGTGTTTGTGAAGTGAAGCAGTGGCAACGGCAGAGATCTCGTTTACTCTGGCTAGCTCCCCTAATACATACACACACACACGTGCACATACACTGCAACTCTGCAATGTGTCTGTTTGTCTGCAGCTCATTTAAATAACCTAACATTGATGCAGAAATGGTCAATTTTCTCCCTCCGTACCAAACACACAATGACATAAAGCTCAGGCCGCTCTGAGAACGAGCTGAATATGCCTCATGTATTTGCGTTGAATGTTCACTGATATTTCATGACTCTGCTTGGTCATTACTTTATGTAAGGTTCATGCTTGTTATTCAGATTGTAATATTAACTAACCTTGCTGGCTGCATATTCATTTCTCCTCGTCTGGACACTTAACATAGCAGGTGTTTCTGAAAATCCGCAACTACCGGATTTTGCAAGTGTGAATGTGGTCTCGCTGCCATCTTTCTCGCTGCATGCATGATAAAGACTGGGTTCTCCATGGTGCTGTGGCAGTGGCTCAGTGTGAAATGATTGCACATAGGCCCCACTGATTCATTCCTCCAAAAGGCCTGGACGGAGCCCATAAAATGATGCTGAGGGTGCACCATCAATCTGCAAATACGTACGTCCATGCAGCCTGTCCGCAAGATAAACTGTGGGCCCGGGCATGGGTATATAAACTCCTCGCCTTGCTGTGTTTATAGCCTTTGGAAAATGTTTATGTGAAACAGGATGATAGGTGGCTCACTTTGCAGCAGTCACACAGCAATTAACACTGCATAATATCAGCCACACACGTTTCTGGAGGAGCTACGAGAAAGAAACACATCATCAAAGACTTAGTAAAGTCATAAAAGACCAAATGATTTCTGTGAGATCATAGAGACTTCTGCTGTTTAAGCAAGTCAAAATGCTTTCAATTATGTCTTGAAATGCACATAAAGGAAACGGCTTACCTAATTAAAATGGGAGAACGTTCAATGTTAAGGCAGCTGCATTGTGAAAAAGCAGGCTTTTTGATGACTTATCAGCAGTGAAATTTGGAGATGGCCCCTGGGATGCTTAGTTCTTTTTGGTGTATGGTGCCCTTATCTAAAGCAGCCATAAAGTACATTGTAAACTCAGAGGGACAAGATTCCTTCTCCTTGCGGCACTGAGTCAGCATTTCCGCCTCTAGCATATAGACAAAAACTTTCAGAACATGTATCTGAAATTGTTCTTAAAATTCTTTCATTTTTCATCTGGCTCCCCTCCTCCCCTTCCTTTCTTTTGTTTTCTTTTTACAGCCAGCAGGCTGTCTCCCGCTCATGTTCTTATTAGCTCTGAGTTTAGAAGCAGCCTATCCCCAGCGTCCTCCATGATGGTTGCCTAATGATGTATGTGTCCACTGTGCAACATTAATAACCTTCACCATGCAATCTCAATGCCATGACAGACTAGTCAAGGCCATAAATTATGACACTAGCACATGCAGCTTCTCATCAGCGCTGATTTGTGCGTGACAGATATTGTGCCAAAGGGACAAGGACATCCAGTGTGAATGACTAAATGCATTGAAGTAAGAAATTATGTAGAAACTTATAAATACTGGCCAAAGGAGTGTAATTAATCATGGGTTCTATGCCAGAAATTAACAAAAAATAATTGTTGTAAAGAGTCAGAGCATTGGGAAGATGTACTGTTGTGTTTGGAAGCAAAAGTAAATTAAAAAGCAGGAAAAACTCTATTTGACCTGAGACTGCTGAAACATATTTTACCCATGTCATTCTAGTTGTATTTGGCCTCCCTTACCTTCACCAGCTCATCGTTTTGTATACTGCAACAGATGATTTGTGTGAATGAGGGTGTATTGTGTAAGTGGTGATTCATTGGCTGCGAGTACAGTCACTTCAACAATTGAGTTTTAATTCTTATTCTGTCGCTGGTCTCTGTGCTTTCTCAGCTGAATGTTAAACACTTTGTTGACGGCATCCTGTCCTTGGTCACAGTGTGTGTAAAATGGAAAAATCTGGGTCTAAAAACACCCTTACTAAAAAGGGCTATATATAGCACCGAAGAGAGGTGCTATTATTTTCTATTATTATCATTCATATTATTTTCTATGTTAAAACAAAGGAGCTACATAGATCTAGTTTTAAAAGGTTCATTAACAACAGAGTTTAGCAACGTTTATTATAATTTTTTTTTACAGTTGATTTTCCTCAGTGTGTTCATCTAGCTCAGACATAGTTAACAGAATTTGTTAATTTTCATTAGATCTTCTTCCAACCACCTGCATGTCCTCTCTCATCATGTCCATAAACGTCCTCTTTGGTCTTCCTCTTTTCCTCTTTCCTGGCAGCTCCATCTTCAATATCCTCCTTCCAACATAATACATTCCTCTCCTCTCTAGAGTGTATCTCCATCTGTCCAGGTTCTCCTCAAGCTGCTCCCTACTATCACTGCAGATCACAATATCATCAGCAAACATCATCGTCCACGGAGAATCCTGTCTAACCTCGTCCATCAACCTCTCCATTACAATTGCACACATCCAACCTCTACCTTAAATGCATCTGTCACTCCCACTGCAGATCTCATCAGTGTCACTCTGCCCTCATACTTATCCTGAACTACTCTCATATACTTCTCTGCCACTCCTGATTTCCTCATACAAAACCACAACTCCTCTCTAGGCACCCTGTCATAGGCTTTCTCCAAGTCCACAAAGGCACAATGCAACTCCTTCTGACCTTCTCTGTACTTCTCCATCAACACCCTCAGAGCAAACACTGCATCTGTAGTGCTCTTTCTTGGCCTAAAACAATACTGCTGTTCACTAATCCTCACCTCTTTTGTTAATCTAGCATCCGCTACTCTTTCCCATAACTTAATGCTGTGGCTGATCAACTTCATTCCTCTATAGTTACTCCAGCTATGTGCATCACACATAATTTTCTTCATTCATCAGCCCCTCAAAGTACTCCTTCCATCTGCTCAACACGCTCTGTTCACCTGTGAGTACGTTTCCATGTCCATCATTTATCATCCTGACCTGCTGTTTATCTTTCCCAGCTCTGTCTCTCTGTGTAGCCAATCGATATAGGGCCTTTACTCCCTTCTTACTATCCAGCCAGTCATACAATTCACCAAACACCTTATCTTTAGCCTTCTCCAATGCTTTCTTCGCCCTGCAGTTCATCTCCTTGTATTCCTGTCTACTTTCTTCATCTCTCTGTCTGTCCCACTTCTTTGCCTCCCTCTTCTTTTGTATACACTCCTGGACTTCTTGGTTCCACCACCAGGTTTCCTTATCCTCCATTTTTCTTTCAGATGTCACACCAAGTGCATTTCTAGCTGTCTGCCTTACTACTTCTGCAGTTTACCAGTAATCCAGTAGCTCTTCAACACCTCCCTGTGCTCATGTTAACCTTCTTCAGCTTCCACCACTTGATCCTCTTCTTGACCGCCAAGGTCATCCTACAGACCACCATCCTATGATGCTAAGCTGCACTCTCCCCTGTCACTACTTTGCAGTCACCAAACTCCATCAGACTGATCCTCCTGCAAAGGATATAATCCACCTGTGAGCATCTTCCTCCACTCTTACATGTCACCCTGTGCTCCTCCCTCTTCTTAAAATAAGTATTATCTACAGCCATTTCCATCCTTTTACCAAAATCTACAACTATCTGACCTTCAGCATTCCTCTGCTTGACACCATATCTACCCATCACCTCCTCATCACCTGTTCCCTTCACCAACATGACCATTAAAATCTGCATCAATCACCACTCTCTCTCCCCTGGGTACACTCTCTATCACTTCATCTAACTCACTCCAGCATTCTTTTTCTCTTCCATCTCACAACCAGCTTGTGGGACATAAGCACTAACAACATTCATTATCACACCTTCAACTTCCAGTTTCAAACTCATCACCCTATCTGACACCCTCTTCACCTCCAAAACACTCTCCACGTACTCTTCCTTCAGGATAACACCTACTCCATTCCTCCTTCCATCCACACCATGGTAGAACAGTTTAAACCCTCCTCCAATACACCTAGCCTTACTAACCTTCCCTCTAGTCTCTTGCACACACAAATATCAACCTTCCTTCTCTCCATCATGTCAGCTAATTCTCTACCTTTACCAGTCATGCTGCCAGCATTCAAAGTTCCTACTCTCACTTCTACTCTCATCCTCTTCTTTCTCTCCTCCTCCCTCCAGACATGCTTTCCTGCTCTTCTTCTTTTCCTTTGGCCAACAGTAGTCCAATTTCCACCAGCACCCTGTAGGCTAAAAGCACTGTTGGCATTGTTAACCCGGCCTTGACCGATCTGGTATGGAATTGTTTTGCTGTCCGCGTATTGATTTGGCAAAAGTTTTGCACCGGATGCCCTTCCTAACATAACCCTCCCCATTTATCTGGGCTTGAGACCGGCATGAAGAAATACACTGGCTTGTGCATCCCTAGTGGTTGGGTTTTTATTTTCATTGGATATAAAAGCTTAATATGACAACAAATAATAATAATACCAAGTAAATTTAATCAGAAGATTTTTTGGCTGCTTTCTGCTTTCCCTGCAAGACCTGTACACCAACCGCTGCATCAGCAGAACCAAAAATATTCTAAAGGACCCCTCATACCCTGGTTTCTCCTGTTCAATCTGTTGCCCTCTGGCAGGAGATACAAGTCTCTCAAAGCAAGGAACTGAGATTCAGGGACAGCTTCATTCCCAGAGCAATAAATACATTAAATCAGACTCTGCACTAACCAGGATGCCCTTTGAGAAAACGGTAGAGGCAGTTTTACACATCTTGCATTCATGTAGATGTTGTTTTGACATGACCTGTTTAAATATTGTTTCAGATACTACTTCTCTCAGCAAGATTGGTTCCTGCCACACTACTACTGGGCTGAGGAATGTGAAAAAGAGTCCAGGGTGTTTACATAGTTCTCCAAATTCCCCAGACATCTTTCTGATCAAGGATCTGTGGGTTGTGCTGAACAAATAAGTTAAATCCATGGGGAACCCACCTCGCATATGCTTACATAACATTAGTTAAGTCAAGTCAAGTCAACTTTATTTATATAGTGCTTTTTACAACTGTTGTTGTCACAAAGCAGCTTTACAGAATCCAGGCCTGAGCCCCAATTGGGTAAGGGCAACAGAAGCAAGGAAAAACTCCCCAAACATGAGGAAGAAACCTTGGGAGAAACCAAGACCCATAAGGGTAACCCATCCTCCTTTGGCTGACACCAGAAATAAAAAGGAAAGAAAGAAAGAAGAGCCAGTATGATGTAGCTGATCTGAAGTTCAGGTCACCACACAGGTGGTGGACAGCTGCCCATCTCAAACAAAGAGAAAGGAATTAGATCTGTTTTGAACTCATTGTACAGATCATAAGTTTAAAGAATGCAGTAATGATAGTTATATATTTTATTATTATTGGCTTAATATTTACAATTTATGATAAAAATAATGATGATAATATTACCATCAGCAATAATAAAATTACAATAGGATGTCACAATTACTCAGTTACAATTCACAATTTTTGATGTTAGCTAATTGATTAGTTCACAGTATGAATGATAAATAGGATATCAGGGGTCATTGTAAAGACTTTGTAAATACATGTTTATGGCTATAGTAGGCTATCATAGGCTACAAATTTAGTTGTTGTCATCAATTTGTTTTGTTTTTGTCCTTTATTTTGTTGTTTTTTATGATATTGTTTATAATATCATATAATTGTCAACATTATAAGTGCAGTGTAACATTTTCTAGAAAGTATTCTTACTTTGATGACTGGAAATATCAAGTGGCATGGCAAGGATTCCTATCTGCACCATGAAGACTCACCTCCAGTGATTTCCAAGGCTCCATCCTTAGGCCCCTTCTCTTCTCTTTATACACTGGCTCTATTGGGGACATTATATCCTCAGACAGCTTCTTCTGCCACTGTTATGCAAAGGACACTCAGCTCATTCTCTCATATCTCTCCAATGACTGGTTTAAAACCAGCAACCCTGCATCTTAGACTGCCTGGCTGACATTTCTTCCAGGATGACTTCCCACCACCTCAGGTAGAATTCCAGTAAGATTACGCTGCTGTACTTTGCATGGATTCCATCACCAGGACATGATCTTGTCATTTCTCTTGATAATTCAGTTATCGCCCCCTTGATATCCACAAGAAACTTTGGTGTCACACTTGACAATGAGCTTTCATTATCATCTGCATGTCCTGAAAATATCTTATCTACAAGGATAAGAACCACTCCTCACTATCTATGATTGTCAGTTACTCTTCCAGTCTCTGGTTATCTCTATACTGGACTCTTTCAATTCTCTACTGGCAAGTTTTCCATTGAAGACCACAAGAGAATTTTATTGGATCCAGAATGCACCTGCATGATTAGTCTTCAACCTCCCTAAATTCTCACATACTATTCCGCTACTATGGGACCTGCACGGGCTCCCTGTGGCCGTTCCCATCAGGTTCAAATCCCAATCCCCTGCCTTCAAGAACAAAAATGGACCTGCACCTTCCTACTTAGTGGCACCAAGCAATGTGTCGCTTTTTAAACATTAAAGTAAAATCAACATCTATCAACAACAATCCTCTAAAAACAATCAGGAACCCAAAAGAGTTTTCTAGAAATCTGGGTCTGAAGGTTTGAACAAAACAAAAGGTTTACTTCATCAGAATATGTGGTGAAATATTTGATTATCAGTTTAATCAGCAGGCGACACAACCTCATGGAAATCATGGTAGTACAAGTAAAATGCTACAGGGCCATAAGTAATATGCATGAGATGTCTTCAGTCATCAAATAGGTATTCTAACCTAACAGTTGATCCTTGTTACACATGGAACTGCAGTTAAACTGGACTTGTGCACATATGTAGCCATTGCTCACCATTTAACCTCTTTTTTTTTTTTTTACAAAGAATTTAAAGAACTCCCTTTTTACAGAGCCTGTTTGGAATGCTGGGTAAATCCTGTTCTTTTTCTCTCAATTTTTTTGTTTCCCTTTGCCCTTTTTTTTGACAGCCACTGTGTTCTATCTGTGCTCTCCATCTTTCCCAGTCACTCACCTATCCATCACTTGTCCATCAGGACCTGTTTCTGATCTAATCTTAGCAGATTTTCCTGTCAGTTTGAATTATCACAACAACAGGAAGGTGAGATAAACACACATGAACAAGGTCAACAATATCAGTATCAGTTATTATCATAAGAGATTTTTTCCACTGCTCGTTTACAAATGACAAGTCATCAATATACTCTCTATATTTACTTGCAGTTGATGAAATCATGTTTCCTCTTCTCTGACAACAGCAGGCAGTATTGCAGTGTAAAAAACAGTCGTGTGCACGGCCTGTGGCACTAGTCCTCTCGAAGCTAATGGAAACGAATTGTATTGTCGTCATATCACAAGGCACCATCTTCTCCATGGCCTTGTAAAATGGGCATTTGAAGATGACCTTATTTAAATCTGTAGGTCATAGGCTTATTGTACATTACTTTTGTTTAAACTGAAATTTTTTTTGCAATGATAACTTTAAAATTCCTTTAAAGCTTCCTCTCCCAGAGTAGAATGTCAACAATTTCCCATTTTATTAAAGGACAAAATATGAATGAAAACTAAGGGACTTAGCAGATCAACTGTTTAGTTGCTTTCATTCAGAGGATAAATTAGAGGTGATGGGGACTAAATTTGGGATAAATGTCCAATTAGGTTAACAAGCTGGCATTTAAGTAATTGTAACATTATACACAATGGCAGCATAATACCAGCTACTTTGCTTTTCCTGCCTTTGAAGGCTGTTAAGACTCTTAACATGTTTTCTTTGTGCAGATCAATCGTTTGAAGCCCTAGTGCACCCACAAAGGATTTTTTAGAGCATTTTACCAACCTTACACACATGATGAAAGCTGTTAGTTCCATGCAGACAAAGAGCAAAAGAAGATATAAAGGATAAGATGGAGAAAGACGTGAGAAAAAAGGAAGAGAGAAAGAGAGATCATCCTTTTGAGCTTTTTTTATCTCCTTTCTGCAGTAGCCCAGCTGAAGGTTTTGTTCTTTTTTAGTCTCATTATCCAGTGTAACCTTTGACCCCATTGGTTATGTTCAAAACTCTCTCTCTCTCTCTCTAACATACACATTCAGTCCCTTCTGACCCTGCTGTATCTCTGAAATGTCAATAGTGCTGGGTTGTAATAGGACTGGCTTGATTATACAGTGTACAGTGAGAGGAGAGAGAATGTACATTTTAATGATTATAATTGAAGCCTTTGACACTGAGTTTGCACTACAGTTACCTGTATTTTTGAGTCATTCGAAAAATTTGCTATTTCTTACTTTAAATTAATGTATGAACTGCTGTTTGTTAATGCCCAAAAATAAACGACTAAATAAATGTTTTTAAGATGGAAATAGTCCCAGTGTCTGTTAATTATTCAAAATCATCAGTATCTTCTGAGTTTTATATGTAGTGTTGGTTATGGTAAATCTATGTTGGGATTTTGTTGGGAACTATGTTGCCTAAAAATAGCCAGTATCTCCTAATGAATGGCTTTAGACCAAAATTTTGTAGCAAAACAATTTGTAGTGGAACAATGCATTTGCTTACATGCTTCATAATGATATATTAATAATATATATATAGACCAAGTAATAATATAAGTGGACCAACAGCACAATTTGATTAGAATATGTTCACGTAAACACCCCAGTCAGAATAATGTAACCAGCAAAAAGAAATTCTGATAGAACAAGGCCGTTTATTAGTTGAAGCATGGGTGACCAATTCCAGTGCTGGAGCCCTCAAATCAAACCTTTACGAGTGGAATTGGGCACCCATGTTTTAAATATGTTATAATACTCACCAAGACATTGCAAGTTCAAATCCCACTTCCAGCACTATCATTATTGGGTTCCTGAGCAAAACCTTTAACCCCAAGTTGCTCCAGGGAGACTGTCCCTGTAATCAGGAATTGGAAGTCGCTCTGGATAAGAGCATCTGCTAAATGCCTTAAATGTAAATGTTGAATGAAACTCCACTCAATATCTGTAAACTCCTGCGGCACAGCTTTCTTCCAACAGATTTTTTCAGCACACTTTCTACCAGAGCTACCCTGTCATGCTGGGACTGGCATTCAGCTGGTATGTCACAGATTGTTTCTGTGAGTACACTCATCTCCTGTTTAATAAGAACATTTGGAGTGTGTTTTGCTGAGCATGCCATAACTTTAAACTCCAAACAACTCAAGCTTGGAGATACAAAACTGAAAACAACACTGAATTAACCATTTCCTTCTCTGACAAGAATCTGGACTGTCATACTGCATCAGATTATATAATGTGATGTGTAAACAATTTTCATCAGATTGCTGAGTTGAATGTGTATTAAACATTTCAGTCAAAATGTATAAATGGAATGAGCTCCTCTGGAAATCACTGCATGTAAACATGACTTTCCCAAGTATCAGGTATCATATTTGGAACAAATTCTATTTCTGTGAAACAGCCTAGAGATGTGTTACACCAATTTGATGTCTGTCTACCAGCACTGTGATCAATTCTGATTTTCTCTATTATGAAGCAGTTCTCACATTATGAATGGCTTTGTTTACATTTTAACCATTTATTTAGAAAAAATTGAAAGGTGTAATTCCCCTTCAGTATTTTGTTTTTAATTTAAGTAACTATTCTTTGACCCTTTATAAACAGGCCAATCAATTCCTAGTTGTTGCATGCATAAAAATGCAATATATTAATAGATCACTTGGGGAAATATCCACCATAAAGTGCAGTTTATTGACAGGAGAACAACAGAGAGTATGGGTGGTACAAAAAACAAGTTAAAATCATTCCATGCATTTATTTTGATTGTAAGAACAACAAATACTAATAAATACTAGTGCTTACTTAAGCAACATTACACACACACTCACTTTGGGATTGCTAGGCAGGGCACATAGAGTCTGTCCACTGTATCTTTCTCCATTATTACAACCTAATTGTTCCTAACGAAGCAGTCTAGGTGAAGATGCAGGCTCTGATTAGGTGGGTGCACTCCCTGACATTTCCTTCTCTCACTCCCTCTGTCCTTAATTGTTCATTTCATTATTCATTTGTTCCCCAAATTACTTCCCTCAGAAGAAACATAATGAAAGCTAGTTGCATCTCTCTGAAATCGCTATTGAATGAAAGTAACTTAAGTGCTCAGAGAATCACTGAGCATAGCCTAAGTGCTGATAAGGTGAAAACATATCCCAGCTTAGCCCATTATCAGAATGTATCAGTAACGCATCATGATGCCAAAGGCTGGTCAGAATGACCATTATGTTGTTTTGACTGCATGTTCACTAATTCATAGCCTCATGTCTCTTTACTTCAGAACAATGGAAAAAAACATGTAATGATGGGTAAATGAATGAGGTTGTCTGACAATGTCAATGTCAGGTCATTTAAAATTTTCTTTCTAAGCATCTCACACTGACAAATTCCTGTAACAATTTTATAAGTATTATATTTTATTTACGGAAGTTATTTATTATCATGTGAGTTAGTTATTTGAGCTCTTGGCGTGTCATTCACATGTGATAGGAATATAACACTTGGGCTGGGGCTTCATGTTGAGCTGAGTGTGCCCTTCCTGAGCATTAAGCAGCTCCAGGACCCTGGCCATGCATATACATGAGCCAGCCACCACCACGACTGGAGACCAAAACGGCATAACTGCAGGCCACGGGGCAACATGGGACACAGTGTGAGTGTGTATGTATCTACATGAGTTATTCAGAGGTTAAACAGCAGCACTTGTTATGTAGGTAGTAATACTAGTGCTCAGGCTACCACACACTCCTAAATGGTTCCTAAAGGGGTCTTGGCTTACAAATTATTCTATTAAAACCTCTGATTTTATAGCTTTATATAATGTAGAGGGCTTTTAAACTTTAAAAAGGTTCTTCCCTCACAGCTATGAAACTTTTGATTTGCCAAAAAATATTCTTTCAGGGAATCAATATGGTTCTAGTATAGCATTGCCCTCTTGAGTACCTTTATTTATTAGAATAAATTTCAGTGTTAACTGCTGATTCTGTTCTAGATTTCATGAGGACTTTCTGTATATTTAGGGTTGTGTAGGGTATGGACCTAAGGTTTACTTATTCCTCCACTCTCAGACTGTAGCCACTGACACATTACTGTAAGTCATGTTGTTTTCAAATTGCCTAATTGTGGTGAAGTGGCTTAAAAGCGAACAACCTGTCTCTCAGGTCACATAATGACACTATTGTTTCTGCTCTTATTATCCAATGAAAGCAAGTCCTGGGTGCACACATTTAACATTTTTTGGTCTGCTCACACACTGCACTCAAGTCCTAAAGGCCTCTGTAATTAGCTGATAAGCCCAATCAGGTGTGTTAGACCATGGAAAACACTAAATTGCATTGGGACATGGGTACCCAGGACTGAGATTGGGAAAGGCGCTGGCTAATCCATATTTCTAAATATTCTGGGTTCGATGGGTATTCTTGCCAGCAAAGTGCCACCATTCGTCTGAAGTAGGGGTGGTGGACTGAACTTGATGTGTCTAAAAACATAGTTCTGCACAAAATTGTACAAACAAAAATTTTTGAACAGTAGTAAATTGAATATCTGATATGAAACAGAGGTTCTTCTGTTGAAAAAAGGAATAAGAAAGGAGTCAAGCAAATTAATGTGTAATAAATGTGTTCCTTCTTGTCTCTCACTCACTCACACACACACACGCAGAACACATACAGTCCTTTTCTAATCAATGCAAGTTTTACCAGCAACTAGTTACACAGCAGATTAACAGTAGATTGATTTTCAGCTCCAGCCACTATCCTTGGTAAACATGCAGTTTTGGCGCCCTCTGGCAGCCATCCCCATGTATCTTGAAAAAGCATTAAATGAAGGCGCGCGGATATAATTCTGATTTAAATTTGGACCCCTATCCATTCAGTCCAAAATACAGGTTGAACTGTTGTGTTAACAGGAAGAAGAAAAGGCTTAAACTACTTCCTGGGGGAAAAAATAGCATCTTTTATAGCTTGGTGGTCTCTATTCAAACCTGCACAGAGTGGCAATAAAGAAGTGTATAATTTGTGAAATCTTGTGGAAGCGATTGTTTCTGTGCAGACTGGTCTTGTGCCATGTGAATAAAAAGAACCTGCTGATGTTAAACGAAAGCCTTTGTGTTGAATAATTCCCCTTGGTGACTTACTTCATTTTTAATTGGTGAACTTTTGTTCTTCAGAGAAAGGTCTACTGCAGGGTAAAGATTTAATTAAAAGCCTTCAAAGCACAGTGAGCCCAACAGAAGGCCCCCCAGCTCCTTGGAGCCTTACATTGATTAGATTCTCCATGTGCATATTTGTTTTGATGTGTATAAGTTTCTGTGGAAACGGTCACCACAGTAAGGAGAGTGACAGCCCCGACCCTTAAGCTGCACAGCAGATCAAAAGATACTGACATCAATGAACAGATATGAGATAAGATATAGCTAATCTCTCTCTCTCAGACATATACACACACTTTATTATTAACCTTAAAATTTGAGAAACAAAGGGGCAATATTCTCTCACTATCTTTGTTCCTGCACTTTTTGGCTTTTATATGTCAATAATTCCTGCTTTTATTTGTTAATTTGCACTGTACCTCACTGAAAAACCATTCCAAGTTTTGAGAACTGGCACATTTGTGACCATTTTATATCTTTTGTGACATCACAAAATGCTTCATTTCAGCATCTTCCTTGTATGTTTTGAAACTGTTAACCATTTTTGTATGTCATCTTAAAAATGCACATGGATTTTTTTCATTAACCTCTACAATGTCATTGTAATGTCATTACAATGACAACTGTCTAAAGCAAAACAAGTGGCCACAAGGCAAGTTTAAAATTTTATTTATAATATGATACAAGAATAATTTTGTGCAAGTACTGGATGAGAATGTGGACCTGTACAATATCAACAATGGTTTTCTTTCTTTTTTTAACTTTTAATGTATTTTTATTATGCAATGGCAACCCTGCAAAGCACAAAACAAGCTATACAGTTTGGCCATGATTGTGTCAGAGAATATACCTTAGCAAGATTTATATAATTTTATACACAATGTTCAGCTTGTATACATTTACTGGTTGTATAAGGTTATGTATGTATATAAAGTGCAAAAACAAAAACACTTACAGTGAAGGCATGGCCCTGAAGTGCTGTGTGAGAGAGAATGTGTCTGTCTGCAGTGTACATGTATGTGTGTGTGTGTTGCCTGATATACACTGTAATATGGCCGGCTGGATGGTGCATAAACATACACATGCTCACTCACATGCACACACTTGACTGTAGGTTTGCTCATACACACCTACACAATTACACACGCACGCACACGCGCGCACACACACACACAGTATATGGTCTAGGCTGGATAGGTATATAGGTTTCTACATAATACAACCCTTCCCAGATCGCTGGCGAATATTAAATTCAACAGTTTTCGTCCATTTGCAATAGATCATGACTGTGCAATATTGTGTTACAAATACAATTCATAGGAACAGCTCAAAACAAGCTAGCTAACATCTAAAATTCCCCTTTACATTTAAAAATAGTCATTTTTCATACATACTGCTCCTTCGCACTCACTAAAATAGCACCACAGGGTCTCACCTTTCAAGCCTAGAAATATGAAATTACCTGAAAGAAGAACTGAGCGTTTCCTTACTTTGGAAGAATAAGGCATTTCCATAAAGATAAGAGAAATATAAGCACTGTTAGTTTACTAGATTATATGTTTTATATTCTTAATATCTCATTTGTGTAATATTCTTCTTTTTAACTGAAGTATCACTTTTTAGCAAGTGTATTTAGCATCACAGTTAAGCCTTATCACTCTTACAGGTGAAGGCCAGATAGATGGAGTCTTTAGGTCTGTCTTTCTCTGTCCAGTTTCTTGGATCTGCAATGCTCCTCAGGCTAGTTCTGCTGAGAACCCTAAGAGAACAAAGATCTTCACTAAAACACATGGTAACAATTCCCATCATTAAGCTTTTTCACATGCAAAGAGTGTACAGTTCCTTTCTTAAAGTAAAACGTGGTAAGCAGCAAAGTTTGCTGGCACACCAGCAACATCTGGTATTTAACTAGAGTGCGTTCAAGCAAAGAAATCACCAAGGTCCAGAGTATCATAGCTGAGTGTCCCAGATCAAGTGTGGATAGCATGCCATTGCTCGCATGGTTGCATGTGTACCTACAATGATTAATTTTTTTTTTTTACCACAAAACAAGGATTTTCATTATTTTATTAAAAAACACAGCCTTTTTCATGTGATATTAATTACACACAGAGTTCTTGGATCACTTGCTTTTTTTTAATACAAGTGCCCCTCTGTGTTTTTCTTTTTTGAGTTTTTCTGTTTTTGTTTTTTCTTCCTCCTTCCCTGAGAAAATTACAGGCTGTACCACTGACATTTTTGTTTTTCAGCTAACTTGACACAGTTATACTCATGTAAAACACTTCCTGAAGCTCAAAACTGTGAAACCTCTGGAAGACTCTCTCAACCATTGACTTGGCATGAGTTCCACTTCTCTATCCTCTTAACAATAAGCATTAGCAGAAGAAAAAGAACACTAAAGTCAGTGAGTTGTGCAAGGCTGATCCAAGGGACAACTAAAACATCAGCTACAGGTAGCAATCATTAATGAGCATGTAAGATATTATTACATTTTTCTCATTTTACCTATAATCCTAAAACCATGTTAATCATTTGATAATCATCTGATAAACATTTTTATAATCCTACATCTGATCCAGATTTGTAAAAGATACAGTTCACAGGAGACTTGTCCTGTAGTCATATAAAACATAAATGAAATACATTAATTTTACAATATATTTATTTAAAATGTTTAAATTTTCACCGAATTGGTTCTCTTGCGCTTCCAGCAGTCAGGGTTGAGGCGTTTCTGTTCCTCAGCCAGCGCTTTAGCCTCCATGGTGTACATTCTCCTCTCCTCGTTCTTCATTTTCTTCCATTTATCACCTAGAATCACACTAATGGCTCTGGAGGCAAATTGGTTTTTGAGGGTGTCAGTAACTGTTCACTTTGTAAGTCAAGGTAATAAATTGCTGCTTTACTCAAGTGTACATTGACCATTTTTTACATACTTGAAACAATCAAGCTGTCTGTAATGTTAAGAAATGTTCAAAGCTTGTATTATTTTCAAAATCAAATGTTAAATACTTAAAGGAAGTTCACAACTATTTATGACTAACACCAACTATTGAGCTCATCTTCATACATTCTTACCTGTTATCCTTTCCAGGATACATCTGTGTGTATTCCACTCGATATTTCTTAGCAAAGAGCATAAAGGCATTCATTGGCCGTTTACATTTTGTGGGTGTGGCTCCACTGCTCCCTGAGGAGTGACTGCGCTGTGATTTGCTACTAGGAGAGTGGTGGGAGGAGCGAGATCGTTCTAGTTTTTCACAGTCAGGGCTCACTGCGCCTCCACTAGACTGCGAAGCTCTTCGCTGGCGTGCCATACTGCTCAGCACGTATACAGCAGATGAGTCCAAAGGGGTAAAGTCATAACTGCAGGGACAGACCCAGAGAGGACACTCAGCAACTGCAAGCATTAGCTTATGTAGACAAATATGTATTAGAATTACTGTCAATAAGTTCCCAGTCTTTACCAAAGTTTTTATGTAATGCTACTACAAGAAAACCTTGCTTTTTTACCTCTTGAAGGTGTCAAAAACAGTTGAGTCGTCACAGTTGATGGCGTCACGGTGTCCCGGTGGAAGACACAAATCGCCAACCTGCATTTCATAACAGGGGATGCCATGTTGCACCACCGTAAGGCTTGGATAAAATGAGGACCATCCTACAACAAATAAAACGTGCATTCATTACAGTGTTTCTGAGCTCACAAAAAAAATGTAGAAGATAGATATTTGAAATAAGGTTAAGTGTTTACATGGGCTTTTATAGCAGATAAACCTATACAATCATCTATATGGTCATTCTGACACAGTTCATACCTTTATTTTTCACATAAAATGGATGGTCCAGTTGGCACTCTGCAGTTAAATGTCCAGCCTCCGGAGAACCAGGGTCAAAAGTTAATTTCAGAACAGACTGACCAAAAGATACAGTCTCCTCCAGGACCACAAGCTTCAATCCCTCAGACCCATAATTCTGCAAAGTAAAATTAAGTGTCTCTAAGGGCAGTTTCAACACAACATTCATAAACATCACTTTACTGCAGACTCTAAGTTCGAATAAACTTTAAAATATAAATGCCTTGGTCATATATTTTTGGCAAAGATAGCAAAACCAGAGATAGCAAATTATTAGCGTCCAAGGACACTTCCTACTAACAAGAATGACAAAATTAATATAAAGTACTATAATACCTTAACAGAACTGAAGTGCATGCCTCCTTCATCATCAGACTCATCCTCTGACTCAATTAGGTCCTCTGCATCCTGCCACTCCACATTTGGCCCTTTGTGGAACCGCAGTCGTGTGCCTAGAAAATAAAAATAGTAATATGTAAAAAAGTTCCAATAAGATTGGAATCCAATAAGTTTTTGTTTACCTATACATAGTAATGTATGTGCAAATATTGCTCATTTATGCATTTTGTCAATGAAAATCAATTTAATCTTGAATTTGAGGGTATTCCTGCAATTTGATTCGAGAAAAAAAAAAAAACATTTAAAATGAGTTCACATGTGCATTAAACCTCAACATTTAAGACCATACATCTCAGATGACTACTGTACCCCTCCCATAACTCATGCTCTCACTTGTTTTGCTCCATTTCTGCTGCAATGTTGCATATGTGGCAACAGAGGGTGCTATTGCACTACTGCGCCTTCAATTGCTCATTCATAAAATGGCTGGGGTTCAGCTAAAACATTTCAAGGAGTTACAATAGTCAGCTGGGCTTTCCCACGTAGCTGGCTGGAACACCTTATCTCTGTCTGTCTTAAATCCTAGTGACCCCTAGACTTAAAGACCTCATGAAATGTCAAGACAAGTTTCTGACTCAAACCCTGTGTGTTTTTGTGCTCATCACCTTTCAAAAAGCAGTGCCAGACTGTGGGGGGCCATGAATGGGACCATCCCAAGTCATCATCATCAGACAGTGAGGACATGCAGAATATCCCTGACTCTGACTCACTGCTGGCCTAAAATAAGTAAAAAAAAGATTTACAGAGTTACAACAAACCCCATATGACAATAGTGTAATTGCAAAGAAGCAAAATTCTGACATAATAGCTTATTGTACATTTACATGTACAGCATTTAGCAATATTTTATTGTATTATGTATAATTCAACATAAACGTAGCATATAGCTAAGGTAAGTACAAAAAAAGTAATAAGAGAGACCAGTAAGCGATATGGAAAAACTATTTTCTCAATCTTTGAATGTATTGTCATTTTTGACACGTCTACTTTTTGCTGAATGCCGTACCCGCACACGGCGGCGCTCTCTCATGTGGCTCCGAGCAGGACTAGGTGCACTGCTTGAGGCCAAAGGAGGCCGGGCATAGGAATGTAAACTGTTGCTGCTGGCAAAGATGTGTACAGGAGAGGACCTGCGAGACAAAGATATGGACTTCATAAATGTTTAAAGTATCACCAGGGCCACCAAAACCACCAAAAACTTTTGATGCAAAGGGACAAAAAAGGAAAGAATCATGAGTAATTTTAAGACTCTTCTGTACTTTGTACAATAGTTCAGTACAGTAAAATGTTCAAAACTGCAGCAATTTTCCAGTTTTAATTGCTATTTAACACCTATTACATGTACAATGCAGATTCTGTACCATGAAAGTTCACTATATGTTACTAACCGGTTGTGGGGTGCATTCTGCAGCAGAGGACTCTGGGGGCTGGTGGCAATGTTAGCCAGCTCTGTCAGCCAGTTGGTGTGTTCTGACTGCAGGCCCCTGTTTTGTCCAGGCCGCTCCTCATGTGAAACACCCAGGGTCACCTGGAACACTCCAGGGGACAACTGGTCATCCTGCACCTCCTGCAGCTCTGGAAGGTCATCTGTAGAGCATTGAAAAAATTAGGTGATATGAGCACATTTTCACATACATACATACATATATAGACATAAATAAAAACTTAGGTACCTGAGAAAAAAATATTTTTTATTTGGGCATTAAGGTTTAATTTATTTACTGGGGGGGAAAAAAAAAACTACGAATATACACAAATATAGTGATCAGCGATTTTATGCATTTTTTAAAAATCTTGTTAAATCTTAGTCCTTTCAGGGAACCCCTGTATGCTTAGCAGCTTTAATCAGGTGCTGCTTATGGGCCGTAGCCTGGAGATGGCCCAACGAGAGATCTGCGACTGCTATATTTATATAAAAAACATAAAATTACCGTATTCCATGTGGCCCACACTGGAGGGGCAGCCAGGTGATGAGGGCAGGTCCTCATTACACTTGAGCAAGTCAAAGGCCTCGTCCATGCCTGAGCAGTCTGTCTGGGGTTTTTGGACTCTTTTGGGCACTGACTGTGTCTTCACTTCCCACACCATATTATGCCATGTCACTTGGCCAGGCTTTAACGAGATTTAAGTAATGGTGTAAGACGACATGGTAAAGCAGATAAAAAGCCTGAAGTGCAAGACAAATTACTGCCACATGTGGCTCAGCTGGCCTCCAGGGACACAAAGCTGACAGAACAGTTTATGAATAGAGATCTATTATAAATAGAGATCATTATTAGACACCTGATAGATATCAAATATTATTCATACAGCTAAAGATACAAACGAAAAGAAGAACGAAGGAAGAAGCAATAAACGATCCTAAGTTTTTATTGTGAGGTTCCTTTAGACAGCAATATTTTAGTAACAGCTTCCCTGCTGACTATTGTGAAACCTCGTATCTGCTCTAAAAAACAGCTGCCACAGTCAAGCTGCACACGCTGTCATTAAACCGCGGAGCTCCGTGACTCCGCGGGGAGTCATGAAGCCAAAAGGCGACCAGCCGGAGTCTGAAGAGGTAGCTGTGCCGTCCCGAGCCCGTCGCAGGTGCTGTTCTTTGTCTGGGAACTCTCAGTGCCCGTTTCGAAAAGGAGCGTCATGTGACCCTCTTACATGCAAGCCTTGTTTATAAACTTTAAAGAGCTCGCGCATGCGCTGCTGCGCTCATTCATTCAGAACTGCGTAACAGGGGATCAATAATAGTCAGAAACGGAGAAAAAACCGTCATGTGTACCAAACGAGTCCACGGCTACGACTCACTCGACGACAATACATCAAGCTGACCGCGAGGAGACCGCTGGACAATTTAGAAAAACGAGCAGTTTGAGCGTTAAAGTCATATCATACAAACACACACACACACACACACACACACACACACACACACAGGAAGAAAAATATCAGCTGTTAACACTTTGTTCACAGCTCCGGGCGTCGTTTGCTGAAGAGAGGGCTCCCCTCGATCACTGCCGAACATATTTCATTCAGAGTTGGCGTTAAATAATCCGAGGAAAGCGTCTGTCTGTCGGCGTAGCTGAACAAAGGGACGCTTTTTCCCTCTCCGACTACTTCTGCTTAAGGCAAACAACAGCAGCTGGAGTTTGGTGTGAAAAGAACAGTTCGCAACGACAGTAATGTGTCGGTTCGGGTAAAAATACCGTTCGTAATCCAAACAAAAAGCAAAAGTAAAAAAATATCTTCCAACACAGCGAAAGCGCGGCGGACTTGTAAACAAAAGAATGTCAACAAGTTGAGACATGGCGCTCGAAGCCCCTGCCGAGTGTTACAATGAATGAAACGAAAAGCTAATTTGGGTTTTTTCGCTCTAACACGGCTCAGTCTCGCACACACACACACACGGGCAGCTGGGGGCCGTTGGCTGGTTCGCTCACCTCCACAGCTAGCAACTCACAGAGTCCAAAACAACAAACGTCACTGTGAAAAACACTCACTCATACTCTCTCGGCGGACTGTCATTCAGCCAACAACACAATCAATGACAACCTCTCTAACCACGACGGCAGGAGAAAATGTTTCCAAACGAGTTCACGGCGAGTTCAACCGACCAACACTCGCGTTGCTGTCCTTCGTAATTTCTCGCCAACTTTTTCAACTCACCAATCCTGTCGCCATTACCGAGTATCTCCAGCGTTCTTCGAGAAGGCGGGACCCATTACTTTTAGATCTTATCGTTCATAGGCTGCTCTCAATGTCAATCAATGAGACTCGAGGCGTGATTGGACTGTTCCGTCAAAGCTACCAAAGGCGTGGCTTGCTTTGTTGTTGTGAAGTTGATTGGTTGGTGTCTCTTGCCCGTTACCTTAAGTGTGCTGCTCATTGGCGGTGCTAGCACATTTTCTACCACCGTCTGCTTCATTGTGGCTGAAATGGGCCCTTTGTTTTGCTTTCAGAATGAACAATAAACAGGAGGTGCGACAGTCACTTTCTTCTGTCTAACACTCATTTTAAACCAGAATGCAGAGTTAGTCCCGTCGCCCCCAGTGACATTACGGTTAATCGTATTTCCTGTAAACGATTATTAACTAGTTTCTAGACTTTGTGTGCCATTGTTACACGTACGCTCCCGTTCAGGGGTCGCCACAGCGGATCAGCCGTCTCCGTTTGTTCCTGTCCTCTGCATCTGCATCTGCCTGCATGTCCTCTCTTACCACGTCCATAAACCTTCTCTTTGGTCTTCCTCTTTTCTTCTTGCCAGGCAGTTCTGTCCTCAGCATCCTGCTTCCAATATAATCCTCATCTCTCCTCTGAACATGTACAAACCAACACAGCTCGTACCAGTCTATCACAGATCAATCCTGTCACTCTTCTCCGACCTGCCTGCACTCTCTTCTTCACCTCTCCTCCACACTTCCCCTTTATATGAACTGTTAATCCCAAGTATTTCAATTCCTCCACCTTCCTCCTGCTCATTTTAATTTCTACTCCTCTGTAGAGACTATCTGCTCCCTACTCTCATTAAAGATCAAACTACCATCAGGAAACATCATTGGCAATGGGGACGCCTGTTTTACCTTGTCCGTCAACCTGTCCATTAACATTGCAAACAAGAATGGGCTCAGAGCTGATCCTTGGTGTAATCCCACCTCTACTTTAAAAGCATCTGTTACTCCTACTACAGAACTCACTACCTCCACAATGCCCTTATACATATATACCTGTACTATTCTGACATACTTCACTGCCACACCTGACTTCCTCACACAAAACCAAAACTTCTCTCTAGGCCCCCTGTCATGTGCTTCCTCAAAGTCCAGAAAAGCACAGTGCATCCCCTTCTGACCTCTGTTCTTCTCCATCAACACCCTCACAGCAAACACTGCATATGTTGTGCTCTTTCCCAGAATGAAACCATGCTGCTGCTCACTAATCATCAATTCTTTTTTTAACCTCACTTCCACGACTCTTCCCCATAACTTCATGCCATGGTTATCCCTATATAGTTACTAAAGCTTTGCACATCACCCTGAAAAGCGGTCCTGGTTCACTTCTCTTTCACTCTGCAGACATCCTTTCCACCTCTCACTCTCTTAGAAACTCTATTGCCATATCTCCTAAACACCTACAATATCCTTCAGACTGACCCTCCTGTAAAGTGAAAGTGACTATTCTTGTCTTTGCGAGGTCACAGCACAGCACACGTTTAACCCATGCACTCAAACACCATGCAGCAGGGGGCAGCTATGAAAGAGCCCAGGGAGCAGTGGCGGGATGTTACCTTGCTCAAGGGTACCTCAGGGCAACCTACTGATAAGGGGTTTGAAACCACAAGGCCTGTAAAGGATGTAATCCACCTATGTGCATCTTCCTCCTCTCTTGTATGTCACCCTGTGCACCTCCCTCTTCTTAGCAAAATCTTCAACCATCTGACCTTCTGCATTCCTCTCGACAGCATACCTACTCATAAGCTCCTCATCTCCTCTGTTCCCTTCACCAACATGTCCATCAAAGTTCACACCAATCACCACTCTCTCTCCCACAGGTACACTATCATTTCATCTAACTCACTCTGTAATTCTTCTCCATCTCACAACCAACTTGCTGGGCATAAGCACTAACAACATTCATCATCACATCTTCAACTTCCAACTTCCAACTCACCACCCTATCTGACACTCTCTTCACCTCCAAAACACTCTTCAGAATAATACTTACACCATTTCTTCTTCCATCCACCCCATGGTAAACAATTTGAACCCATCTCCAAAATACTCACCACCCTTCTATCTAGTCTCTTGCACACACAAAATATCAACCTTTCTTCTCTCCATCAGATCAACTAATTCCCTCCCTTTACCAGTCATGCTGCTAACATTCAAAGTTCCTACCAGGCCAGAAAAAATGAAACAAATGATCCACTGTGGTGACCACTAAGCATGAACAGCCAAAATAATAAAAATAAGAAGAAAAAAAAGAAGAAGCAGAAGAAAAAACTTTAATACAAAAGTGTACTTTATTTTGATGGAAAGTCAAATATCACTGACAATAGTACTTGATACTCTGGCGTTGAGAGTCTGTAGACCTTTAATCTGAACTTCATGGAGTATAATAGAGCACTGGCAACACAAAGAGCTACTTTTGAGGTGACAATTTGGACACAAACTGGTGCTAAATATAGAAAACAAAGGTCAACATTATTCGCAGTCAAAAGTCTCTAACAGGTGTACAAGCTTAATTTTATAAAATGATGAAACTACACAAACAGCCTACAATAAAAGCATTCAGTAGAGCCCGGCTACCAGGAGGGGGAGGTTATAGGCTCCCGCGTGGGGTGAATGGTGTGATGTTTATGTGTGGAGGTAGAAAGTACAGTAATAAATAGTCTTATCAATGTCATCTGAAGAAAAAAGCTTGCCAGTGGAGTAAAGACCGTAATACAAATAGAGAGAAAATAAACAGTTAAATCATGAATGGTAAATAAGACTACCAGTGGTGAAACATATTGCAGTTCAGAAGCAAAATTGATATTTATGGGTAAAAAGAGCATATTTGATTAGATAAAGCAATATGCATGTTCATTTGATCATGTTTATTTCTGACTCATTTTACCAAGAGCAAACACCCACTCAAGTTTGGTTCATAGAAAAGCATGGCTAAAAGAAAGCTATTTCACAAACGTCAAGTGTGACTATTTCTATTGTGAAACACTGACACTGATGAATAAATAGCAAATAGGAACAAAAAGATTGTGCAAAATGTAAAATAAATAGGCTACCCTTCAGACAGTACAAAAGAAAATTTTTTGTTAATTCTACTTTCTTATGCGTGAGCTTTAAAATTTTGAAATACTGTGTATAATCCATGTCACGTTCTGCAGAAAACTGTGCAATAAAATTTTTTTGAATGAGGCTAGAATCAAAGTGCAACGTCAGCATGAAAAGACTTTTGTTTACCTTTTCTCATGTAATCAAGCCATTACATTTTTGTCAATCCTACGTTTACCTTTTATTAATACAAATGATTCAGTTTTGGTTTCTTTCCCCCTTGTATGGTCACACAAGGCCCTTTCGAATTTGAGTGATTGGCTTGTTTGTTGAAGGCCAGTTTCAAAGAAACACCTGGAGCTACTATGAATGAGATATGCTCAAAATATTGACAAATGCACTTTAAAAAACTTTACAGATTTCACAAAAATGATTGCAAAAATATGACAAATGATTACAACAGAATGCAAGTATTTGCTGAAAAGTAAAAGTCACTGTAAAACTCCATTTCATCCTAGTTTATCTGAACCAAATACATAAAGAGAAGTGGGAAAACTGATATTACCCAATAACTGGGTAAATAAATACAGCATATTCCCAGTATGACAAAAAAGTGAACTCAGGTAAAATAAAAAAAAAAAAAAACTTTTTATAAACATTGTGTAACATGTTAAGAATATCCTACATGTTTGGCTTATCATTTGTAAAAATCACTATCACTAACACACCAGAGCTTCACTTCTGTGAATGCAAAACATTAACTCAAGAACTTTTAAAAGTTATGGTCTTATGGCATCTGAACAACAGCCTGTAAAAAGGCCTGTACTCACCATTATTTGATCTTTTCATTATGTTGCATTTCAGTTTATATATATGTATATAATTTATTTCATGCACTTGGCTCCTCTATTTCTGTATGACTCCCAAAGAGGGTGACCAACTGCTCTTCATAGTTAGCTATGTTGCGCTTCATGATATCCATGCAGGGTCCCAATAATCTTTCAAATGCCTGGACATCCATTACTGTAAAACAAAGCCAACACAAACAGACGAATCAATGTAGGAATAAAAGAAGCACAGCAGCTTCACTGATGGCAGTTTACTTTTTTTGTCAAAAGGAAATTTGTCTTTTTCAGTCTTGTTTTTTCAAACAAAACCAGAAAGCAGTTATGAAGGAAACCTCAGCAGAGTTCTGATTCAAATATACATTTTCTATCTCCACATTTAAAGATCATTCAAAATAAGTGTATTACCTAAACACTTGACATTTTCCACAGCATATGCAGAAGCTGCCCTCGGCTTGTTGGTGACAAGAGCCAGTTCTCCAAAGTACTGCCCTCTAGTGCATGTGGCAATGTCCACCTCTTCTTCTTCAGAATCTGTTTTCAACTGTTGATCAAAATTAATCCTTGTTACATTTTTTTCAAGACATCATGATCACCTTGTTATTGAAAACATGCTTATTCTATTATTCTGACATCTTTGTGATTTTTGACAGAATATATAAGGATGGACACTTAAGTATTTTAAAATTTTTTCATAGCTTTTTATCCTGAGAGTACTGGCATCATTTTGCAGGATTCCCTGTAACCCTTAAGATCAACATTTTGTACGAGTAATGTTTTATATTTCTATATAGTTTTTTCCACTAGTAATACTTACCCTGTTCCTCTTCATGGTGATTCTAACCTCACCTGATTCCACAATGTAGAAAGAGTCTGCTAGGTCTCCCTACAAAATAAAATATATTACATTTAGCATTCCAGTACACAGGTATACAGCACAGTGTTTATGTAGATTTAGTGCAGTATAAATCATATAATTCACACATACTGTAACGTGCACATCAAAATCTCTAGTCCAGTCATTATGCTGTTAAGGCACTGAATTTGTCCACAGAATAAAAGAGCTAACCTGTGCAATAATTTGCTCTCCTTCACTGTACACTTTGGACGACAAGACGTCCACTACCTTCATTCTTTCTGAGACCTGAAAAGAAAAAAAAAATGTTTAAAAGGTATCCACTAGTTTTGGCTGATAAAATGCACTTCAATAAAATGTGGCAGTGGTTCAGACCTCCAGAGACGTTAACAGTGGAAGGGTTTCAATGAAAGCTTCATACATTTTCCTCTTCTTGGCATTGTTTTTTACAATGATCCTTCTGAATGTCAATCGGTCCTGCAAAAACATTTATATCAAAAATAGCACATACATTTTACTTCTGTCCTGACAATTCAATTGACTTAATAATATCTTTTTCTCATCTTTTCTGATTAAATTTGTCCAGCCCCTCAATCTCTGCTTCTTATAATTGTGATCATCTATAATCAATACACATTACACAAGATCTGTTCTATTAAACAGTTCACACAGTAATCTATTCTTTTTCCACAGAACAGAATTTTATTTTTTAAATAAGCAATATATGGCTGTTATAACATAAAACTGCAATAGAAGTGCCTTTTATCATTATAATGGCAAGACTGAACCAGGAAATTAGGCCAAAAAAAAATATTCTAGTAGTCTCTTTTGTGTAGGAGTATTTTTGTACTGTATTTGAACACTAGAGGGAGCTACAACGCAAAACTATTAGAGCATATGAAAGCACTGACCTTTCACAAAGTAGTGATAACACACATCGCAAAACTTTGTTCAGCTAAATATTCCAGGCTCCATTCAAAAGTATGGGCTACTTTGTTGGCAAGCTCATTAATTTTTAATCTGAAAGTAATTTTGAATCTTGCAGTGGCTTCAGGTCTTTAAAGTCTTTGTAATTATGAGCCCTTTAAGGATTAAAGAAGCCCCAATCTAATCCTAAATCACAGAGTCACTCACGAGGCACCACAGGGCTCCAGGTGAGGTAGCAACAATGGTGGCTGCACGTGGGGTGTTATACATCAGGGCAAGCTCCCCGAAACTCCCGCGGTTATCATAAGAGCCGACCGCCCTTGTAGTGCCATCTGACTTAACGAGGATGTCCAAAGTCCCTCTGCAATGAAGGATGAACAAATTCATCAACTTTTTTTTTTCCTGAATGTTTGAATGCCACACCATTTTTATTCTTACATAAATCCTTATGTTCCTACCTCTCAATGACATAAAAGTTGTCTCCATCATCGTCTTGATCGATGATATGTTCGCCAGCAACAGCCGTCTTCTCAAACATGGCATCCAATACTTGCGACATTTGCTCCTGTGAAGATGAGGCAGCAGACACACCCATGACATGCTTCTAACTTGTCGTGACTATCAATTGTGTGGTATGTGTAAAATCTCACATTACTGTCAGCGTAGCTCTTCATAAGTTACATAAGTTACGTTATGGCTTCTGGTTACATAAGTTATGCTTCACCTTGTTTAAAGTTAACCAATTTAACATATAAATAAATAAAATATCCTTATCTTAATATGCGTTCAGATTAAGAAAATGCTACGGCCGGAGAAAGATGAGAATGGAAAAAGGAAGTTATCACTGCAATATAGTATCTACCTGGTCAAGATTTTTGAAAAGAAGTATGTCTTTGCAGGCCTCTTGTAATCTCTGCCTCTGTTCATCTGTTTTTGGGTGAGTTATCTGCAAAGACAGCAAGGGCATTTGGTCCATTTAGGAAACAGTATTCCTTTATAAATACAAAACATCAAAACCGGCAGACAGATAATTGGAGGATTATGTTCAATTAGTCTCTGTGTCCCCTCACTACATTACAAGCTTTGATTTTGGATCATGTTACAGTAGACAGACAGACAGACAGACAGACAGACAGACAGACAGACAGACAGACACTTTATTGATCCCGGGGGAAATTTAAAACACACTATATAATCCCTCACCCTTGGCTCCTTGTCCTCTTCATCTTCATCAGGATTGAATGCCTCTGCACACACTGGAAACAAAACAGAGACACACTGACAGGGCAGGAAAGTAAACAAAAGAGTTGGCTCAAGCCTGTATGGTGGGTAAGTGGGCACAAAGTACCTACTGAAAGCAAAAACAATCTGTTCCACAGAATAAAGTATTTCAAATGTTACTTTTAACTTTTAACTGTAGTCATCAGTATGTTCTCAAAATGTTTGCATGATGTCTCAAAAAACGTCCCTGATCCCTTAATACATATTTTTACATTTAGCTTCCTTCTCTTTTGTCTTCTCCTCTTCTTTTATTGAGCTCATAGTGTAGAGATGAAAGGCCCATTTGCGCTCATCTGCCACACGCCCACGATGTTCCTACTAGTAATACCAGCTCAGAGGACGACAGGAGCATCTACTGTCTGGATCGATATCCCTCCCACGGCCAGGCCTCAGTGTGTGCTTCGATGCCAAATCTATACTAAACCTAACCTCACTTCTACAGCTCTCTGACTCCTGCAGCTCCTGTTTAACTCCAGAGGTCAATTCAATGAGAGATCCACATCAAGCGTACACACATCATGTGAATGAGTGCAACCAGCAAATTAAATGCTGTGCTTCTGAGTAAGAATCAGTTCTTCCAATAACTTTTACATTACATTTTTTAAAACAATATTAAAATGCTCTTTAGGGAACCAAAAATGGTTCCATGATATTACAGAAAGAACCATTTCCAGTATTATTTTTAAGAGTATTATGAATAGCAGGTCTGCCCAAGAGCAGTCCTAGCAATCTACCACCTCTGAGAGTTTTGGTCTAACACAAAAGACCAAGGCCTTGATGAATTTTATTAGTTTTGAATTTTATTAGAGCCAGTTTAAGTCTTCTCTCAGAACTGCATGTTCAAGTCAAGAACCTTATTTAGTTTCTACCACACATTAATTGTTATAATTTGAGCCTGGTTTTCCAAATACAGTACTGTGGAACATTTTTAGGGACCTGTGAAATTACTATCTAGTACCTGGTCTGACTAATTTTATTGCAACATTTTTTGGGTTTTATTCACCAATCTGTAATTCAGTTTCACATTTTCTAACTTCTGTTTAGCCCTTAGAATTTAAAACTAGAGCGATGTTTTTCAATGTTATTTAGTATTTTATTGCCCCAAAACACCTGGTTTGCTTTTAAACTAACTGTGCTGAACCTTCTGTAATCATGTTTAAGCTCCGTGGAGTACTGGTCAGTATCCTCTGCAGAACCACATAAACGGCAACATCCTGGCAAACCCTGTTGACACTAATTGTCATGACTCAGGTAAAGTTAAATGGGAATGGAAAAGACACGCAATTCCATCTGTTTTCTATTCTATCTGCAATTCTGACAAATCACCCTTTGTTGCTCTCTTGACTAAGTATGATGTGTATTTAAGGTGCACCATTTTCATGTTAAGTGGTAGCACTGCTATAAGATAAAGTGTATTTTGGCAATGGCAAACAAATTCCGAAAAGTAGTAGAGTACCCAATATGCATCCTTGAAAAAATAAGATGGCTCATTAGAGAGAATAACTTTCCTAATTCCTTGATAACTGAAGCAATGTTCATTATAGTTTATCTAGTCTACACAGAGCAGGTGACCAACATATGGCTCCTACAATCCCTCTGACTTGATCTAAACATGTATACTCCGTTGCTTGCTTGTATACATCTGACATACATTACTTACACAGTATTAAAAGCACTGGGGGCCTGTTAAAACTTAAAGACTCCATAAGCGCAGTATACAATCCCTGATAAAGGTTATGGCATCATGAACCCAGCCAGCTTTGTAACTCTGCAGCAAATTAACATATTACAGATGTGACACAATATATTGTTTAATAGATGGACAGTTTTTGTAAATAAATTAAGTTATTATTTTTAAATGAATGGCAGCAGACTAGTCCGGGCTGAGGACCGGTAGCGATCAGTGGGTCAGTTGGTACCGGGATGCACAGAAACACTGATTAAAGAATATGTTATTGATTATCAGAGTCTTAAAAGAGTTTTTTATTTAGGAAAAAAGCTCGTCTCGGTCACATGAAAAATCGGTACATCAAAAATTAAGCCCACAAGCTTGCAAAAAGTGTAAAAAACAAACATATTTTTATGCACTTTGTCTTTGGCTGTTTCTATGTCAGTCCGTGTATATACTTTTACATGACCGGTCCGTGGCGCAAAAAAGGTTGGTAACCACTGAGCTAGAGGACAATAAGACACTCAATGTGGAGGAAATTGATATAGAATAATTACCTGATTATAAAACTCCTTCAAGGAGAAAATCCAACAAAGTGTGACCAGTGCACTATGTCTAAAATTTGGTGCAAGTGTGAAGAAAATTGTTGGTTATAAAAGATATTCTGTGGTAGACCACAGAAGTTGTCTAAGAGTAGGATGAAAAATTAAAACAATACTCCATGAAAATGCAAGATAACAACTGAAAAGGAATGGGTGGAAACAGAGTGCTTGTGACAGAACTGTAAGCAATAGGATGAATGAGAAGGGATTTGCACCCAGAAAAGGCAAATGAAAACCAGCACTCAACAAGCTGATCTGTCAACTGATGCTGAAGAAAGTTTGAACCAGCCTGATGGAGAATATTAGTTTTTTTTTTTGTTAAAGATAATATAAAATGTTCTCTCACATTGAGTGAATTCAACATTTTTCCATTACTTAATTTGAAAAAAAACTAATTTCATTCTAAATTCAATTCTAAATGATGTGTTGATGGCATGTTTTCTGTCCAACTTTTCCTGTACATCAGCTTAAATGGAGAAAGTTTTTTTTGGTAAAAAACAAAAGAGGTTGACACATTCCTTGGGTGTAATGGATGACTCTGAAGGAAAATCTTTTAAACACTGGCTTCTCTTGCTGGTTAATTTCATTCCATCACTGTGTGTAATAAAAGATAAAAGTCAATCTCCTCCATCTCATCCTGCAGCTGAAGATGAAGCTGAAGCACTTACTAGAACCCCATTCAGGATCCAGGGATGTAAGATTACATCAAGCCTGAAGTCTGAACATGTGAATCCACTGTTCACCTCTCGCAGACTGAACAAATCAAGCCTTGATTGAACAAAAGTTCTGAAAGTGTCGACCAGATCAGTAAACTCATCTTAAAGTGATTCAAACTCAAACCTGGTCTGCTCTTCCTAAAAAACATATCCAAAAAGGCTCCATGAGCTACAAGTTCTTTTTAATGTATTCTTAAATGTTTAAAGATGGAGTGTAAGACAAAGGGCACACAATATAATTGAAATAAAGTGCCACTAGTGTGCTGCAATATGGGAAAAAAAATTATATATATTTACTTAAAAAAAAAAAAAAAAAAAAAAATTATATTTTTATATATATATATATATATATACATACACAGTACTGTCCAAAAGTTTTAGGCAGGTGTGGAAAAAATGCTGTAAACAAAGAATGCTTTATGTTAATCATTTATTTTCATCAATCAACAAAATGCAGTGAATGAACAAAAGAGAAATCTAAATCAAATCAATATTTGGTGTGACCACCCTTTGCCTTCAAAACAGCATCAATTCTTCTAAATTCTTCTAGGTACACTTGCACAGTGTTGTTCCAAACATGACTGTGTTTCAACCTCCGTGTGACATTGATGATCATCAGCACCTGTTTGGTAAAACTGGTTGATCATGCACAGACTATAATCCTACAAATCTGACTTTGTGCAAGTGTACCTAGAAGAACTGATGCTGGTTTGAAGGCAAAGGTAGTAACGATATTGATTTGATTTAGATTTTTTCTTTGTTAAGCTCACTTTGCATTTTGTAAGTTGATAAAAATGAACAATCATTATTTATATTTCTGAAAGCATTCTTTGTTTACAGCCTTTTTTCACACCTGCCTAAAACTTTTGCACAGTACTGCATATATATATATATACAGTATATAAGAAATGCTGCCAGAAACTACAAATATAATCACATCTCACACTGCAATGCATTAAATTCAATGCACTAGGACTAATGTTGCTGTGTGTTGTAAATTTATGCAATTAACTCTTTAAGTATTATGGATAATATCATTCATATCACTTGACATGTTGTATTACAATAACATGAATAACATGAAATATCATCATAGTGTCCAGCTCTGAGTGTCCCATATTAAAAATATATGTATATGCTATCTTGTTAATTTCCAATATCTACAAAATTCCTAGAAAGTCAAAATTGGTAGAAAGCTTTTCTAACTAGGAGCAAGTTCGCCAATGATTTTAATAGAAAACCCTTGTATTACTTACCAGAGGCTCGTCTTATAAATCTGTTTATCACCGGGGCTGTGGAGAGAGGACATTGGTGTTAACAGCATAAAGAGACATGTCCACTTCAGCAATATCATATGGAAAAACACAAACACAAGCCAAGATGATTTTTTTTCTGGGACACATTCAATGTCATTCATATGTTTAACCTGTACTGGGTTTGCTTTGAAGTTGCCGTGGCTCTAATTGCTTTTCAAATTCAGAAAAATAATAGAGCTGGTCTGACACAATGCGCCTTCATGAAAAGTGCATGAGCAGGTTGAACCACTATGCTCTACAGCCTTCATCCCAGCAGCACTCAGACCATATTCTCAGTGAAGCTCCTCAGTCAAGGCAGACAAGCAAGACGGAGCTGCAAGGAATCATCTGGATTGGCACAGGCTACTCGAGAACCGTTTCAGATATTTAGAACATAAAGCAGAGTGTGGATGTGCACAGGAGGAGACTGTGCTAAAGAGCAGGCCTGGAAGAGAGGCGTGTTTGAATCCTGCCTTTACACGCTTTACACACACACACACACACACACTCTAAACAAGAGCTCACCCATCTCACGATTCTTCAGTGCGCACTGTTTAAATCGATAAAGGCCAAAGCTCTTTGAGGGGCTCTGGAGCAGGGCGAGATCTGCATCCTTCAGCACATAAGAGGATGCTGATGCTGATGCTGGTGCTGATGCTGCGGCTGGCTGGTCCCCTCCCCCCACCACCTCTGCAGAGTGAGCCCTGCAATTCCCACTCATCACACCGCCAAAGCAGGAGTCAGGCCCACTCTCTGGTGTCAAGATAGGAATGTTAAACTGGTGGGGGATCAGTAGGCCCAATGGAGGCCGTGCATGCAGCACTACACCGCGTTATTTTCAGCCGATCGTCGCACAGATCACGTGCGGTCTGGGGAAGCCTCTATCGCCCTGCCTCGTTAAGTCAGGCTTTTAAAAATTAACGTTTAAACGAGCCCCAATCTGTTACCTACGAATTCCTCCTCGTCCTCATCGTCCTCCTCGTTCTCTGAGTCGATCTGCATGGCCTCCTCGATGAAGTTGACGGCTTTCCCCGCTCGCACGGCCGAGTTCTGCTCATTGCCGAAGGCGGCACCCCTGCTCTCGTTCTCCTTCAGCTGGGTGAAATACTGCAGGGCGAACTCCAACAGATCCCGGGGTTGACTCCTCAGCACCTCCACGGTAAAGCTCTGCAGAAGCTCCGTCAACCCCTCGGGGATTTCTATACTCATTCCTGATAGCAGGGCTCCGGAGGAAGGAGGCGCAGAACTGCAGCGGGACCAGAACCGGGCTGCGATCAACGGCGGGATGAGCGGCGGCGGCGGGGAGGGAAAAAAAAAACAAAAACCGAGAAAGCGGACGAGGTCTCCCTCACACCTCCATGGCACCGATTTCCATTCGTACCGACAGCGTCCGTTAATTTGGAGGCATGCAAATGACAGAATGTTCAACCCCTCGCATCTTTTTTTTTCTGCTGCTGGCTACAAGAAACGCGTTATATATTTGTTTATTTTTTTCCAAACCGACCAGCCCCGCCACCTCTGCGCCGATTGGTTAATCAGTCACGGCGCTTGCCGCGAGTCCTGCCCACTAGCCAATCGGAGCACAGCAGGCGGGGTTTATGGCAAAAAGAGGGGCGGTGGGGGGAGAAATAACGCACGGCTAACCCACGCATGTGACCTGGGAAACCATGGCAACCATCATCCAGGGATTGCGTATGCAGCAGCAGAAGAAGAGGAGCTCTGGATGACAACCAACGTGGCTAGTCCATTTCAGCTTTTAAAAACTACGAGTTGGTTTAATTATGGTGTGGAACGATCGCTAGAGCTCCTGCTGCAGCTGAAGCATTTGATACGGAGCACTTCGGGGCTCTTAGGCAGGGTTTTTAAATCAGACCCAGAGAACAACATGCTAAAGCCATTCATGTGCCATGATTAGCTCTGAAAGGGAAAAATTGGCAGCTTGAGCATTTTAAAAATGGTAGGTCTTGTGGGGTGTTTCTGGTGAAGGGGCAACAGGGTCACGATCACCCAAGGTGCACCGTGTCAAGGCCAGCAAATCTTGTCTAATCCCAGAAAGGCTACTGTAGCACAAACTGCTGAAAATGGGAATCTGTGGGTCCTGGCATTCATATGGATTTCACATTCCACCAACCTGAACACTTGCAGACCAAGTAACCCCCTTCATGCCAATGGCCATGCATAATGGCAGTTTTCTCTTTCAGCTAATATAGGATAATTAAACCATAAATTGTTCAAGAATGGTTTGAGGAGCATGAGAAAGAGTTCAAGGTGTTGACTTGGCCTCCAAATCATAGCACTCAATCTAGTCAAGCATCTGTGTGATATATTATCAACTGACATTATCAGCTACTATAATGTCTTAGTGTAGTTGAACTTGCATAATAAGGGAATCAAAATCTTAGCTTCTGGAGAGAAAAAAAGCATTTTGACCTACACTACACTAGACTAATGATTCAGCCACTGTCCCTTTCTTTGTTTCTTTCTCTAGCTCCATTTTCCATACTTTTCCACACTTTCTCTTTCCCCTGTCCCACTTCTGTCAGCATTCACCCTGCAGGCCTACGGCAATCCTAAAGCACATTGAGGTGCAGCTAATAAGCCTCTGGGTCTCTGTTTTTGTTGTTGTACTGTTTGTACTGGGGGGTTTTCTTACTGTGAGCATGTTTCAGTTTGTATTGAAGTAAAAGCAGCTAAAAACAAGCTGTAAGCCAGTTTCAGCCATATATATGTATACGTATATGTATATGTATATGTATATGTATGTATATATATATATATATATATATATATATATATAAAGTAATGTTAAGTAACGTTAGGATCATATTTAGAGAAGGATGTTGAGGATGGTGCTGCTGGGTAAGAGGAAAAGAGGAAGACCAAACAGAAGGTTTATGGATATGGTGAGAGAGGATATGCAGGCAGTTGGCTTGAAGAAGGAAGATGCAGATGACAGGAAGAGACGGAGACTGTTGATCCACTGTGGTGACCCCTAAACGGAGCAGCCGAAAGAAGAAGAAATACTCCAGCTCTGAGCTTGAGCAGTTCTGTTAATGCTGTGAAAACAGTCATGAAAAGAAGCTTTATTCTAGCTGAAGCAGACTTCCTGACTCAGCAGGAATGAGTGAGAGAGTGATGCTAAGGCTCACTGACAGCTGAGCTTTCATAACCTTGGATCTAGTCGTAGTGCTGATGTACTCCATTTTGTCATCATTTGGATCCTAAAGGTGTAGAAGTGAGCTGATGGCATTGCACTAGATCAGATAATTATAGGGACATTTGTAAAGGTGACCTAGAATGTCTGGTGAGATACTGAAACTGAAACCTGAAAGAAGTCAAGATTGCCATCTGCTGTTCAGAACAAGTATGAACAGGATGCCAGTGGAGGTTCTCAATGAACTAAAATGAAATGAATGGATGGAAATGCAGTTCCTTTGCTTGGTGCCCACACACACACACACACACACCCAGAGTGAATATTGAGCAGTGAATTTGTTCTCTTTGACCCACCCCACACACACCAATCTGCAGAATCTTTAGTTGGGGGTTAAGGACATTTCAGCTGAGGATGTAGAAGTGGGAAAGTCTTTTATTTAAAAAAAAAGAATACAATAGAATTAATAAAATATGTTATGCTTCTTTTGGTACTCACATAAAAAGTCATTTATGGAAAAACGTTGGACAGGTGTCCTAAGATGGTGATGTCATGCAAAAAGCCATGCTAACAACCCATTTACATGTAATTAGATTTTTATATTATGTACTTTTGTATTTTCATTTACGAACATTTATTTATTTATTTTTAATTTTTTCAACTTTTAATTTAATTCCACTTCAGATTGAATACAGCTGACTCAGTTGCTGACACAAAAGCTCAAGATTTATGAGCTTGTGTGGGCACTTGGACTGCCCCTGATAACTTTCCCTACATTCAGCTGATCAGAACCACTGTGAGACTGCATGTCTGCTTCTAATTGGTTGGAGCTGACAGTACTGCTCTCGGATTGGGCAGAGCTAGGAGGTGACTCAGCATTAGCTGACTTGCCAGAGAGGACCAGAGAGCTGCTCTCTGACTGGATCAGAGCAGGTTTATACACATCGATTTGCTATAAAAATATGGCGGTGTTTGTTGGCCTGTGTGTTACTGTGTCTCAGGCAGATGCACAAAGGGCATAACTTCAGCATGGCCATGAAAATGATGTGTGGCCATATTTTATGTAAACAATTAACATACCATTTACTGAAAACAACAGAACAAAGTTACTGTTTTGTGGCTAGTAATGTCACTTAGCCAGGATCCATCTCCATTAAAAACTTGTTGATTTTTGTGACCTCCTATGAAAAGAAACGCAGATTAACGTCACATGCTTGAGATATGTGGAAGAAAATCCTTTCCTACGTTGTCTTGAGCAAACCCATTTTCTTGGTAGTATTCAATTTTACACTCACCATTGCTGTGGCAGACTGAGGCCTTAATAAGGTTTCCATTTACCATTCTTATTATTAGTGTTTGTGCTTGTTAGTTTAGCTCCACCTAGTGCTAGTGCCCAAGTAGAAGATATTCTTTAGGCTTCCTGTACCATACTGAGAAAGTGAAAGTGGCCATTCTTGTCATTGCACAGCACAACATACAGTGAACCATAATGAAATTACACCTCTGCATTTAACCCACACACAAATGTTTAGCAGAGGGCAGCTATTGATAAAGCCCAGCACTTTGCTCAAGGGTACCTCAGGGCAACCTGGGATTTGAACCCACGATCTCCTGATGCTGGGGCCACCTGATGCTCCCTAACCACAAGGCCACCGCTGCCCCAAGGAAGGGCACCCTTCCCAGAAATAGTGCAATACCAGGTTGATGCAAGGAGCTGAGGGAGCAAGCTCCTTTACCATCTCTCTGTTCTAAAAATCAATTTGATATGCTGTCCTGGTATAGAGAACATATCAAATATTAAACTGATAAGAACAGATACTACACTTGATCTTAGCCAAAAGGCCGAGAAACGATGAGGGGCACTTGGGGCAAGTCCCTATCAGTGGTGTCGACTGAGCCAATCACTGCACCTCCACGGGGCTGAGATGAGCTATTGAACATTGATATTGAAGATTCAAGATTCTTTATTTGTCAAATGCACAGTTATACGAGTACAACCATAAAACCATAAAACATAAAATAGAGATTAAATAAACATGAAAAAAATATGTAGAATAGATCTAAATAGAAAAAATGTTAAGGAATATAAAACAGTAATATATTATACATTACATACTTTATGGGAAGAGTAAAAAGGGGCGATGTGCAAATGTGCAAACGCAAATATATAGAGGGTGGGACACAGTATCGAGATTTTAAGAATCCTATTTACTACACTGAAGAAGTTAAAAATAGATGTTGATTTGAATTAAAGCCAAATTAACTCACTTGCAAGAAATTTATAAATAGTAACTAAACCTAAGGACTGAACTTGGGTGCAAACTCATTAACTGGCGTCACAGTTACATAAATGAATACATCTCCCACATGAAAGATGGACGTCAAACACAGCAGCAATAAGAAACCTAACTAATGTTTGTAGAACATTTGTTTATGCACAACCTTTAAAGATAAATTTTTACAGGGGTGCTTAAGCCTGGTTGTGCTGATCTACCACCCTCATTAATTTAGCTCCACCCCAAAACTAAGACATCCAAAAGAATCTCAATATTACAGTTTAAGAAGTATTACAATATTACAATATTAAGAAGTTTGGGACTAAACTTTCTAGGGTAGTAGATCTCCAGCACCAGGCTTAAGCAGCCTTTATATTATGTAGAGGTTTTTTGAAATGTACTCCAAACTTATATTTTCTTTACAAAAATGAATCTTTAGGGAATCATCAATGGTTTCCTACGGAAAAGAACTCCCTTTGGGACCATAATTTTAAAGCAAATCAATGCAAATATATTGTCAAGATAATATGTTTACCTTTAAAATGTGTGTCATGTGCAACTTCTACTTTAATCAAATGTCTGAATTCATTGCCTACGTAAGATCTTCAAAACTACCATTTAGCTGTGGACAAAAATCAACTTTACATAATGATACCAAACAAACTGAATGTTCAACACTGATATGAAAGAATACATTTTATAATACAATAAAATGACCAGAAAGTGCCATATTTAAGGTTGGTCCCCTTAATATGGAGAAATAAGGGGAAGCAAGAAAGGTTCATGTAACTGAATTCTTTTTGCTGTTGAAAAAAGCAGCTGTCAAACTGAGGAATGGGCCAGCAGAAACGGTCAGCATAGGTTGGTTATATAAGCTTGGAATGAAAAACTTTATTCTCCTGTAAAGTCGCTTGTTTTGGAGATATGTTTTATTTCAACAGATATTTTATTGTAATGCAATATAATTTTACCCAGCCAGGATGTTTGATACAAAGGCAATCTGGAACACAAATGTCCAATGTGTGTACTTTAGAAAAATATCTCTGACTACAGTCTGACTGTACTTCAGGACAAACAGCTGGCTGCAGCTGGCTGCAGCCCTGGCAGGAGAGCCCAGTAAAACTGTAAATGGTACATGATGCTAAAGAGCAGCTTACTGACCTTTGATTGTCAGTACATCAAATGTGTGGGTTGTAATTAATGCCATTTACAGTAACTATAAAGCTGCTGGAGTTTGACAGAGCGGGTCCAGGAGGACTGACATTGGCCAATACATTAACTGTGATGGTTGGATTATCTCTTAGTGGTGCAGAGTCCCAGTCCACCCTGTTTGCAGCAGTGACCAATCAAGTGTCTAATACACGAACAGGAAAATCTTACACTCATACACTTAAAAGAGTGACATGATTGCAAATGTTTTCATTATACAAACAAATAGTGTGCAAAAGTCTATGCCCCTGGCTGAAGGATTTGTATAATTTTAATTTTAAACACAATCTTTGTAAGAAAGTCTCTACATGTTTATAAATTATTTTATGAGTTAAGGTGAATTATATAGTTTTCTTTTTCCCTAAATATAACGCAAATGCTAAGCAAATTATCAAGATTTATGCAACAAAATGGGCATAAAAATGTTACATGCAAGTTTGCTTCAGGTGCCTTTTCATACAGATGTGTTTTTTGTCATCTTCATTATAAATAAAGTGTGAAGCACATTTGGGTTTTGTCATTATGTTAAAAAAAACAATGCAAGACAACAGAAAAATACCGAATGAATCATACATTATGTGCAGCGAGGTAATTGTTGGCACTGATGCCGTAGAAGATTAAGCTGCTAATAAGTGAGTCATAAGGTACAACAGCAGTGATGTTGGCCATTGTGTGGCCAGGATTCAGTTCTTCTGGAGCAGAAAGAGATGTGACAGTGTTACAGAAGAAAATTAAAGTATGCTATATGGAGGACAAAGTGCAGTAGCCAAGAAAACACAGAGAACATAATTCTCAGTTCTAACAGACAGTACAATCACAGTGACAAGTGCTTTGTGCATGATCTGTCATAAAGAATTCATCATGAGGTCAATTCTTTGTTAAATGATAAAGCACAAATTTATGTCTTTAATTTGCAGAGGTCCAGGTTTGTGGAAACTCTCACAGTTACCCAGAAAACACAGAATCAAATGACTTATGTGCTTAGCCATAGTGTGAAAAATGATCTAATCTTTTGTGATGGTATGATTTTTGGTTGTGTTCCCTTGTGAAACCTAAATATTCTCTCTTAAAACTCCAGACAGTTATATCTAGTAAAATAATTGAATTAATATTTCATTTTGCAAGTGAATAAACCCCAGACTTGAGGGCTGTAAAGAAATAAAAGCATCTTTGCATGTGCTAAGTTCACCACAAGCACCATAAAATCATGAGTAAGGGGATTAGAGTTCAGTATCAGAAGGAACCCCAGAGGCAACGCTTGTTCCTGTGGTTAGGTCGATTTTAAAGCAGACTTCTGTTCCAGCTGGAATATTCTCTCTTAGCCTAACTGCAGCAGGCAGTCCTTCCAACTTTACACCAGAAACTGGGCCTGAAACCAAGAAGCTGGCTGCGCAATGCATGACTAATACAATGATTAACAATTAAATAGACACATTTTAATGTGATCTCGTTTGTAAAGGATTACTTTCAACCTGTAAAATTTCTATATAAATCATTATTCATTGTATTTTTGTGTATGTTTGTCTTCTTTAACATACACAAAGGGAAAGTTAATTTTAGGATTTTTTAAATTTTGAATTATTTAAAGTTTTTTCTTAAATGTATAGATTTGAATGTATAACACAGTTTTACTTCGAAGCAAAATGCATGACCAAATGATTAGGAAGATAATCTGACAGGAAAATATCGGTTTTTATCATCTTTGTGCATTAATAAGAAATTTGAATGTTTTTGATTCCCTGATTGCAGTGGCCTCCTTCATTAGGATCGCAGTGCACAGAAATTGTTCAGGGATGATATGAGGAACATGTTAAAGAGTTTGTTGTGTCAATGTGGCCTGCAAATTCCCTAGATCTGAAACCAAAAATGGGGGGCAGTGGTGGCCTAGTGGTTAGGGCACTGGCCCGAGGATCAGCGGGGTCATGGGTTAGAATCCCAGTACCAGTAGGTTGCCCTGAGGTACACTTGAGCAAGGTACCGTCCCCATCTCTGATTCCCAGGCGCTTTTAATAGCTGTATGTGTGTGAGTGCATGGGTAAAATGCAGAGGTGTAGTTTCATTGTGGTTCACGGTGTGCTGTACTGCATATAGTCACTTTCAATCCAGAATGTGAGGGATGTGCTGAACAAATCCATGGAGAGCCCACATTAGATAGATCATAGGGGGTGGTGATGGCCTAGTGGTAGGATACTTTCCTATGGAGCAAGAGGTCACAGGTTTAAATCCCACCTCCAGCATTACCACCATTGGGTTCCTGAGCAAACCCTTAACCCTGAGTTGCTCCAAGGGGACTTTCCTGTAATTAGGAGTTGTAAGTTACTCTGGATAAGAACTTCTGCTAAATGCTGTAAATGTAGATCATTGCTCTGCTGCTAATGCATGCTTGCCAGAAACCACAGCACACCTTCAGAGGTCTTGTGAATTTCATTCCAAGACAGGTTTTATGGCAGGTTTTAGGTTTGGGGTAGTGGTGGCCTAGTGGTTAGGGCGTCAGCCACGTGATCGGGGGATCGGGGGTTCGATCCCCTTCCCA
Source organism: Hepsetus odoe (assembly GCA_017165825.1). Lineage (NCBI taxonomy): Eukaryota > Metazoa > Chordata > Actinopteri > Characiformes > Hepsetidae > Hepsetus > Hepsetus odoe. Next base: position 15,858,611 of record CM029372.1, on the reverse strand, counting down.
GTAGGTTGCCCTGAGGTACCCTTGAACAAGGTACCGTCCCCGTCTCGCTCCTCCCTGCGATGGGCTGGCGACCTGTCCAGGGTGTGTCCCCCGTCCTCGCCCTGTGTGCGCTTGGTTGGACACCAGCGCGACCCCGTTTGGGACAAGCGGCAGAAAATGGATGGATGGATGGATGGACAGGTTTTATATACTCAGATGGCCATAAGCGGGTGGCCATCTGAGTATATAAAACCTAACAGGTGGTTTTAATGGTAGATGGTAGACAGGTGGTTTTAATGTTATGGTTATGGCTGAATGGTAAAATGTGTTTTGTGAAAAATGTCATTTGAGACGCTTGTCTATCTGATTCTGAAATTGGATTTTGTTAATTTATTTCGAAATATTTATTTAGTTCAAACACATCTTCGGACACTAAAGTGCTCGGTCCCAAATGCCTCCTGGTTAGCCGGAAGTGTACTGAGTGCCTGTGGTATGTAGTGTGCACTTTATAGGCAGGAAGGAGCAGATTATGACCGAGCCAGAAACACACCGTCGCTTTTCTGATGACGTGAACGAGGACGCTGGAGTTGACCACGCGTTTCTACTGCAGATGTGAGGCCTGTTTATTTTGCTGCCGGTAAGTTTACGAGCGGCCCTTTTTCTTCAAAAAAAGGTGGGGATGAAAGTCGGAGAGCTGACAGCGGGGTTTGTTGATGATACATTTCAGACCGTCCGTTAATCTTGTGTCTGTTTACGTTGTCATACAGACGATTGATCATTAGCTAGTTATTGCTCCGAGTTTGGTCTGCAGACACTCTGGTGAGTCTGAAATCATCACCGTGTTTCCTCTCAGTATAGACACACACCGGTTTCACACTGTTTTACAGACAGACAGACAGACAGACAGACAGACAGACAGACACAGACACACACAGACACACACAGACACACACACACACACACCTCTAGATGCTCAGTGTGGGTGATGAAAACCCAGAACACAATAATCATTTCTGCAGACGAACAGTCAGTTTTTATGATTCTGCTCTGCTCTGCCTTTATGGATTAAATGAAAGTGTGACGTCATGTTACTCAATGTAATGCTTTGTGTAGGACCGTGCAGTTGGTGGTTGATGACAAGTCTGAAAAACTACAGCTGGTTTTTACAGATTTTTCTTTTTCAGATTTTTACTGATCTTTTAATCCTCAGGTGCTGAGAAAGACAGCATCATGGCCAACTCCCTGGGCAAGCTGAGTTTCAGCAATAAGCTTATTCTAGCACCTATGGTGCGGGTAGGCACCCTGCCCATGAGGCTTCTTGCCCTGGACTATGGCGCTGACATTGTCTACTGCGAGGTGAGGGTTAAAGAGCTGGTACACTAGCAGATAGATTATTATTATTATTGTTGTTGTTGTTATTTACTGATGTGTGTCTGCTTTACAAAGACAAGGAGATTGTTCAAGAGTGTCTTTGCATACATCATTCATGCTAGAGCTGGGCCAGATCACAAATATTGATCATTTATGTTCAATTTTGATAATTCAGCATCATGATACAGTCAGTACTCCTAGACCTCTGTCATGCTATACAGAGTCTATGTTATGCGTATAAATAGTCCCGTTATATTTAGTGCAGTTTGTGTAACAATGAATAAATATAAATAGTTTTGAGATATTTGAATGTGGTACACTGGTGCTCCTATTGTTCATTTTGACTTCACAAGGTATTAGAAAAATCTATACATATCATGCATGTTGAAAATACATTTTTGCTTATCCCTTCTATTTGGGCTTGCACAAAGTGAAAACTTAAATGAACTTTAATTTGCTGTAAATATTGTAACATGTGATTTGTATCATTTTATTGAAGGAGCTGATTGATATAAAAATGGCTCAGTGTGAAAGAGTGGTTAATGGTAGGTCTTTCTTTTGTTGAATTTATTATTTTGCACTCTGTCAAGATATTTTGTTGTAGTCTTACAGCATAGGGGTGGTCTAGTGGTAGGATACTTGCCTACGGATCTATGGACCAAGAGGTCGTAGGTTCGAATCCAACCTCCAGCACTAGCATCATTGGCAAGACCATTAACCTTGAATTAATCAGGAACTGGAAGTTGCTCTGGATAAGAGCGTTAGCTAAATGCCATAAATGTAATATAAGATGCTTAAAGTAACTGATGAGGAAATGCTTAGACATGTAAGGCAGTATACATTATAAGAGTGGACTTTTGTCTTTTGGTAGATGCTTTGGAAACAGTGGACTTTGTAGCTCCAGATGAGAGGGTGATGTTCCGGACCTGCAGTAAAGAAAAGGACAGGGTTGTCTTTCAGATGGTAAGTGTTAACACAGAGGCAAACATACTGTGCATCTCTCTCTCGCAAGCACTTACTTTTGTCAGCGTTGATCAATAATGTTAATAAAATAAAATGTTTGCTTTGTGTATTTAGGGAACTGCAGATCCAAATAGAGCCCTGGCAGTGGCTCAGCTCGTGTGAGTAGTAAGCTAAATGCTTGCCATTTTATAATAACTGTACCTGTATTCTTTTGAATAAAGTCAGTATTATGGGAAGCTCTCCAAAGGAAGCCATTTGTAATGTTAAACTGATGCTTTCATTATTATAATCGTAATTTGCAGTCCTGAGAATAAATTTAGGGATGCCTTATTCAAAAATGAGCAATTTCCCTTGGATAAATAAAAACTGTCTGATTCTAACTCTTGATTCATCAAAAGTGAGAAAGATGTGGCTGCTGTTGATGTCAACATGGGCTGTCCAAAGGAATACTCCACCAAGGTCAGTGAGTATAATTTATTAATTAGTGCTAATTATTAATTTTTGCAACTATTATCGTTATTATTATTGATCTTTGTGTGTTATGTTTGCATGCTATGGCTGATATCACTCTCCCTTGCAGGGTGGAATGGGATCTGCACTCCTTTCTGATCCTGATAGAATTGAGGCTGTAAGTACATTTCTGACTGTAGAGGTTCACTGTCCATCATGCACTTGACTTCAGTAGTTTGCGAGTGAATAGTCTGAGAGAGTCATTGGGGAACTGAAAGTTCCTTTTGCTGACCTTGTTGAACACATCTGTACAGATTCTTACCACACTTGTGAGAGGAATCTCAAAACCAGTGACCTGTAAAATACGGATAATGCCCACAGTAAGTGCTTTTACTTTGCATCAATCCAATATCAAAGAAAAAAAGTACAGGATATTATTGTTATATGTATGTACTAAGGTCAATCCTGTATTGACTTTCAAAAATGTACATTCTTGTTGAGTTTATTTATCTATAATGTTTTGTCAGCTGGAAGAAACCATAAGTTTGGTGAAAAGAATTGAGAAAACTGGGGTGGCAGCAATAGCTGTCCATGGCAGGTGAACGTCCTTTTTATCTTTAAATAAAATGTTTGCATTACCTACAAAGTGCAGTAATGGCTGGAATGTATGAAAATGTTTTCAGCTAGTCTGTTTCTGAACTACTTCTCAGGATGAAAGAGGAGAGACCTCGACACCCAGTCCATTGTGACTTTATCCAGGCTATAGCTGAAAGTGTCTCTATCCCAGTCATAGCTAAGTGAGTATCATCCATTTAGAATCAGCTTGGGGTTGTGAAGCTTCATTTCTTTGCAAACTGGAAAACCACCAGAAGTGAAAAATGTGTCCCGTTATTGCTTCTCCTATTGCTTTACTTACCTTTCCTGTTGTGACTTAAATTTGGTTTTCAGTTTTTAAAGCTTAAAATGTGCTCGTATATACAGGAAGACATTCCATTCCCACTTGATTTGTTTGTTTTTGTTTTTTTGGATCTAACTTATGCAGCTTTTGACTCTGTAGTGTTCGAGCAGTCACATCATTTTCAATAACTTTTCCAGGCCATTTTTAAAAATGGAAGTAGTTGGTTTGTCTAGGAATAAAATACCTGTAATTCAGTTTTGGGACAACTTGGTTATTTTAATTAGATTTTTAGCTAACTAAGAATCCTGCCTTCTGAAATGTCCAGCTACTGTTAATATTTCACATGTGTTTTATTGATCTTATTTTGATTAGTGGTAAAAGGTTCATTTAGAAACAGGATTTTAGTTTTAGAAGTTAGGTTTGCTCTGTTTTGGATAAAATTGTTTCTGTGAACATTATCTGCCAAACAACTAACTTGATGGCTGTTTACCTTCCATTAATTGTCCCTTGATTTGTCTGTACCTGCTTTGTTCTGTCTCTGTAGTGGGGGGTCTCAGGATCATATTAAATCATATCAAGACATTGAAAAGTTCCGTGAAGTAACAGGAGCATCCTCTGTCATGTTAGCTCGAGCTGCCATGTGGAACCCTTCCATCTTTCGCAGCCAGGGGGCACTGTCAGTAGATGATGCTATTGAGGAGTATATCAAATATGTGAGTGGTGGATCTTTTTTTGGGGGGGGGGACTTTTATGGTTAAATGAGCTTCTTCTGCTATCTCCATGTTGCCTTTGTTGCTGCTCATGCTTTGGGTGAATTGTACTGAAGAACATCAATAATGGGCACTTTTGTCTCTGTATGTCTGCAGGCTGTTCGTTATGACAACAACACATTCAATACCAAATACTGCCTTTGCCAGATGCTGAGGGACAGGGTGGAATCCCCTTTGGGAAAACGGCTCCATGCTGCTCAGACCAATGCAGAAATCTGGTAAAGTATTTCTGATTCAAAAGTTTTATGACTAAGCTGCAGCTTGAATGTTATAGAGTGTAATGTCATTGTTATTTAACCCCATCAACGGGTCCGTGTCTGCAAACATGATTAATCATATTTTTCATCAAATAAAAAAACACCTTCAAAGGAACAGAGATGTAGCCTCTATTGATTAAATGTAGAATCTTGAGTTTTGCACTTTTGAATTTTTTTTATTATTACAGAATTTCTCTGCTTGTTCCAATGAGCTAATATAATCTTAGTGAGGTAATTGTTACGTAATTATTCAAGAGAACCTGAAAGTAACTGGTCCCTCAGCAAGAAGCATGATCTGATGGCACAGAATATGATCTATAGAATAAGTAAGGTGAGACATGCTACATGCCCAGCAATGTAATTTCATCTTGTTGGGTGAATCTGTTGACTCAACGTTGTTGGCAGTTTGATGAAATTTCACTATCCTGAATTCTGAATTCAATTATATCTTCAGTTGTGTGTATATATACTCTTGATTAGCTTGAATGGCTGTGCAGTGTTCATCAGTATTTTAATGGTTTCATAAAATCCCACATGTTTAGAACAGAGCTACATAAAGCTCTATCAAACCTCTCTTCCAGTATTACCTGACATCAGTTTCTTCATAAGCTGCCCAGTGACAGAAAAGCAGGTTATGGCATATAAGTGTTATCTGTTGGCCCCTGACAACAGCATTGCTGTGGGAAATTTTCTTTGAGAACAAAAGTTGCCTTTGGCTGTAATGTCAGAGGCATGCAGCCGCTCACCTGCTGAGGGAAATGTGAGTCCCTTAATGAGCTTCCAAACTGAGGCCTATTTCAACAAGCATGGCACAGCTGGGTTCCACCAATGGGGCTAGGCCTTTATTGAATTTGTTTTAATTTAAAATTTCATTGCAATATTCACCACTGTAGTGAAAGTGAAAGGGAAAACGTGTCATTGAGAAGCACAGAATGCAGTGAGACACAAAAACAATGCTTCCTCTGCATTTCAACCATATACATGAAGCAGTGATAGTGATGGTAACTTGTGCAAGGGCACCTCACGTTTGGGATTCGAACCCACACCCTTCTGATCCTTGGACCTAGTCACTACCCACTAGGCTACTGCTGCCCCACACTCCTCAAACAAAACAATCCTATTTTACAGTGAAGTGTTTGGAATGACTGATTTCTTCAAGAAGGCTAAGGCTGATCTGGAGGCCCGAAAGAGGGACCTTCAGGTTAATTGCAGTGATCTTTCAGATCAGCCCTCGTTGGATGGGGATGTCATCACTATGGCAGTGAAGTTTGAAAGGTTGGTCCCAGAATCTCTTTTGGGAGGAAACATTTTTGTCTTTTTTTTTTTTTCTTTTCAAAATAATATTTAAAAGTGCAAATCATTATCAAGGTGAAGAATCATAATTCAGAAATGTTTTGTGGCCCAGGAGAGAATATCCTCCTCAAATCACTCCAAAGATGTATTTGCTGGAATGGAGCCGGAAAGAGATGCTGGAACAACCTGCGTATGAGACGGTATGACTCAAACTCCGGCTCTCTGTCATTGTCTGCTTTCTGTCACTCCACGTTGGTGCACATGCCACAGAGCACTACAACTGCTGACTGGAAGCACACGCTAAATGTGATCTGCCGTGCCGCTTCCAGGAGCAGCAGAGTAAAGTTAAAACCATGAATATTTTACATTTGTGGCATTTAGCAGATGCACTTATCCAGAGCGACTTCCATGTCCTAATTACAGGGACAGTCCCCCTGGAGCAACTCCGAGTTAAGGGTCTTGCTCAGGGACCCAGTGGTGGTAATGCCAGAGGTGGGATTCAAACCTGGGACCTCTTGAGCTATAAGTCCATAGGCATATAGCCTACCACTAGACCACCAACACCCATTTCATTGAAAACTGCTGAGATTTTCCTTGTAATCCAGGACTGGCTGCACCCTGTCTGAGGAAACCTGACGCTAGTAGAGATATATATATATATATATATGTGTGTGTGTTTGTTTAATTAACTATAGGTTATTTTGTAATGTTCCTTTTCTTTTAACTGTAATTTATAAGCAATGCCATCTTCTGGATCTTGAGTTCAATATTCAGGATAATGCTGCAATTTCTGGTTTGTTCAAACAGTTCCTTTTTTTTTTTTTCTTTTCAGGAGCAACGTGCCCAAGACAGAGCTTTCCAGTCTACAGTTACAGTAGCCAATAAGAAGTATCGCTCCACCTTGTGGTGAGTGATATTTAACTCAACAATGTTATTGCATGAGTTTAAGATGTAAATATAAATACTATTAAATGACTTTTTCTTTTAGGGAGAAGTCAAAGAAATTTGCTGAGCAAGCTGCTGCCATTGTATGTCTACGCACTCTTGGGGTACCTGAGGGTCGTATTGGAGAAGAAAACTCGGGGCTGGTAAACAAGAGAAAGAGAGAGGAGAGAAGACGGGGTGTTTCAGAGGACCGTGTCATTACAGACTCAACAAACAGGAAGAGACGAATCACTGAACCATCACAGAAAGAGGAACAGGAGTCAAATGACAAGATGACTGTAGTGAACGGCTCCTGTGGTCAGACAGTATAGTCACCTCGAACATGATGAGACAACCACTGCATACCTTATGAACTTGCGACGAGGCTCGAGCCTACTGCTAAATGACTGCATTCCTTTTTTTTAACGATGCCCTATGAGATGTCAGTTGAAGACCTGCACGTTGTGTCAGTTATTTTATTGGGGCAGTGACATCAAGGGTGATTAGAACTGCATGTACTTGTAAATGAGATGTGAGTGTGGAACGTGGAACATGGAATGGAACATTTTTAAATTTAAAGTACTCTTTGAAGTTTGTGGCACTCACATATCTAATTATTACAAAACTGTCCTTTGGTGGCAACTAATCAGATGGCTTGTGGAAGTGTTTCCCAGCCCTGTTCCACTGGGGACTTTTCACGTTGTAGTAGTTCCCATGCTCTCCACCCAACAAATCCAACTTTCCAGCAAATGGACAACCTTCCTGACTTGAAGTGGGATGGTTAGCAAAGGGGGGTTTCTCCAGATTGTCCAAGGTCCTCCTAGACCAGCTTCGCCAGGCAGTGTTCCATGGCATCACTCAAGGAACGTTTTGCGGCACCTTTCTTGAGTGTTGGACCCGTTAAAAGTGGCACTATTAGAGTTACAGAGACTTTTCCACCGACCCAAAGGGGGCAGTCAGTTAACTGAATTAATCAGAGCGTGTTGTGAAAGCCAAAGAAATGATTACCAAACCAAGCCTGAGAAGACAATCTGCAAAGGTTTTCTTTGGAACGGATCTATTGGGATGTCCTGGATCAGACAGGGACATGCTGAGCAGGAAGTGTATTGCATTTTACTGGGATTAAAGTATTTTATCTTTAAAGGTTTTCCAGAGGATTGATCTCATGCTTGGCAACATTGTTACCTATTATTTTTAAACACCTCTGTCCAATGAGCATGTCTGGAAAGGAAAGTGTGCAAGCTGTGTTGACAGGGTGTGTGTGTGTGTGTGGGGGGGGGGGCGGCGCTGTTTCTCGAGCGTTGTCTGTCAAGCGTGCTGACGTCACGTCTGGAGTCTGTGTGTGTGAAGTTTTGACTGCTTGATCCAAGCAGAAGTGAGGCTCCTAAAAGCTGGCGAGGATCGAGTGTGTGTGTAGGTGTGTGAGAGTGAGAGAGTGAGAGAGTCGGGCAGGAGATCTCCACGAGAGCGGGCGTTAGAGGAGGAGGAGGAGGAGGAGTGTGTTCCGGGTTTGCACGCTGGCACCATGTCTGCTCTGTAGCTCTAAACCCGCTTCTCACAAAGTTGCCATCGAGCGCGCGATGCGTCTCGCGTCCAGTTAGACCGGGTTTATTTGTGCGCACGGTTTTCGAGAGTTTCCGAGTGAGCCTGACCTCCGCATGCCATGACCAGCACCGAGCACGGAGGCGGCGAGGAGCTCGACTTCAGACTCATGTTTGGGGAGGACACCCAGCTGACGTCGACAGGCCGCACAGGTGAGTTCCATCAGCGCTCCAGGTGAACCTTCCAGCCTCCACTGACCCGCGAGCGAAGAGGACCTCTCACTCTGCGCTTCTCCCTCCTCCTCTCTTCCTGCTGGCCAGCTGTACCGTCCTGAAGAGGAAGCAGAGCTGGAGAGGAGTTAACCCCCAGAAAGCTCCAAATCACCCAGTTGGCTTTTTTCTCTGTTTCCCCCCAACAGGCTTGACTTTAGACTTTAGTTAATCTTGGTTTGTAGTGATTAGGGTTCCCCAGTCAAGTGTTTATGCTTCCATTTTCAGTAACCCTTATCCTATTTAAAAAGGACTAGTCTGTCACCACAAAACAAGTTTTACCACTAAAAATGACACCGCAGTCCTCAGTGAAAGTGCTGAAGTATAGAAAACCTAATTGTGGTCCTTACTGCAACTGTAGTTTTCATATGAGCTATTATTTGAAAGTGAAAGCGGGAGGCATTCTTATTATTCTTTATGTCTGCTTAAATCCGAGCTCCAGCTAAAGCCCTGCAGTGCATCATTTGATGCCAATCATCACATGTCAGTGCTTGCATTACCACCAGTACAGTTTTGCAAGCTTCACTGTGCTTCCTATTTGTGTTCTCTACCACATGGGAGATTCTTAACCCAGATGAGTTCGGTCAGACTGCTTTAAGGTCTGCGAGGTTTTAGTTACACTGTCTTGGGGAAGGCCCACTTTTTTATACTTTGCTGCTTTGCAGCGTCCAAACTAATAAAGACTGTGTAAATACTGTAAGCACAGGGTCTTCTGTACTTACATGCTGCCCTTCATATTGAACCTCATTCAATCACCTCTTTTTTAAAACTGTAAATTTTTAAATTAAAATAAAATAAAAAAAATGTTCCTAGTGTTTGTATTTCAAGCAGTTTACCCCTGACAGAATATCTGTACATTTGCTTCTAAAATAGATTCTCTCTGGTGTAACTGTTTCTCACTACTCTTTCCTCTCTAGCTTATCAGTCTGTTCTGATGTCTTTCTGACTTCTCACCCAGCATCCTGTGTGAGTGTGTGCGTATGTACGTATGTGTATGTGTGTGGCTATGGTTATTTATAGCACTGCTGTTGCACTGTTGACAGTATTTAGCTTGCTTAGTTGTCTGAATTGGTTAAATTACAGGCTCTCTCAATAGAAAGCTGTTACCCACCAAGCGCTCATGTGAAAAGAGGGGACCTGCTTTTTCTAAATGATAGTAAATGCTTTTTATGGCACTATGCGGACCCTTAAAGCCATTCTCTAGTGTTTTGCATCTTCAGCATGAGGCTGTGTTTCATCAGTGTGCAAACAAAGCTTCATATCTCCAATTAAAAGAAGGAACACCATGTTTAACTCACAATATAAGTAAATTTAACAAGATTTTTTTTCAAGGTCATTTCAACACTTTGAATGATATTATCATGGACTATAATTTCAAGGTTCTCCTATTTTTTCCCCGTTTTCTCCTTCTTGCTGTAGATATAAGAACAGATAATGGTGCCTCCTGCTACCACCTCCCAGCGTTTCACCAGCAGCCTGTTCTCCCTCAGCCTGCAGGGATGCAAGGAGGGCCTCTTTCCTCCAGCTTCGCTGCACCCACTTCCAGCTACAGTGCTGTGGATTCTCCTAGCCGTGTGTTTGATTGTCCCAGCATTCAGATTACCTCCATCCCAGCCAGCTGTCATCAGGAGACCTTGGGCAGCCTTCTGGGAGGCGGGGATCCAGAGCAGCAAGGAGCTTTTGTGTCCCGTGACCAGCTGTACCTGCCTCTTGACTCATCCTACAGGGACACAACGGCCCTGTGTCCGAGTCCTTGCAGCAGCTTGTCATCCCGTAGCTGGCTTTCCGATGCATCATCCTGTGAGTCTTTCTCCCACGTTTATGATGATGTGGAGGCAGAGCTGAATGAAGCGGCAGCCCAAGTCCGCTTGGTTTCGCCACTTGTGTCACCTCTGAGTTCTCCTCTGCCCTCTCCACTCACATCCCCCCAGGCATCTCCACAGGTTTCTCCAATGGTGTCGCCCTTTGGGTCGCCTGGATGTGCATATGGAGAAGACTTTTGGTTTCGATACCAGCAGCAGCAGCAGCTACCTCAGCGCCTCTATACCCATTCTCTCTCACCCCACCACTCGCCTTACCAGTCTCCCCGTACCAGCGTCACAGAAGAAACATGGGTTAGCCGCAGACCACACTCTTCCTCATCCTCAAGGCCTTCCTCTCGTCCTACTTCACCGTGTGGGAAAAGGCCATACTCCAGTGCAGAGGCTGTGCCTGGGTCATCTTCACCTCACCTCTCTCCCTGCCCAAGCCCGTCTCACTCTCCACGGGGCAGTGTCACAGATGAGACTTGGTTAGGCAGCCCTGCAGCAACAAGTGCCTCTCTCTATGCCTGTTCATCTGAGGTGGATGTCCCCACTAAAACAAGAAGGACTTACCAAAGTCAAGAGCTGACCTCCCTGTTGCCTGGACAGGGGGATTCAGGACAAGATCACAGCCTTATATCCCCATCTCTGGATTCAAGCAAAGAAGACATAGTGGAACATTTCTTATCTGTCCCTCCAGCCTTCGCTTGGGGAAAGCCTAAACAAATGCAAACACCTTTATTCAGGTAGAAAACCTTTCTTTCTAAATTAACTATTTTCACTGCTGTGCTTTAGTTTATTGATGCTCTGTGGATTTATGCCATAGAATAGGCTTTGTCTTTTCCTGGTGATCCACTTACCATGTTTAGTTCCAACATTAATCTAACACTTGATCCTGGAGGTTCCTTGCTCTGCATTTTTAGTGTCGTCCCTGTCTCCCACACTCTTGCTCCAGGTAATCAACTAATTAATTGGAATTTCCTGGGTTAAAGTGCATGCGTCAGAATAGAAAACACTAAAATGAGAAGGGCAGGGGGTTTCAGGACCATGTGCAGGGCCATCCACTGTAAAAAAAAAAAAAAAAAAAAAAAAAAAAAAAATGTAAACAGGGACAAATTGGTTTAATTTTGAATTTAATCTTTGTAGGACTTCAGATCACCATGGTTCGGCAACCTAAATAACCTCTAGATGGTTTCTTAACAAACTGTCTGTTTACTGTTAATGCTGTTAAGAGTGAATGTTCAAAAAATAGTTGAGGAAATTAAAGTAAACTTATGTGAACTGTGTGACAGAATCTGGTATAAATTAGTATGAGAAATACTTGCTGTCACAACAAATACTTGAAGGAAAATGTGTTTTTAATTTGAGTGTAATTTTGGGCCATGTCCCTTGGTCACTTCATCAGGAGAAGTGGTCACCTAGTGTTAGGGACTAGACCCTATGATCTGAGGGATTATGATTTTGAGTCCCAACCAGTAGATTGTTCTGAGTTACCCTTGAGCAAGGTAATGTCTCCATCTCTGCTCACCAGGTGCAGGCACTGCAGCCCAATGTTTTTCTCCTGAAGGGCATGTTCACCACTGTGTGCGTTTGGATGGGTTAAATGCAGAGGACAAATTCAGTGCCAGTACAGGAATTTAATTCCATTTCATTTCATGAAATGATCACACAATAAATACAGTTTAAAATTCTTTAAAAGGTTTTAAAAAAATACTTATTAAGAAGTGTTAATATAATGGAAACGGGTAATATTTAGTTTTTTTTTTTTTTGTGGCTGAGTCTATTTTTCTGTGTGCGCTTCTTAGTTCCACATCTTTGCCCCCACTGGACTGCCCTCTGCCCAGTCAGTATGGGCAATGTGAGCTAAAGTTGGAAATACAGCCCAAAGCCCACCACAGAGCACATTATGAGACAGAGGGCAGTCGCGGGGCAATCAAATCAGAAGAGGATGGAAAGCACCCTGTTGTAAGGGTAAGTCTCTTGCCCCGAATGACACATACCAGATCAACATTTTTGTTCCAATGCCTACTTTCAGCCACTATGTGAGTACTTCCTACATCAGTAAATGCTTAAGGCGCTAATTCTTCTTTCAGTGGTTGTCTCTGTTTCCTGTGACCAAACACTGTGTCAGTCACTGTATGAAAATATTTGCAAATGTATACAAATGACCCTGACTTCTTAACATTATGCAATGTAATGCTGCTGTTGTTGGCAGATAAAGGGTATTAGCTAAATTAGTACATTAAATAGGGTCCACAGATGGTGAAATGGTTAACTCTGTTTTAACTCTTGTGGTGAGGAGAGCTGTGTTGAGAGAGTGTGGTGCTGACATGTATTCTTTCTACTGTAAAATAGTGTTTGTCAAGAAGACTGTTAAACATTAGCAGGCTTTGTTACTGGACTATATGCTGATTTCTGATGCTTTGATAATATGGAGGTTGTTTTCTTGTTGTAATAAGTTTTAAAGTTTTACAGTAATGTGAAGAATCTTCAGTGCATACCATTAAACATTTTTTGTAACGTATCTGTGTTCTGGTCTGTGGGCTCATCCACTCAGCAATGACTACATAGTGAATCACAAACCCATACTTCCATCTTCTACTGTAGTTTAATTGAGGTATTTTGAAAATGTACCCAACAGTAAAAATTTTACATTTGTTGACCAGTTTATTTAAAGTTGTTAACTAGGATTTACTTGGTTAACCATGCTTCACAGTAGTGGAACAGATGAGGCCTTAGATAAGCAGTCAGCGTTATGGAACCTTACATTTTTAATCATGTAATCATCTCTTTTTTTTTTTTTTTCCTTTTTGCTGGTATATTCACAGCTCATTGGTTATAGTGAGAAACCAGTCAGTCTGCAGATGTTCATTGGGACAGCAGATGAGCGTCAAGTGAGACCACATGCGTTCTATCAGGTGCACAGGATTACTGGCAAAACTGTGGCTACTCCAAGCCAGGAGATGCTGATGGGCAGCACAAAAATTCTCGAAATTCCCCTTATCCCTGAAAACAGCATGTCTGCCAGGTATATGTCATAAACACAAATGATTTACATTTAGCATGCCTGCACAGATCTAAAAACAAATGTTGTGGAACCTTTTTTTCTGCATGGCATGGGCAAGTGGAAAATGCCATATTTAAGGCTGTTTTATCTGATCTAAAATAAAATATTTGAAATTCCTGTTTTCAAGGATGTATATGCATGGTTACTGGAAGCATGCTTTGCTATTTCAAAGCATGCTTCCTCTTATTGCCTCTTATTGAGCCACAAATAATTTTTGTCAATAATTTTGAGTCATTCATTTTATTTTCCCCCTGAAGCATCGACAGCGCTGGGATTCTAAAGCTCAGAAACTCTGACATTGAGTTACGGAAGGGGGAGACGGACATTGGGCGCAAAAACACACGAGTACGGGTGGTGTTCCGTGTGCACATTCCCCAGCCCAGTGGAAAAGTCCTGTCGCTGCAGGTGTCCTCCATACCTATAGAATGCTGTGAGTATGCAGTCCTTTTTACATAAGCAAAAGCTTAAGGCCTAGCTTGCAATATTTGGTAATTGATAGTTAAATTCACATTATATTGCTAGATACTGTGCACGTTCTGAGAGTGTATCTATTCTGAGATATCAGTATTGTACATAGTCATGTGATGAATGCAATATTAGAATTATAAGTCAATAAGTCATGCAGACCTAGTCCCTAGGAGATGGTGGACATTACCGTTACATGTTTCTGCCTAATGTCCCTAATCACCCAACCTCTCAGGGTGGTCAAGAGGTCCCCGGTTCGAATCCCACCTCTGGCACTACCACCATTGGGTCCCTGAGCAAGACCCTTAACCCTGAGTTGCTCCAGGGGGACTGTCCCTGTAATTAGGACATGTAAGTCGCTCTGGATAAGAGCGTCTGCTAAATGCCGTAAATGTAATGTTTATTTGTTTTTTTTCCTCATGCTTCAGCCCAGCGGTCAGCCCAGGAACTCCCTCACATAGAGCATTTCAGTCCCACCTGTGACTCTGTGAACGGAGGTCAGGAGATGATTATCACAGGACCAAACATCACCCCTGAGTCAAAGGTCATCTTTGTTGAAAAGGGCCCTGGTAGGCGACATCTACAGAAATGCCAGACAAAATTATTTATGGAATTTGTTCTTACAGCAGAAAGAAATTTGCTGTGTTTTCACTGCAAAGGTCTTTGTTCTTCATTAGAAAAGGTAACGTTTCCTTTTATTTTCCAGATGGAAAAAATCTGTGGGAGGTGGATGCAAAACCCGTTCGTGAAAAGAGTAAAGATGTAAGGCTTCTAAAATCAATGTCTTTTTGCTTTGCAACTCCTTTTAATGAAAATTTTCAGTTAAAGTTTTTTATGTAGATATACAGTCTGGCATATACTGTACATTTTGGCATTGATAAAAATTGAATTTTAATAATAAATATTGCAGACAAGCATTGTGGTGAAGATCCCTCCATATCATAAGAAGATCTTGGCCTCCTCCACCCAAGTACAGTTTTACATCAGCAGTGGTAAAAGAAAGCGGAGCCCCCTTCAGCACTTCACCTATGTCTCAGGTAACGACCCACTTCTATATACCAGCTAAAGTCACCTTATATTGACATTAAATGCAAACAGTGCTCATGCTCTGTAATTACTTAAACTCTTAAATTACTTTTCAGTTATTAATATTAAAGGAATATTGATAATTTTTTTTATCAACCACATATGCAGCATATAATTGATTACAATGGCAAACAGGTGACACATCTGTAGTATGGGTCCTAAGAGTTTCATGGATTCATTTCTATGCAGTGATGTCAAAGATATTGTACAGAACATTAAAGTAACGGTTTGGTCTTTTTAACCAGTGCCAGTAAAGCAGGAGTTTCACAGTGTTGGAGATGATGCAGTATATGACCCAGGAGAGTTCCTCACTAAGGCTCAACTGCCCTCTGATCAGATCCACCCTCTAGAGCAGTGGCTTTACTCTGGAGGTCCAGTTTGTGTTTCATCTTCAACCCAACATAGCTACTCTTCGCTGGGCTCCTCTTATTTTGACCAAGATCATGCTGTAGATGCTAGCCTTAGTGCTGGACCTGGGCTTCACTCAGTACTACATTCAAAATCACTAGAGTTCTCTAAATCTGAATACCAGGGAACTCTGCAGAACCTATCTTATAATGGACAGCAAAGTCTTTCCATTGACATGGCCAGTGGAGGGAAATCACCACCTCTTGTTTCCGAGCATGCAAACTTTGGACATCACAGCTCTCCTGGAAGTGTTCATGCTGTGAATCAAGTCTCTGTTCCGAAGTATAATGAGTGCTACCTCAGCCCTACCTCAGGTTTAAACCACTCTGCCCAAGGTAGCCCCAGTCATCCTGGCCCCAGTCATGATCTTGTGGACCTCACAGGGTTGTCTTCCTCAGTGCAGTCTTCTGCCTCCCATCAGCCTTTAACTTCTAACATGGTGCCTTCTACCTCGCCTTTAAAGAGAAAATCCCTTTTAGAGGCAAAATCTATCAAAACTCCCACTTTTCAGACAACTGAGACTAGTAGGCCTGAAACCTCTTTGGCTCCTGAAACCTCTTTGGCTCCTGGAACCTCACAAGATCACTCCTGGGATGGAGAGAGGCCTCATATTAAGCAGGAACCAGAAGAGGAGAAGGAGCTCACTTTCCAGTCCATTGGGCTACAGGATATAACTCTTGATGATGGTAAGAGTCTTCATGAATCTTCTATATAGATGATGTTTCAAGATGCAGATGAGGGGTGTAACCATTCACAAATCTCACCATTGCACATGTGTTTTTGCACCAAAGCCCTTTATCACAAATATTTTTACAGCATAAAAGCTGTCTGTAAAAGTGCTGTGTGCAAATTTAGTTAATTTGTGTTTACATTTCCCTTAGAATTTCTTACATTTAGTTGTCATGGCCTTTTTTTCAAATTGACATTTGTAACTGCCGTATTTGTGACAGGTCATTGAGACATTTACTGTGCTGTGTTTCTCATATATATTTAGTGATATAAAGGACAAGCCAAGCGTGTGACTTTTGTGTTTATACTCAAGCAGAGGCCAGCAATTCACAACCGCCTCTTGTATGTGGAAACCTGTTTGGTTTGCACCTAATTATAGTCAACAGTCCTGCAGCATGATGAGAAAGAGGATCTGGGGTATGTAGCATTGCATTGAGTCAGTGAGAGAGCTAAAAATATGGTGGAGCTTAATCGTCTGTAGTGAATATTGCACAGCTGTTAAGCCACTGTAACGATGGAAATGCATGGTTCATACAAGACATTCCAGGGCTTAGCATTAAATGAGACCCTCGCACTGCACAGGTTATTGCCACCTGTTTGGATAGCCTGTCAAAATGGCCCATGTTGTTTTGACCTTTCTTTATTCTAGATATTTCTCTTCATAGGTAATTTAATGAAGCAGAACCTTCACTAAATAACACATATTGTAGCAGTCATCACATATACAGAGATCAGAATGTTTTTCACCTGAAATGTGAGCATGAACTTGAGACATTGCACAGTGCGGCTGATTTAGAACTATTTGGATTGCTGTTTCTACAAGTAATTACTTTCAATCTGGAGTTACAGTCTAATTATGGCAAGCATAATTCTGTTAAACACTGTCTTCCCTTCCCTTCCCTTCCCTGCCCTAGAGCGCACATACCCACCCAACCTGGCCTTCTGCCACCATGTCTCAGCACCACTTTAGTGTGTGAGAGGACAGGTGCAGTCCACTGCTATGCCCCCCTGCTAACTGAGTCCTGTTGTTTTTCTTCATTGGGCCTTTCATTGCCAGGAACCGTGTAACGCTGCATATGTATTATCTCTTATCTCCTCTCAAACAGACCTTACACAGGATGTAGATTCATTTTTCATTGCTAGAAAAGAAAATGATATATAGCTATACAGAGTAATTATAATGTAATTGGAAATTTATTTAGTTTAGAAATATTAAAATGTGAAAAACTCTTGACACACATTCAGTGAGTTGCAAATATATACATGCTGTTCTGTGTGGGTGTTTTGTTTGATGTTATAAATAGACACCTCTGAATTTTTATATTTGAGACATCACATCATGAGCTAGATGTCTGCCAAGTGCTTGTAAACGGGGATTGTGTTTTTAAAAAAAAAAAAAAAAAAGTCTTTCTTTACAGTGCTGCTGATCAGAAGTAAGGATTATTATGTCTACAGATCAAAGATTTTCTTTTTTATAAACATGCCTTACTTAAGCATGAGTTTGTATTGAGGGGAAAGCTAATTTTCAGTGAACCCAGTTATAATGAAAAATGGAAAATTTAAGAAACAGACTTATAATAAATGATATCATAAAGAATATATATTGTATAGCATTAAATAACAAGTTTAAGTTAATAAATGCAAACCTTTAAATGAATAGTTAAACATTTTAAAATGTTAAATTAGGAAAGTTTAAAGAAAGAGTCAAAGCAAAGAAACCAAAAAATATAAGGTCATCAAATGACATTACAAAAGAAAATGAAAATAATTGAACAGTAAATGTTTTAAGATTTCCAGTGTTTATTCTGAGAAATGCTGGTTAAATGTGGACAAAAAATTAAAATTTCTTCTGCTTTACAACAGTCTGCATGTACCTCTTCACCATGAGCTTTGTCCCAAAAAAAAACAAAAACATTTAAAGCCAAAAACTTCTCTCAAAACAATTGTGGAAGAATGTCTGACATCAGGCGCTGTATTTCTAACCATTTCATTTAACATTCTGTGGAATAGCCTTTAGAGGCGTTAAGCTCTTTTGTTCCTGTCTAGACCAATGCAATGCAAAATTTCTCATGTTTCTTTTAAATGACACATTTTTCATCTAAATATTTTGAAGGAATTTTACTCGACCATGAGTTTTATGAAAGAACAGATTGTGCAAAGATGACTGCAGCTAAAGACGAAACATGTAGCGAAATAAAACCTCTTAGTGAGTCTAAGTAACAATCATGTTTTCACACCACACATGCAAGCTGTGATAATGCACTCAAGCCTGTGTTTGCTCAGAGTTATAGGAACTCGTGCAGCGATAACCAGTGGAGAGTAGTAGGAACAAGATTGTTCTCATGTGGTCCTCAAATCCTACTTAAAACAAAAGCGAAAGAATCTCAGGACTCCTATAAATAAAATAACTAAAATTCATGCATTTCTAGAATTTGGTACGGTGGTAGATATTATAGTGAATGAAATATTCTTTACAATCTCAGACTTGGTTATGAACTATAAGTGTTTTGAGAAAAGCAACGTAAATGTTGCATATGTGGCTTTTTGAAATCATACTTTTATATATATATGTATTGTGTTATTTAGCATGTTTAGGATGAGTGAGAGTCCCTGCATGCTTTGTTCACTGATGATCTGTTTTTCATCTTGGGTATACTTCATAATCAAGTGAAAAGAAACCATTTATTTAATAAAAAAAAAATCTCTCCTTTTTTCTCTCTTCTCAGTGAGTGAGATCATTGTCAGGGACTTGTTCCAGAGCCCGGACCCTGCGGGGGACACGCCTAGTTTGCCGTAGCAGCACTGTTACTGAACCGGTTCATCTAACGTGATCAAGCTGAACTGTACATACTGTACCTACGTACTTGCTTCTCAAAGGACCTCATGAGTAGAACTTCCATTTGATTTTGTATTAGCCATTTATATTATCAATGAAAAAGTATCATTGGGTTCTTGCTTTGTAAGGACAGCCATGTAATGAATTTTGAACTGAACTTTGGAAATGTGAATATTCCAGCTGAGACCTGAGACTAGATGTGCCTTCTCCTGAGATGCCTTAAATGTGATTTTCAGTATGCAATGTTTAACTTTTCACTAAATGCAGATTGTTATGGTGTTTTAATGACTCAATGTTATGCGGTACCATTTTGTAATCAAAATATTCTAAAATTAGCTGCATGGGACATCATGGACTGTTACAGTGTAACCTAGCTGTGGTAGTTTCTCTTATTAATCTCTGAATTTTTTATTGTTTATTTGTCTTGGCTTAGTTTTCTGATGGATGGACAGTTTTTCTTTTTTCTGATTCCAGTTTTCTATTTGTATATTGCTACAAAATAATGACATATGTAACACGTTACTATGCACTGAAATTCACATCGCCTTTAGCAGCTTCAAAGTAAAGTATTTTCCAACTATATATTAAGCATAAAGGCTTACTTTGATTCTTTCTCTGATTCTTTATTCGTTTTCAAAGTCTTATTGTACTGATGGCATGTGAGTCACAGATGTCACTGAACAGAAAAAAAATTGTGATACCATGACAGCTTATGCACAAAGGGACCACATTTATACTGGGATACTGCTGATAGCTAGCTGGCTATCGATTTTTGGACTAGGCCCCAGGATTGTGAGGTTGTGATTGGGAGACCAGTAGGTTGCTCTGAGATACCCTTGAGCAAGGGAACGTCTCCATACTTTCACTTCATATGCAGCACTATAGAAACATCAGTTCGCCATTCTCAGACCACTATTATGACACTGTAGCTGGAAGTTTAATTAGTAATGGACTGTTTTGCATTACTGTGAGTTCATTTAACATTTCAGACTTTTTGAATATTGTTTTACATTTTTTATTATTTTTTTAAATTATTACACTTGTTTCCCCCAACATTACCTCAGCATTGTTATTAATTGAAATAATTGTGTTTTATAGTATTTTAGAATAGTGTTTTCTTTGGGGAAGTAAAAAAACAAAAACAAAAAACTATTAGGGGAAAAACATTCAACTCTGTCATTTGAGTCACTGCCAGAAAATTAACCTCATATAGTTCCTGAGACTGGTTAATCTGAGTATTTAAAGGCATGGTTTACTAAATTAAATCAAGAAAAACTACCATTTTTTTTACTACATTTGCATTGGTTTGGACATGTCCAGAGGAGAGATGAGGATTATACTGGGATAAGGATGTTGAAGTTGGAGCTGCCAGGAAAGAGGAGAAGACCAAAGAGGAGGTTTATGGACGTGGTGAGAGAGGACATACAGGTGGTCGGTCTGAAGGAGGAAGATGCAGTTGACAGGAAGAAATGGAAACCGATGATCCACTGTGGCGACCCCTAAACGAGCGCGGAAAAAGAAGTACAAATAGTAGTTTTCCACCTGTAGTGGGCAGCGGTGGCCTAGTGGTTAGGAGTTGGCCTATGGATCGGAAGATTGTGTACCCTTGAGCAAGGTACTGTCCCTGTCACTATTCCCTGGGTGCTTTCAATAGCTGCCCCCTGCATGGCTGTGGGCGAAATGCAGAGGTTGTGTTGTGCTGCGTTTCACAATGACAAGAATAGTCACTTTCACTTTTTACACTTTTAGTTCTTCAGTAGTTCTTCATTTACATTTACAGCATTTAACGGGCACTTTAATCTGACATACACCTGCGGTATGTCTTTTATATGCGCGCGCGCGCGTGTGTGGGTCTTATCCTCCTCCATCAGTGCTTATCTTCATTCTTGTAACCTGGTAACTCTACTGCTGATGTCAGTGACACACTTCTCTACCGCTTCCCCTCTTCGCAGTGTAAGTCTTTTGGTTTTGTAGAAGAGAAGAAAGTGTCATTTAAACGGCCTGTCCTAAAAGTGCACTTTATAACATAAAATATGGACATATCTTTATCGAGACGCCAGAAGTCCGAAGTGCTGTTTTTATTCTAACTTGTGAAGCGCTGCGGGTCTGTGGGTAACTGTGATCCCGACACACGGGACAGCGGTCAGGGTGAAGAGTCGTGAACAGGCCCGCTCGGACTGTGTTTATATGAAGCCGCGCTCTTGCATAACCGACGGAAGAGGGCTCGTGACATCAGCGGCACCGGAAGTAGTCAGAGAGAAACTCGTAGAAACGACTGGAAGACCAAGCGTCGGACGGAGGGAGCGAGAGAAAGAAGGATCAGCAGAGTGGCCCTCAGCTCAAGCGAAACACGGTCTCTGGTGGGCGAATTGGGCGCGGCCTGGTGTATAACCCGCTGTCCGCCAGACCGTCCTTGTTGGTGTGAACATCCGTTTAAAAGCATTAGCATTAGCATTAGCAAGGCGAGCCGTTAGCCTGACAGCAACATTAGCGCTCCAGAGAAACAGCAGCCGGGAGCCTCTGCTCACACGGTCACTGTGTCCGGTCTGAGAGCCAGCAGTGTCCGCCCCTAGTGATGGGGTATGAAACTGACAGGAGCGGAGACATAGCTGTGGCCGTTTTCGATGTGTTGGTGAACGAGCCTGTCGTTGTTTGTACATAAACAAGGCGCGCAGGCGGCTCCGGGGCTTTCTGTCTTTCATAATCCGAGCCGCTGAAGTGGTTTATATCGTATTTGGCCTTGTTACAGCGCTCAGATCAGACAGAGCTGCTTTAACCGACGGTCGAGCCAGGTGGGGTTCGTGCCGGGACCCTGACCCGGAGCTCGTTGAAAAAGAGAGGAGCTCACCTTTCATTATTGGGGCAGGTCACACGGGACGGTCCCGCCATGCCTCTTTTGTTTCTGGAGAGGTTTCCCTGGCCTAGCTTGCAGACGTACACTGCCCTCAGCACAGTCCTGCTGGCTGCCTCCATCCTAAGTGCCTACACAGCTGTGACGAGGCCCGAACCCCCCTCCCCGCCGGCCGAAGAGCCCCAGAGCAGCTCCGCCGACGAGGCTCGAGTCGATCATGCCGACAGCTTTGAAAACATTGCCAGCAACGTTCTGCTGCACCTCATCTCGGACAGCCTCTTTGTGTGGGTATGTGTCCTGTTTTTTTGTGCTGCTTGCTTTTTCCCTTTGCTGGCAAAAAAAACTGAGCAAAATGCATGTTGCATTCTCCTTCCTGCTCAGGTGATGGTGAACACAGCATGCTGTGTCCTCATGCTCATTGCCAAGGTGATCCAGTGCATTGTATTTGGACCTCTGCGAGTCAGCGAGAAACAGGTGAGAAAGATAACTTATCTGCAGAGCCGTTGGAATAGGGGAATGGCCTGACAAGTGTTACTTTTACAATTGGACATTTGCATTAGGTCATTTATATTTATGACATTTAGTTGACGCTCTTTATCCAGAGCAACTTACATTTCTTAACAGGGACAGTCCCTGTCTTGCTCGGGAACCCAATGGTGGTAGTGCTGGAGGTGGGATTTGAACCTGTAATCTCTTGGTCTGTAGATGAGAATCTTGTTTGGTTCTCAAAAGAAATAGCATCAACATGTAGGGTTATTTTTGTTATACAGGCCTTGAACAGGTCAAGAGTTTTGCCTCATAAAAAGGGCTATTTTGGAGGTATGTCAAACAATATTTGTGCCTCCATGTCTTCTTTGTCCCTACAGCATTTGAAGGATAAGTTCTGGAACTTCGTCTTCTACAAGTTCATCTTCATCTTTGGGGTGCTGAATGTGCAGACAGTGGAGGAAGTAGTGCTTTGGTGTTTGTGGTTCGCCGTGCTCATTTTCCTGCATCTCATGGTTCAGCTCTGTAAAGATCGTTTTGAATATGTGAGTAACCCTACTGGAACCTCATTTTAATTTTGATATGCTTGAGTAATGTTTTAAGCACTTTGAAAATGTCCTGATTATTCAGTTTACACTGAGCATCTGTGTATTAAAATTTGCTGTTTTAATAACAGAAACTGCATTTAATTTGAACCTAAACAGCACTTAATTTTTTTTTTTTGTTAGCTTTCATTTTCCCCAACCACCCCTATGAGCAGTCATGTACGAGTGCTGGCCCTCTTAGTGTCCATGTTGCTGTGCTGTGGAGGCTTGGCTTTGCTCTGTGGCCTGGTTGGACATCTTCATGGCATGCATACTGTTGCATTTATGGCAGCTGAGGTAGGGTCTTCAGTTTCTGAGGTTAGTGAATAAAAATATTGTATTTTTATACATAGAATAAACAACTCTTTCTGTTTTTCAGTCTTTGCTTGTTACAGTGCGCACTGGACATGTTATCATCAGGTAAATATTTTGTGATTGCAGTATCCATTACCAGCTTATAGGTTACACTGTCATTTGTAGGCCAAGAAACCTGAGCTGTTTTGCTCCTGCCCGTTTCTCTGTATGCTGAGGTCTTGGTACTGTTTTTGTAGGTACTCTATTCACTTATGGGACCTGAATCATGAAGGGACCTGGGAAAGCAAAGGCTCTTATGTTTACTACACTGATTTTATTATGGAGCTTACCCTCCTCTGCCTTGACTTGATGCACCATATCCACATGCTGGTACGTGAAATGTTCAGTGACATTAGAGAAATAAATTTTATGCAAGCCAAGCACAATGAGTGAGTCTAAATACAGGGGTGGAGTGTATATATAATATAATGTTCTGGTATGAAGGAGAGGAATGTTGAAGGTCCAATGGTTTTAGATTTTGCTAAAATGGTGGGAATGGCTATAGTAAATATTTATTTTAAGGGGGGGAGTACAGGGTGACATTCGAGAGTGGAGGAAGATGCACTCAAGTAGATTGTTCTTTTCAGGAGATTGGTGACTGCAAGGTAGTGACAGGAGAACATAGCTAAACAGAATAGTATGGTGGTCTGTAGGATGACCTTGGAGGTCAAGAAGAGGAGGAAAATGAGGGCAGAATCAAAGATGAAATGGTGGAAGCTGAAGAAGGAAGACTGCTAGGTGGGATTCAGGCAGGAGTTAAGATTTGCCAGATTGCTGGAAAACTGCTACAGAAGTGGTAAGGGAGGCAGCTAGAAAGGCAATAGGTGTGACATCTGGATAGAAGGAGGAGGAAAATCAAACCTGGTGGTAGAACTCAGAAGTCCAGGATTGTATACAGAAGAAGAGGCAGGTGAAAAAGTGGGTTAGCCAGAGAGATGAAGGAAGTAGGCAGGAGATGACGTGTAGGGCTAAGAAAGCAGTGGTGATGGCTAAAGATTTGGTGAATTGTATGAGAGGTTGGACAGTAAGTAGGGAGAAAAGGACTTTTACAGATTAGCAAGACAGAATTTGGAAAGATGTGCAGCAGGTCAGAGCAATAAAGGATAGAAATGGAAACGTACTCAAGTGAACAGAGCAGGTGGAAAGAATACTTTGAAGGGCTGTTGAATGGAGAGAAATAGAGAGAAGATTAAATTATGTTTAGATGATGTGTGGATGCTAAACCAGGAAGTGCAGCAGATTAGCAAGATGGAAGGAAGGGCAGCGATGAAGAGAATGAAGAATGGAAAGGCTGTTGGTCCAGATGACATAACTGGAACCATAGGGTGTTTAGGAGAGATGGTAGTTGAGTTTCTGACCAGATTCTTAACACAATCTTAGAAAGTGAGAGGATGCCCGAGGAGTGGAGGAGAAATTAACTAGGGCCGAATGTCAAGAATAAGGGTGATGCATAGAGATGTAGTAACTATAGAGGGGTTGATCAGCCACACCATGGAGTTATGGGGAAGAGTAGTGGAAGCAGGTTAAGGGAAGAGGTGATGAGCAGCAGATTGGACAAGATTAGAAATTTAGTATATTAGAGGGTCAGCTCAGGTTAGACGTTTTAGAGATAAAGTTAGAGAAGCAAGGTTGCGTTGGTTTGGACATGTCCAGAGGAGAGAACAGGATTATATTGGGAGAGGGATGTTGAAGACAAGAGGAAAGGAGGCAAACCAAAGAGAAGGTTTACGGACGTTGCGAGAGAGGCTATGTGGGTGGTCCGTTTGAATGAGGAAGATGCAGAGGACTGCAAGAAACTGATGATCTGCTGTGGCGACTCCTAAATGGGAGCAACCGAAAGAAGCCCAAGATGTTAATTTATTCAAATAAGTGCAGTATTTGAAAGGCAGCTGCTCGTGATTGGTAGAATTTTAACTATATACAAAAAAGAGAAATTGTCATAATTTGCCTGATTAGAGTCATATAATAGATGATCAGATTTATAGCTTTGTTTTGATGTTACAGCCATTTTGTTTCAGGTCATTTGTAAACCTTCATCATTATGTGGCCTTTGTCACACTTATCACTATACTGTTTTCTAGCCTTAGGGTTGTATCTTATGGATGCTCTGAAAGAGCTGTTGCATTATTTATTTTCACTCTCACTTTTTAAGACTGTACAGATGCTGCTCTCAGCTTTTCAGTCATATGAAAAGTGACATGTGACCCATGTTTATCTCTTTCTAACAGCTCTTCGGGAATATTTGGCTGTCTATGGCCAGTCTGGTGATCTTCATGCAGCTGCGCTATCTTTTCCATGAAGTCCAGAGGAGAATTCGCCGCCACAAGAACTACTTGCGTGTCATTGACAATATGGAGTCCAGGTTAGCAGGGCATGTTTTAGTGTTGTGATTTAAGTATGGGAAAGTACTTAGAACAGTGCCAAAAGTTTAGTTCCTGCAAAGAGATGAGCTTTTCTTTTTTTCCCCCAACCTACGGCTGTTCAGGTTTGCAGTTGCGACCCCAGATGAGCTAATTGCCAATAATGATGATTGTGCAATCTGTTGGGATTCAATGACCTCAGCACGGAAACTACCCTGTGGACATCTCTTCCACAAGTAAGGTTTATGCAGTACTATAATAGCTTTAAAATAACATTGGCTTCTTTTCCCATTGTGTTTTAATACAATCAGGCATATCTGAACCAAAGGTTCATGCAGGGAAAACCTGGGAGCATATGGGAAGTGAGGGGGGCGAAAAAACTGATAATCAAATTAACTTGCACTATTTTTTTTCAGTATGAACCCAGGATATTTTGTTTTGTCTGCTCAGCTTCACTTCAGTTGTTAACATTAATCTGTTCCTGTTAAGTATTTAGCATTTCTGATGTTCATCGGGGGGGGGGCATGGATGTCCCTGGAAAAGATTTCATCTTGAAGGCAGTATATGTTGCTCTAAGAATTTACAGTGCTTGTTTGCATTAATGTGTACTCACAGAAGATGAACCCAAGGGTAAATTGCTTTTCCCAAGGGCACTGACAGAAACCCATACCATGAGAGACCCTGAATACATTGTAGTGCTTCACAAAGGTTTGCCTAAGAAATCCCTTGCCTGTGTGGTCATAACAGCTTGATAAATGACTGTTCTTGATACACTGGTGTTTGACGGATCAGACATCATGGGTTCATCTTACTTGCCTTGCAACTTGTACTTTATACACTGAAATTCCTCCAGATTATTTGAAAAGTTTAATGATTAAAGGGAGAAATATGCAGATATCTTCCAGTTTATCTTTGAGGAGCATTATGTTTAACCATTATCTAATTTTCTCACACATTTATTAACAAAGTTGGGATCCTCTGCCGATTTTTTTTTTTTTTTTTTTTTTTTTTTTTTTTTTTTTTCTCTCTCTCTGTGTGGCTTGCTGGTGTATATTTGTTTTAATCTGTGTGTGTGTGTGTGTGTGTGTGTGTGTGTGTGTGTGTGTGAATATTTGCAGTTCATGTCTGCGCTCATGGTTGGAGCAAGATACATCTTGTCCTACATGTCGTATGTCACTGAACATCAATGAGAGCGGGAGAGAGAGGGAAGAGGGTCAGAGAGCACCATTAGATGAAAACATGGCAACTGGTCCTGGAGCTGATGCCAGACCTCACCTCAACCAGCATAACCACTTCTTTCATTTTGATGGTAAGCTTATTCGTGTGTACTTTAAGTTCTCATTGATAAGTTATGAGTATTAAGGCTTAATGTCCTAGTAAACATAAATTTAAAAAATATATATTTTCAAGGTTCCCGAATTGCTAGCTGGCTCCCAAGCTTTTCTGTGGAGGTTATGCATACCACTAACATTCTGGGTATCGCACAGGCCAACAACTCTCAGCTGAATGCCATGGTATGCAGCCCACTTGATATAACTGTTGTTGCATCTTATATGTTAACATGTTTATTCTGATGAAAGTTCTTGCTGGCTTCGTTAGGCCCATCAGATCCAGGAGATGTTTCCTCAGGTTCCTTATCACCTAGTCCTGCAGGATTTGCAGCTCACTCGTTCTGTTGAGGTCACCACTGACAACATCCTGGAGGGCAGAATCCAGGTGCCCTTCCCTGCTCAGGTAATCACAAACTTTTTGAAGCAAACCTAAAAGCCTTTGCAAAAAAAAAAATCTAAATATTGTGTTAATGTATTTATCTTTCCTTCTTATTTAAAAAAATTGCACAAGACATTGTGTGGTAATGAAAGAAGTATATTTTAATCTATTTTGTAGACCTAGAATAAATTAAACGCAAAAAGAAGACAAAATCAGTGTTTCATTTCCTTACCGTATTAATCAATTGTTTATATTGATTGGCCTACTTCTTTAACACAGAACATTGGCTAGTTACAATACACAGAATTTGGCATGTCAAAATTTAAAGATACAATGAAAAAAATTTGGCTTTTATTTTTAATGAGGACTTTTATTTGCTGTTATTTTAAGAGTCTTCAGTTACTATCGGAGAGAAACTATTATTTGCTGAATGCCTTCATTTTCTTTTATAGTAATGATGAATTCAGCTTAAAGGTTAACATTACTATCTGCCAAAGGCCACTGCAAGGAGGAGATATATTCAGTGTGATCATGGTAAACGTGGATCTTGTTCGTCTCTTTTTCTCTTTTAGCCTGTGGAGCGCATGCCCTTACAAGTGAACTCAGCTCCAGAGGAGGCAGTAGGGGCCAGTGGTGGAATGGAGCCCTTATCTGCTGAGACAGAGGACTTTGAAGTGCGAGGCAGTCGCTTCTCTAAGTCAGCAGAAGAGAGACAGCGGATGCTGCTGCAGAGGAAGGAGGAGCTGCTCCTGAGAGCACGCAGGTCTGTTGCTTATTTATTTATTCATTTTAAGTCTTACTATCCATAAACAACTATGAATTACTTGTTTTTTGCCAAAATAGTTCTGTGATATTCAAGTTGAAGCTTATAGGCTGCCTTCTATCTGTCAGGCGGTATCTGAACAAAGGTTTTGGAGAAGGACTTTCTTTAACCTCTGCTGCTGCACCTGATAGTGATGATATTGCTCCATCCCTGGAAAATGAAGGCAACCTCTCAGACTCTGCGACTGTGCGCCGCAGAATGCTAGCGGCTGCAGCTGAGCGGCGCTTACAAAGGCAGCCTGACGCACCCCTCTGAGACTGGACAGTCTGTATGTGCATGTCCAAGTCCACCTCCTGTCAACCTTACCATGGCTGTTTCTGTGACATCAGGAAGGTACCTCCTGGTCACTGTCATCTCAAGTCGAACAAAATTGTGCATGGCATTTGGCTGTGTTTCGATACAGCGATGTCTAACAGGTAGCTCCAGCAGCTTTGGGGTGTCTCTAAGTCTCAATGTCTGCTCAGTCTTAACCCTTTTCTATTGCACAGTGTTTATCTATGACACACCAGCTTGGCTGTGCTCTGCAGAAAGTCTATGCATGTGTCGTTTTTACCTTTTTAAACATTCAGTTCATTATCTGTGTAAAAGATAACCGGCTTGCCACCATAGATTCTAATTGGAACCTGGAGAACCTCTGAACAGATGTATGAATCAGAAGCCTGGTGGTTCTTCAGAGTTCTTTTAGCATCTAAGACGGGCGATCTGAAAAGGACACAGCACAAGCATCATTTATTGTAGGTCTGTTTAGGACCATAGCAGTGCAAGCATTACTTTGAATTCAGTTTAGTTTGCGAATGTCTAATTAAGGTTTTGTGTAGTGAATATTATGTTCTTTAGAAATATGATTTTAAGTTTATGATTCTGGTTTTGATGACTTTAATTTAAATGTTACTTGCTGAATACTAGAAGCTTTTTAAAGGAGGGGTTGTGGCCAATGATTTCCATTTCTGTGGCCAAGATCATAATGATTTGATCTCTTACTCAGGCAAGAAAATATCTGCAATGTTATGAAGTTTCCTGAGTCAGGTGAAAATGGGCTTAATTTTCCAAACACTTTTTGCTTCATGGTTTTTGCACAGTCGAGTGCTGTAGTTTTTAGTGTATCATTTTTATTCGATACTGCTCGAATGATTTGAATGCCTGTGGACTTATTTCAGCCCACGTTTATGGTGTTGTGAAGAGGCCCATAGCCTCAGCTAGCTTTGCTGAATCGCTCTTTGGAAAAAGTGCAAACAGAATTGAGGAGAAGGGGTATTTGTTTTGTCTTCACCTTGTCTAATAATTTCTCGTCAGTGTTAGACTACACAAATGTACTTTGGCTTTCATATTTACATTTGGTTGTGTTATCTTTTATTCTTTTTACTGTAGACCTTTGATTGGGCATGTAGCTGCAGCCCATGTATGTCCTTTCTATTTTGTGGTACATTTAAAAGTGGAAATGAACTGAGGTGTACACAGAGCTGGGAGCGATGAGTAAAGACAGATTGGTTTAGTAGATTTTACGTTTGTTTAGTTTTGGGTTCTTTTAGTTTGGTTTGACAGATTTTATATTAATCATACCATTAGGATCCTTTCTTTTTTGCTCTTTGGTTGAGACTTTGTTTTAAATACACTGCCTGGCCAAATAAAGTCAAACTTTTTGTTGGGCTGCCTTTAGCTTTAATTGCAGAAAATAAAGCCTTGTTTAAACGAGTTTGATCTTCTTCCAAACTTTAATAATAAATTGGCCATTTCTTAATCCAATTTTAGTAGTTTCCACTCCTTAGCTGTTTTTCGTTGCTTGACCTAGGCTAATAATGTGACCATTCTGTTGTAACCCTTTTCCACAACCACAGCATGTTTCCTCCTACATGGTTATTTGAATCTTGAGAATCTACTCTCTGCATCAGTTGCAGTTAAACAACTTACTGCCAATAATTACTTAAAATAATGTCCCTTAATTATCTTAGTTAAACTGATGATGTTTTTTGGCCAGGCAGTGTATCTTACCTAATGAACTTGAGCAATACAGAAATCTAGAATCGTACTGAATGTTTACTCCAGGGTTGTTGTGTACGCCAGCAGTCGACGTGTGTGCTGCACAGTCTATAGAGGACCCAAATGTTGTAAATGTTTGATTTAATAACTGGACTAAAATTAATTTATGAAGAAACATGTACATGTTGAAGCAAGATGCTGTAAGCAATCTATGCTTCTCAAGAAAAACATCTGACTGCAACAACTTTTTGTTCAACCTTTAAGAGTGTGGGTCCTTAAACTGGTCTTGTCTCTGTAGTGGTGTGCCATCACTACTGTTTTACACTGTGAACCTGTTTTTTCAACTTACATTTTGCCATTTCTAATGCTTTTATTTGCTTATTTCATTGTCTTCTTGCTGCCTCTCTCTATGCATGAAGTCACTAATTGTGATTCATCTGTCTTTTTTTCTTAACCAAATATTCCCAAAGACTGTGCTACAGGTGATTGCTGGAGATTGTGAAAAGTATTTGAAACAAGATACAGCTCTGTTTGGGGCTTTCTGCTGTGGTTGCACATCTGCACCTTTTTAATCAGTATTTCTGCAACTGATTCAGTCGATTCACTTTATCACCATTAACAAGAAATGTGTTTCACTTCTGGCTATCTATTCTAAATCCGAATGAACTATCTGAATGCTTTTTGTATACCTGATTCTTTTCATTTGTGCCTAAATTCTGCAGTGGGTCAAGGATTGTTGGAACTGTGTAAATAATTTTGTAATGAAGACTGTATAATAATATCAAATGACCCTGTACAAAAATAAAATCCAGAGCTACTCTAGAGGCTTTTGATGAAATTCCTTGTTGTGTCTTTGTCAAGCTGCTGTCTAGCAAGCAGCTCTTATGCATGAAATACAGTCTATAAACCTGCTATACCTGAACAACATGAATATCAAATTAACTTTCTGGCCAAAGGAGCTTCCTAAAATCTGAATCTGAAACCAATTGGTGTGTATATTATTATTATTATTATTATTGTTTTTTTTTATTTTTATTTATTTATTTATTTATTTATTAAGAGAAGGCATGTCAAGCATGTGTCAAACGAATCAGCACTGAAAAAACTACTGGTTGTAAGCTATACATGTGTTTTAAAACATACTTTAAACTCTTATCAGTTTCTCGTCACAGCAGTAGCACCTCAAGTTAATTTCCAGCGCCATCTGGTGGCTGCAGTGTGGACATTTACGCTTTAAAAGGAAAAGGTTTCTTTATTGTGTAGTTGATGTACTGAATAAACAAAGTATTTTTAGCAGCTACAGATCCTGCCCTTCTCATACACAGCAAGAAATAAAAAATATATGAATAAATAAAAAATGTAAAAAAAAAACCAAATCTTTACCTGAAATAAAGTCAGTAACATTTTTCTCGTACATTGATGCTTCTTTGTGTTTTGAGGAGTTTAATGCAGTAAAATGCTTTTATTTCATTTAGTTAATTTTAATTGTTTTTGTAGAAGCAGTGCTTGAAATAAGCCAAATGATCTCATGAAGTTGACGTAAATCAATTACCACATTTAAAAGGTTGAATAATGTTAAAATGTTAATTCGCTCCCTCTTGTGCTGAATTAGAAAAATTTCATATTTAATCTAAATAAATTCAGTAGACAGAAACCCTTTAAATTTTTTTCAATGAATAAAGCCACATAATATAATTAAAATGTAAAATTAAGTTGACTGTCCACAAAGTCACATAGGCTTTATTGTTATTGCTATTGTTATTTCAACCATATACTCAGTTTACAATGAAATGAAACTTTCCTCCTGGACCCTGGTGCTGCAAATGAGACAACGATGCAGACAGAACAACATGCAGTGCAGACGATCTCAATAAACATGGGGTCGTCTAGTGGTACTTGCCTATGACCTATGGCTCAAGAGGTCCCAGGTTCAATTCCCACCCCTGGCACCACCGCCATTGGGTCCCTTTACCCTAAATTGCTTCCTGTAATTAGGACATGGAAGTTGCTCTGGATAAGAGTGTCTGCTAAAAGCTGTAAATGTAAATGTCACAACAGAGAACATTCATCTGATTACAAAACAGTGGTAGAAATAAATATGAAAAAAACAGATGTTGCCTCAGCACCTCTTGTTCTGGAGTGAGAGTGCTATCCACTGCAGCACTGGGGCAACTCTTACATGACTTTCTTATAGAGCGGAGTATTTTTAGACTAGATGTTTTTTTTGTGGTCCATTGAGTTGGTGTCTTGCATTTAACCTATTTACACACTATGCAGCAGTGGGCAGCCATATCCAGCACCCGGGGAGCAGTGATGGGGACAGTATCTTGCTCAAGGGAACCTCAGGGTGAACTACCGGTCCAGGATTTGAACCCACAACCTTCCAATTATAGGGCCTCATCCCTAACCACTAGGCCACTGCTGCCAAGGCTGTAATATTTATAAAATCCAGTTTCAGTTTAAATTATTATCCAAACACCATCAATCTGTTTCCCCAGATTATGCTGTATGGTGACGACCCAAGTGCAAACTGTTGTGTCCTAAAAAAACACTTCCTGGAAATATATCTAATCCGTTTAATCTAATTCATCATTTTTTATGCTCCAGTTAAACTGTACTTTTGGATCAGTTGGTTACATATGGCCTGTGCAGTCTTAATCCTTTTCACATACAACATCTTCTTAACAATATGTGCATGTTTAAGATTCATCTTTGGCACCATATGCAAGGCACTGTTTTTAGTGCTCTTTCTATTGACAGACTCAAAGGAGAAATGGTCTAATCGAGCCATGTTATTGGTTAACGGGTGTGGCGCGCAGGGGTGTCAAAACATATGATCAAATGTTTCGTTTCAGATTTATTATCCTTGTTACAGGAAGCTGATTATTAATTCCAGGAACTGTTTTAATAACAGTGATTGTGTGACTCTGTTCACATTATTGCATTATATATGACAGCATGAAATCAAATCAATATTTATTATGCACATTAATGCCAAAGTCCTAGGCTGAAAAACTTAAGTTAAGCTGTTTACCAGTCATTTAGCGGTTATTTGTAGAAAAAACACCTAGAATAAAAACAAATAAATAATACATTTTATTTGTATGA
The DNA here is from genome assembly GCA_017165825.1 of Hepsetus odoe. Lineage (NCBI taxonomy): Eukaryota > Metazoa > Chordata > Actinopteri > Characiformes > Hepsetidae > Hepsetus > Hepsetus odoe. The sequence continues at coordinate 15,825,249 of CM029372.1, read as the reverse complement.
GTGTTAACAAAGCCCCAAACCTCTGCTTAAGGAAGGCATGTTCTTGCACTTTGAACATTTAAAATTGTAAAAGTGTTTGTTATACACAAAAAATAATTGATTCTCATAATGGTATGAACTGAATCTAAAATAGTTTCAAATATATTGTGTTTATTTTATGTACAAAAATAATTCTGAATGAATGATTCTCACATTGGCAATAACTGGGGCAGCGGTGGCCTAGTGGTTTGGGCGTTTGCCCCAGATTGGAAGATTGTGGGTTTGATGCCCTCATCAGTAGGTTTTCCTGAAGTACCCTTGAGCAAGGTACCATCCCCGTCACTGCTCCCCGGGCACTTTCAGTAGCTGCCCCCTGCTGTCTGTGTGTGTATGGGTGAAACGCAGAGGTTGAATTTCATTGTGCTGTGCTGCGTTTCACAATGAGAAGAATAGTCACTTTCACTAAGATAGTTTAAATTGATACTTTGTTAGATTTGACCTTTCTGAAACTCAAGTCTCTGTGGTGGAGTTCATGAATGTATGATATAGAATAGACAGTTCCTGTATCTTTAAACCAGAGCAGAAGATTTATTGTCCCATAATTCAGATTGGTTGCACTTGTATCAGAACCAGTGCGTTTATAAACTCCTGA
>CM029372.1:15631309-15813809 GCA_017165825.1 Hepsetus odoe | reverse complement strand
CAACAAACAGATTGTGCTGCTCCTTTAGCTCTCTCCATGACAAGAGGGTGGCAGGATTTACATCTCATAAAGGATGCGGCTACGCTGCCGGCAATTATGAGGCGATGAAAGATTTCAGAGCTTGTTCAGTGTAATCGAGAATTCGGTTTTGGTTTGTTCACAGTGTGGCAATCAGTCACGTGGCTTTTTTTTCACTGGGTATTTTGTGTTTGCCATATGTTCAAACCAAGGCTTGGGTTGATTAGAGACGTGTTTTATTTATGCATGCAAAAGATGTCAATAGAGAGCTAAAGTAGCTCCCCCTTTAGTAGTGTCAGTCTACATCAGCGGTTCCAAAACTGTGGGCCATAGAGAGGTGTTGGGTGGGCTGCATTTCAAATGTAATTTATGTTATTATGTACAATTAGTTTTCTTTCTGCCCTGGGAGAAGAGGTAATGATGATAATAATCTATCTTAGCCAATAAAGTGACATGGAGTGGGCATATAGCCTTTTTCATCTAACTGTGTAAATGTGTTGCCTTTGAAGGACCTCTGTAGCCCATGCTAGACAGGCTTACTAACTAGTTAAGAAGCTTACTACAAGTTAAAATTTAAAGCCTCCAAACATGATTACACATTTTGAGAGCTTTCCAGCACAATCTGAATGGGCTGAATGATACTGAATGAGATCACACTTTAAACTTTATTTTGTCTGCCCTAATAATATAATAACAATAACATAATAAATCAGTGTTTCCCAAATCTGCCATGTTGCCCTGATTTAGTACTTTAGCTAATCTATTTTAGCTATTCATCTTTATCGATAATATCATTGTATTTATATATGACATTTATATATAACTTTATATTTCGTAAAAAAAAATTACTTAAATAATTTAAATAACATATTTATTTGTGCACTTTGTGCGTGGTTTGGTTTCTCATTCAGTTTTTTGTGTATCTGAGGAGAGCAGCACTTTGCCCTCACCTTTCTTCAGTATTGGAAAAGAGTATTTATCAGTCCTGAATGACCATTTACCTGGCCATTTAGCGCTTTCTTCCACATCATTAGCCAATTCATAAATCTCTCTCGAGTTGCTGCTAGAGCAGTGCAATGACAATTTGTAAAGGTGTAAGGCCAAGATAAGTAAGAAGCTGGTATTTTATAAAATGTTCAATATGACTAAAAGCAGTCTTTTCATTATTTCATTTCTCACAAATTAAAAGAGTTCTGAGCACCGTGGTTTGCTACTGGTAAACTATGTCTGACAAGCAGATATCATTAGAAGATTTAACTATAAACAACGTGCGTAATTAAAAAATCATTGGTAAGCCTTACATGCCAAATCTTTGTTGTGTTGACACTTTAAATATGGTATGTCCCAATATCAAAGATGTAATAGACCTTATATCACAACTCAAAATTCATTCCTTGGCTGTGTTAGGTGCAGTGCATCAATAAGCAAGAGTGAATTTTTTAAAAATATTGCTAAGAGAAGAAATAGCCTATGACTCTGAGGTTAGTACAGAACCCAGCTGTTACAAGTGTGTGTACCAGGTGTTCAAATGTAGTTCCAGTCTGATTTAAGAACTTGGAATGTTTGTTTTATCTCATATTGAGATGCACGAATGTGCACGAATGTGAGAACTGTCATTGGCAAGCCATTCAGTCTCCTTTTGAATGCTTGATTGGGATCAGCGTGTAGTTTGCATTAAATATTTAAGTCAGACAAAATAATCATGAATATGATTTTATTGAGGTTCTTCCCATAAAGTAATGCATTTCTTTGTAGTTGAAAACTTTATAATGGGACAAAGTTGCTGGTATATGGCTTTGAAGAATTTTGTGCACCCAGTCATTGGCATTTTATTCAATTTTTGTGTATGTATCCAATAAGATGAACCTCTGTGAAAACAGCTTTTGAACCCCTGCTGAACATCTTACAGATTGTTATCCCATTGAGGAATAAAAAAGGATATATATAATCATTGAATGCTGCCTCTAGAACTGAGCAGTAACCCCATAAGCCATCTGACACTGCAGACTTTGGATGAGCAGAGACTCTAGCCTTGCATTGTTTAAGTGCTAAATTATGCAGGAGGTACTCAGGCTGCTGTGCTCCTGAAGCTGTCGTGCTCCTGTATGGCCCAAGCTTGTGATTCATAATTAAACTGCTTGTGAAGCCTTTGCTCGAATATGAAAGCTGCGACAGTGTGCCCTTGTCTATAACCCAAACACACTGCATTGATTTCCCTCCCTTTGAGTGTTACTTGGCCTTGACGTTTTCCAGCTGTTGCCCACACACCTATTGTTCTCTTACTTTCCTCGGGTACTTTCCTCCAGCTAAGAGTGTGCCTTGGTAACCTCGCATGAATACTCCTCCAGGCCTTCCTCTCCATACAATCACTGGTCTGATATTTATCAGTGAGTAGTGTCTGTCCATCAAGAGCCTGAACCCATCATCCCAGGATGGAAGGAATGAAGGTCCCCAATAATTACGGGCAGTGTTCATTTACATGCATTAATCACACAGGTGATGGCCCAGTCATCCTGATAACCACGGGTCAGGCCCCCATGGACGCAAGAGTCAAAACTCAATTATATGCATGATTAGCTTTATCCTAAGCCCTTTTCCCCACAGCAGAGACGCATGCTGGATAAGACAGAGGCCGTGAGTGTATGTGTGTTTATATGTGACACAGAGAGACAACACATGGCTGATGAGGTTGGGGCACCTTTATATGTCTTGAAACATGGAGATCTCTATGAAGCAGTAGGATGTTGCCCAGTATCCTCAAATGTTTGTGGTCATTATTCATTATTAGTCATTAACATTTTTTATCCTCGATATTCAAATAGTTTCTTTTGGTCTTGGTAACATTGAAATGTTGTTAGCGACAGTATACCAAACCTACAGTATTGTCACTGCAGACCTTTCTTTTGATAGTCATGAAAAGGAATTTGATTGAACAGGAAAGTGACATTTTTAACCAACGTTCAATTGATCCTTCCGGTCCTGTCTCCTATTCTACAGACCATGGCTTTTGGAAAAGTCGAAGAACAAAGAAAAACCCTTTGTAGTTGATTCAGTTGGAAAATGTTTTATTAATTGCCATATGCTTATTGATTTCTCTTTCAAGCCCATTCTTTTGTTCTCTCTTTCTGGTGGCAGCATAAGGATCTGTAAGTTATGTGGAGTGTCAGGGGTGTCCTTTTGATGTGCATGACAGACCCCATGCTAAGTAACACCTGTGCCCAGTCTGGGCTTGTCTGCTCTGGTCTATTTGCATCTGAACCTTTGGACAGATCAGCCCATCAGACAATACTAATTGAGTCCAGAGAGGGACGACATTGCTTGTGTTTCCGCTCTAGATGACACTTCTTAGAATGGTGATTAAACATTAACGTGCAATTTATTTTCAATTAACTTGGTGCGTATTTTCATTGCTTGCTGAAGAATGTAGTGCTTCACTAAATGTGTAGGGGCGATAGTCTGGAGTAACAGGTGGAGTTTTCTGCTAGACCATTGTGGTTTCTTGGGAGATTCTATACTCTTAGCTATACACTCTGAAATGGTCATATTCAAGATCACATGACAGATAAGAATATCACATAAGGATATTTTTCCGAGGTCTTTTTGTAACATTCATCTTTACATTATTGTTTCCTAGCATCTCATTATGACTTAAAGCTTCATTTGTTACGGTGCCCTTAAGACTGCTTATTAACATTCTGGGTTTCTGTATGGAATTGTCTAAAATAAGTCTAAGAGAAGGCAGTCGCTTTAATGTCAATAAGAATAGGTGGGGCTAAACCTCTGTAGGCTGAATAGGTGAGGAAAAGGAGTAAAACTCATTTATTTATGACGCATATTCATGTATCATTTTCATGATTTATTGGTTCATGATAAATTAATTTAATCAGATGTTCATGAATAGCCCATCAGACAGTACTAATCGCCTGTTAAGCTGATCATGAACATATTATGAATATATATGATTTACTTTATTGGAGGGAAATTACTTATCACTAATACTTCCCAAGATTATTTATCTTATTTAAAGATTTTTATGGTAAATCAATGTAATCTTATCATGAATTTTACACTACTGGCAGATAATTTTGCTTTCATGAAGAATTTATTTCTTAGTCAACATGATTTCTTAGCCTCTTGTGAGAAGTATTGCAGTATTTCTCTGTTGTTCCCACAGCTATTAAGCCTTCCGAAAACCACCATGTCACTTTTCTGATGATAAAGGTTTGAGATCCACAGGGAGGGAAGTAGCAGCAGGAAGTGTTAGACTGAACCGGCCTGCTCCGCAGCGTGCCACCCTTCTGCTGCCCATGGCTCTGTTCTCCCACTGTGTGATCTTCAGTAGAGACGGACCTCTCAGTGTCTGTCCCAGCAAACACACCAGCTACACATGGCAGCTCAGTGTTCACACTGCCAGGGGTTTGGAGATGCATCAGCATTATACTCAATATGACTCTTTAGACTGAAAAGACTCAGAGGAGTAGAATTTACTGAAGGAAAAAACATAAACTATGACCTACCTTTATTTCCCAAAAGTCTGTTCTTCAAAGACACCACTAGTGAGTGTCACTGGCTGTATGGGTACAGCTAAAAATGCTTGATTTCCTAAAATGCTTCCTGCTTATATCAAAGCATATGAGGACTTTTACACTGTTGCAGTGAATATGTGCTGATAGATGTCTACCTCTCTTCATTGGGAATTTATGAGCTCAATGACATGAAGACTCCCAACCCAGTGCAGGTAGTACATTATTAAAATCTTTTTGATCCACACTTCTTTGATATTCCTTATTAAGGATTCACTTTTTAGATGTAAATATGAGGAGTCAAGGGAGCTGTTACGGGGTAACACCCACACACTCTCTCTGTCACTTTGAATGCTTTATACCCAGTGACTGGGAAGAGAAAGAGATGGAAAGTTAAAGCCTGCAAAACTGTTGCTTCCGTGGTCAACTTCTGATGACTCGTCCAGCTGTAGAAGCAGGACTTCCATTAAGGTTTAGAATATCGATCCTTTTCATGTAAAGTTAGCATTTCATAGATACATGTTTTTGTTTTGAAACCAGCTAAATGAGAACAAATGTGTTAATACAATAAGANGTGTGTGTGTGTGTGTGTGTGTGTGTGTGTGTGTGTGTGTGTGTGTGTGTGTGTGTGCATATTTGGAGAAACAGTGAGAAGAACATATGTCACTATGAGACACCTGGAGAGAGGTGGATGGAGGCATGGGGTGACAAAGCAGGAGGCATGGAGAGGTGTGTGTGGATGTGTGTTCTGGGATATGTGTCTACAGGGTGTTATGATTGTGTATGTTTATGTTTAACAGCCTGATTGGCAGGAGTACTCTGGGGTTTGCTGGGTATGTGTGTCCTTGTGTCTGTGTGTGAGTGTTTGTAGTTTTCATTGTGTCCAGTGGTTGCTGGAGGTAAAAAGGCCACACAGGTGCAGATTGGGAGGTTTAGAAGGATTAAAAGGCCAATAAGCAGTCAGAGAGGTTGTGCAGTGGAAGCATTGGGTGCCAGAGCACTGATCCTGACAGCTGTAGGACCTGAGGCTCTCCTCAGCTTGAGCTATGTGCAGACATGAGGCTGGTACTACTAAGAGCCAACAGACAACAGATCCACAGTAGATGGAGGAACGTTCTCCTACGCAAAACATTCCATGTTGTTTTCGGATTTTGTAAAATATATTTGACTAACTTTCTTCTGGATATATCTAAATAAAGGATTATTATTAACACCCAAAATAACATTCCATTGCTAAGAATTTGCTTGCTGCTCACATGGTGTCACAGTGTGCTTTTATTAATTTAAAATGATCATATAATATTATAAAATATCAATTGTTCTCTCAGAACTTTTTTTTTCTCAAACAAATCAAACCAAAAATAAAAACTATTCACATTAGATCTGGGCATTTGATCACATGGAATTACTGGCTCTGCATTGGTTTCAGGATTTTCTAAAAAGTCCATCTTAAATAGCACGGACATTGTCGTCTTACAGAAGAAATAGACAAAAAACTGAACAATTGAACAAATCAATGAAAGAGTATCTGCTTCATTTGCTATGACATGTTCGCAGAACCTAAAGGACAGCTGGTGCTTTCAAAAACCTAAAAAACATAAATATAATAAAATGACACAGTTTCTTATGAAAATGATATTTAAGCACCACACTCTTGCTATATCATGCATTTCTGAAACTGTCTCAGTGGGCAACTCTTTGTTTGAAAAAATCCATACAATTTTAAGCTCGTGTCTGAATCATGTCATCTATTATAGTCTTCAGTGAGCACTGAATAAAGTGCGGCACACACAGGCACGCTTTTTTGTGACTGAACCCTGACTTTCTGCTTCTTTTGTTCTGGTTTCTGTAGGAGAAGAGGGTCCCACTCGAGCTCCTGAGGCAAAACCAGCCTTTGAGTGTGCCACATCCCTGCTTTCCATCCAAGTTCACTGGGGTAGAGGTGACATGCCTTCCTTCTGCACTTCCTTGCTTTTTATGTAGGAAGCATTTTCAAAGTAAACGGCAAAGCTGTCACTAGTGTGGCAACATCACTCTGACTGCTTACAATAGCTTTTGATTATTTATTCATTGTGGGTTCTTGCCAGGTTTGTTTGCTAAGTAGGCTCTCCTTGTCACCACTGCACAGTACACACAAACTCCCAATGTATGTGGGGACATTCAAGGGGAGGGAAGACCATCCGGTGGATTTACTAGTTGAGTTGGGAGGAAAAAATTTGCATAATTTATTATGCAATGCAGTTCAGTTATTACCTGTACAAAAAAGAATGCCTATGCTTAGAAATGAATCGGATCATCCTATGAAAATAAAACACCATAAATTTACAAAAATACAAAAAAAAAAAAAATAATAATAATAATTTGGCATATTTGTGCCTTCCCATTAAAGATGAGGGAATCCATTTACAAATGCACTACTTGCCATACTCATGGTTTTCTCGTCATTATTCATGTGCCAAACAAAACATATTCATCATTGTCTTTTAATCACATCAAAAAGAAATATAGTGCCACCCCAGGGTGTTGGCAGGAATATGCAGTGTTCTGTGATGTTATTGTTTCCAGTGCTGCCAAACAATCCTGAAAATTGACTTAGAATAAATGTATTTTTAATATGATAACTCAAGGCTGCCCCTGTGAATACAGAGGCACTCTTTGTCAATTGTTTTCAGAGGGTGCCGTACATTAAAGATCAGGAGCACCGTGCGATGCAGAACTATTAAGCCTTCCAGCACTGCTGCTCCTAGTCTATTCCATTTGCTCATTTATATTCACTTCCCTTGACCTTACGCAAGTGCTTTAGTGATGAGGTGACATTAGCACAAAATACATTTTCATATATTCCAACAAGCGAATATGGAGTAACACAATAACCTAGGAATTAGGAGGCTGATGTCTAGTCTGAAAAGTGGATGATGGAATTATGTTTTTCAGCTTCAGCAGAAAACGAAATAAAACAAAACAAGGACAAGCTAGTACGTGGCACGGTGATCATGTCTGTTATTCTCCAGATATAACTTAGTGTAAGCAGTCATTTCCTTGATTCTAGTGACAGATCTTCAGGATGATGTGGCAGATCGTCAGGACAAGCTTTTCTTTTTTTTTTCCTCCTCTTCCTGTGTAAAAGTGAGCCTGATTATGTCCTGCTTCCTAGTGTACCTGTTCATTTAGACCAAACCTTTCCCTGCAAAGAGCTAAAACAAGACCTGGCACCAAGGCACCGATAGACGATCCAAGATGGCATCTCTTAATTAGCCAATCATCCTTGGCTGCTCCATTGTCCCTGCACGGCTCAGCCGTATTGGACGTGGCGTGTGACAATGGCAGTCTCATATTTAGTTGGAGTGGCTTGGCGGCGCACACAGCATATTTGTGCGCTGAAGAGGAGTGCTGCTGAGGGACACTGAGGCAACTCTTGCTTCTAATGATCCTTTCAATTAGAGAGGAGCCCTGAGGCGCTCGCCCAGCTGCCTGTTTTAAACACCTCCATCTCTTAACGCCTGTCTTGGCCGCTGCACTGTGCTGCGGCATTTAAGTCAATATTATTTTACAGACTGCCTTCCATCCATTATTGAGTAAATTGAGCCATCAGTGTCTCAGGACATTTTGGGTCTTAAATGAAATCTATTTGCTAATGCCTGGAGGAGGTGAGCGTTTGGTGCAGCAGGGCTGGTTACAGAGTGTACATGGGAGAGCTGGTTATTAGTGGGGTTGCGAAATTCTGTTAAATGACAAGAATGAAGCGTCAGCAGACTGGATTGATGATTTTTAAAAAAAGAAAAGACAAAGTAACAGGAACACGGAAGCCCAAATCTTTCTCTCAGCAACAAATTAGATCAAAGGGAGATTATTTTAAAATCTCAGGGAGCCTCTTCTCTTCAACCTCAGTCTGATGAATCCAAAGTGTTAATATAAACAACACCTTTTCAATTCGGCCCTCCTGCCCATCAGCAGGCCGTTAGTGCCTTCTCACTATGCAGGAAAACTCTCCTTAGTCCATATCGATCGGCCAAAAATCAATGCTTTTAAAAGCCTTACACACTCTTTAGTTACGAGCAAAAGCGTGCATGTTGTGCTCTGACCTGGCCATATTGATCAGGAGGAGGAGGTGATGAGAGGAGGGAGGCGGACAGTGTGTGCTTTTCTCACACTAGCTCTGCCTTTCCAATCCGGACTCGTTATTTTTCAGTTGATGGAATAGCTGTTTTTTCCTCTGCTGTAAAACGTTCGTTAATGTCTCATGATTGGTCTTAATCACATTGACTTTCCTGTGATAGGGACTGAATCATGGAGGAATATGATGGATTACAGTCATGCTGCTTATGGTTCGCTCACTGCGGGGCTGAAAATAGCTTTTGAGTGCTTTGTCCTCTATCTAGTCTTACAATTCATACTTTCTCCTGCTTTTTCATTACATCATCTTTATAAGACGAATTACAAATATACCCGAGTTGTGGTCCTAATGCTTGCACAGTATCCAGTTTAACACAGCGTAAAATCTGACCTGGTGATAATGGATAAGCTGCATCGCTGAAAATCCATGCTTAGTGCAGTATTGGTTTAAATATTATGGTGAATATAAATCAGTATATTATAGGTTCTGTTGTTACAGGTGGAAATGCTCATTTGGTAATAATGCTGTTTGCGTCAGCAGAATAATCCATATGCAGTCTGTGTGCCTGGTAGAGAAAGTGACATAAACCCCTAGAGCCTGTGGTAGTGTTTCTGAAAATGCATTTTCTAATCCTTGGAAGGTAAATCCTTTAGAGTATCTAAATAAATGTGAGTTAGTAAAATAAGTTTGGTATGATTTGGTGTGTAATATCAGTATGAGCATGGGGGCTTTGGCTTTCCTCCATCACACCTCCTTTGTAACCATGGGACTGAAAAATAGCCCCCTTCCATGTTTGTGTACCAGACTCTCACTTTGATTTCACCAAAAGGATTATGTCTTTTTCTAAGTCATTGCTGCTTCTTTTCATGGCTTTGTGTACACAAAATGCGGTATTACTTCTGTAAGCCAAGAGGCCTGAGAAGATTCTCTGATGTTTGTTGCTGTTGGACCCTGCAGTTCCCGTGCTAATAGGGAATCGGAGCTAATCCAATCTTTCATGCACAGAGTTGACTAAATTTTGAATTTACACGTTTAATCCCTTTTAAAATGTTCTTTGACCATTTTTAGCCGCTCGCTGCTGCTGCATTGATGGAATATGGCAACACACATTTGGTAAGAAGATGCTTTGTGAAGCATAAATTTAATATCCTGTCCACTTAACTCTTCGCTGTAATCCCTCCATTATAAATGTGCAGTCCAATATTAAAACTTACTACGGCCATGAAATTATGGACAGAATGTTCAAGGTATCAAGTGTTTTCGTTTGAGGGCACAGAAGCTGGACTCAATAGCAAATCAGAAATATATACGAAGAAGATGACGATATCCTAAATCCATAGGATACTGAAGTATGCAGGAGATTTTTACGAGCCTGGAGTCTGCACTGAATGCTAAATCAGACCAGAGGGCAGATAGTGACTTGCAGAGGAACAGAATAAACCGTACAGCCCTCGTGGGACTCCACTTTAACTTTGCCACCTAGTAGGATGAAAAATAAATGAAACCTTCTGCATTTGATACCTTTGAATAAATAAAAAAGCTACTGCAAAATGTGGTAACACTCCAGCAAACCAGGTCAAAACAAACAATATGTAATTTATTGACCACACAAATTCTCTGAATCATATATGGTATAGTGAAAAATAAAGACTTCATTAACCCGTGTCATTTCACTCTGTGTATTGCCAATAAAGGAAAGCTCCATGTTTTACAACCTAATCTCTATATAACTAATCTGTAGAATACAGTTTCCACAGACAGTAATTTTAACACATTTACCTTCATTGACACAATTTATAAAACATATCATTGGGCACTGAAAATAGAGATTAAGTTTAAAAAATGCTGCAGTATTCCCTTAAATATCAAACGCTAACCTGTGGCAGGGTTAAGTAAACTTGTGTTCTCATCGAATAAAAAAAAAAAAAAAAATGGTAAACCGGGCACATTTTATGTTCTTATACTAAATAATACATTCTATGAATGGCAACCATTCAACATGTCAATTCCCAAACAGTTAATTCAAAAACAGATAGCATTAATATGGAGATTTGCAGAACAGGCAGTCACTTTGGCCTCTTGTGCAGCTCCTCTTTTTCACTGGATTAGCAATATTTATATTTCATATATTCTCATAAAACTCCCTTTTGAATACAAAAAACTACATTTACATAGATGTGCAGTCCCAGAACAGGCTGCGCCCCCACCCAGGGCTGATCCTCCGCCTCGGACCAGTCTGATCTAAGGGGAATCCCGGTTCTCCTTCCAGAGGGGGTAAGGCAGCAGAAGGGGGGCTATTTAAGGTCGGCCGTGCCCCTCCTGAGCTCCAGGGCTGACTCTCTGCGCGTGTCCGTGGCTGTGGGCGCTCTGAGCGCGCTCTCTCTCAGCAGCAGTGCGGCTCGTCTCGGGCAGGCTGCGGGAGCGGCGCTCAGCTGCGGGAGCGCGCTGTAGTTCGTGAAGGCGGGGTAGAAGGCCGCGGGGCCGCAGTACAGGTGCTGCAGTCTGGGGAAGGGACAGTGGTGCCCGCGGGGGGGCTCGCTGCTCCCCTTGTCCGACGTAGCCATCTCGGCCAGAGACCACAGTTTGGGTTTAGGGGGCGGGTTTGGGGGCTGCGCTGGCTCCCCAGGAGCGGAGGGCTCAGGGGAGGGGCCGGTGGGCGGCGGGGATACACTCCCTGCCCGCTGGTCCCGCTCTGTGATGCGGTCCCCTTCATCAGGGGGGCTTTCGGTATAACCCTCACACGTGATGGAGCTCGGACTGATGGGAAGACCACCTAAGAAAGACAGAAAGTGTGAGAGAGAGAGAAAGAGAGAAAAATGAGTGCACTATATAGATTCTTAACAAGTAGTGGATTATAATGTTGATAATATTAACAAGTAGGTAACAAGTTATTAAGAATGTTAATGATGAAATTGATGGAAAAAAAAATACGCGTGATAAAAAATGATAACAGTAGTAATAATAATAATTGCAAATATTGTTGTTATCGTAGTGTTTATAGCTATTAATAAATATATGTGTTATTGCTGTTTTATATTAATAATAATAATAATAATAATAATAATGACGATAATAGTAATAATAATAATAATAAAATGTATATACTATTATTGTGTAGTTGATTTTTGGTATTGCTGTTTATTATGATTAATACTACTACTACTACTAGTAGTAATAATAATAATAATAATAATAAAATAATAATAATGATGATGATGATGACGATGATAATAATAATACTAATAATAATACTAATAATAATGTGGATACCAACAACAACAACATTATTATTATTATTATTTATTTAGTTGTTGTTGTTGTAACAGCAGTGAATAACTGTGCATTTATTAAGCAAATATAAACTAAACTACAAGGTAAAATGTAAAGAAGATAATAAAAATGTCCATCAAATTCTCTGACCTAACTCTTTGCTGGACTCTTCAGTGGGCGCTTCAGATGCTTTAAGTGACTCGTCGTCCTCCTCGTGCTTCTCCAGGTCGATGCTCTCCTCCTCCTCTTCGTCCTCGCTCCTGCTCTTGGGAGCCCACGTCATCTTGTTCTCCTTCTTCAGTCTCCTCCTGGCGTTGGCGAACCAGGTGGACACCTGCGTGAGGGTCATCTTGGTGATGATGGCCAGCATGATCTTCTCGCCCTTGGTGGGGTACGGGTTCTTCCTGTGCTCGCTCAGCCAGGCCTTCAGCGTGCTCGTGGCGTCGCGCGTGGCGTTTTTGCGGTAAGCGGGGTCCAGCGGCGAGAACGGGCCCAGCGGGCCGCCGTACGGGGGGAAGCCCATCGAGCCCCCCACACCTGGTCCTGGGTCATAGGGAGAGCCCTGTGATCACACACAGGACAGTCAGCTCACAAACACACCCCTCCGGCGCGCACAGCAGAGTCTGCTGCCTTCACCGCACACTGTAGAGCGGACTGAATGAAGATGGTCATGCAAAGCCCTCTCTCCCCCTTTATCAGCCGAGGCTGCATTAAAACGCGTTAACAAAGTGCAGAGTGACTAAACCCCGCAGAGTGGCTGGAATAAAGCTCCAGGGTTTATTAACACTGCGGTTAGTAATAAATAAACGAGTAATGGATGATCAGAAGTGTGTTTTATCTGCCTAGCAGCAGCAGCTCTGTGGGCGGGTAGATGCTCCTGTGTTTGGAGTTCGGAGTGAGAGTCGGTGTGTAGAGAGGAGTGTGTAGAGCGTGTTTAGTGCTGAGAAGCCAAAACCAGTCAAACAGAGAAACTCACCACAAACGCGGAGAGCGGAGCCGGTTCCGCTCCGTACTGCAGCGAGCTGAAGGGCGCGGGGCTCGTGAACGCCGTGGATCCCGAGTACGGAGCGAAGGCAGAACCAGAGGAGCAGGAGGAGGAAGAGGAGGAGGAGGAAGAGGAGGAGGACCTGCTGAGCTCCTCGGCGCGCACTCCGTACGGCGGGGGGCAGGAGTAAAGCGCCAGGGGGGTGGCCGGCTGGTACAGGAAGCCCTGAGGATACGCCATGCTGGAAAAGCCGCGGTTCTCCCTCAGGTCCGCCTCGGCAGCACGCGCTCACATCGGAGACGCGCGCGCGCAAACAGACGGAGCGCGAGAGGAGCTCCTCTACTATTTGGTGTCCTTCAGGTCCGCTCCGCGCGCAGCTCTGCCCTCATCGTCCCGGTCTGAGAAAGAGAGAGAGAGAGAGTGAAAGAGAGAGAGAGAGAGAGAGAGAGAGAGACAGAGAGGAAGAGTTTCCTCACTGATTCTGCTCTCTCTCTCTCTCTATCTCCCTCTCTTTCACTCTGATTCTCTCTCTCTCTCTCTCTATCTCCCTCTCTTTCACTCTCTCTCTCTCTTTCACTCTCTCTCTCTCTCTCTCTCTCTCTCTTTCACTCTGTCTCTCTCTCTCTCTCTCTCTCTCTCTCTCTTTCTCTCTTTCCTCTCTCTCTCTCTCTCTCTCTCTCCTGTCTCTCTCTTTCACTCTCTCTCTCTCTCTCTCTCTCTCTCTCTCTCTCTTTCCTCCTGTCTCTCTCTCTCCTCTCTCTCTCTCTCTCTTTCTCTTTCCTCTCCTCTCTCTCTCTCTCTCTCTGTCTCTCTCTTCACTCTCTCTCTCTCCTCTCTCTCTCTTTCCACTCTCTCTCTCACCTCTCTCTCTCTCTTTCCTCTGTCTCTCTCTCTCTCTCTCTTTCCTCTCTCTCTCTCTCTCACTCTGTCTCTCTCTCTCTCTCTCTCTCTCTCTAAAGAGGAAGTTTGTTCATCAGTTAAAACAACAAAACATCATCATTATCACAACCACAATAATCATAACAATGCTATGTGTTAATTTTCTCCTGCTTGTGGTAGGGACCTTATTAACACTTTAGACTTCAAATCCGAAAAAAGTATCACTTAAACTGAACTCCAGCATTTCCAGTCGGTCAGAAGTGGAGCTGTTCTGCCTGTGAGAGGTGCCGTTGTGTTTATGTGGGACTTGTGATGGTGTGTTGTTGTTTAACTGGGTGAGGTCCTCTCAGCTGTGAAGAGTGATGATGTGAGATCAGAGCGCGCGCAGCAGAATTAGAATGGAGCCGTTTAAAAAACGCGCACGTGACAGAATGTCCTCTCATTGAGCGTGATCGACACACAGGCTGTGCTCAGCGAGTGTGTGTGCGTGTGGGGGGGAGAGTGTGAGTCTTTGTGTACAGTGTGTGTGTGTGTGTGTGTGTGGGGAGTCTTTGTGTAGTGTGTGTGTGTGTGTGTGTGTGTGTGTGTGTGTGTGTGTGTGTGTGTGTGTGTGATTAGAGAGATCTGCTGGAGCAGTAGAGGACGCAGGAGAGTTGATCCGGCTCTGGGAAGAGCTGTGGGGGGACAGCCAGAAGAGTGTGATGAGCATGGCGTCCTCTGAGCAGGAGCTGAGCCTGGTTGGGACAGCAGAGAAGACGCAGGGAGGTCAGAGAGAGGAGGTGGAAGGGGCTCAGGAGGGGTGCACCGCTGAAGCTGGAGCTGAGGACACACACACACTCACAGGTAGGCCCTCAACTCAGCTTTGCCAATCTTACCTCTGCTGTTTCCCCAGCCTGTCGGGATACAGAGTGTTTATCCATTTAAGCTCTTAGATAAACTGTCTGCTTTTGGTGCTCACAAAGACCCAGGTACTATTGATAAGGCAGGGTTTTTCAGAATGGAAGAGAGTGGGTTTGTTTCTCTGTAGTTTTCTCAGTGTTATGTAAGTAGCCATCTGTGAAGGTATGTGTTTCCTGGGCTATTTAAGTGTGGCTGCATGGTGGTAACTAATCTAATTAGTGACTTCTATGAATAGGTACACATGCTTAGCAGCCATGCTGAGAGCAGAGTAAGGTCACACACTATCACTGAAAGCAGGGACACACACTGCAAACTGAAGGAAGTCAAATGTCATGCTTTAATCAGTTACAGCAGTTATGCAATGTAATTATTGTCAATGTAATTATTAAAGGATTGCAAAGAATTTCTCTCCAACATTTGATACTTGTTTGATAATTATATAAAAGATGATATTTTATATGTATGACGTTTAGGGGCTAGGTCAATATTAATGTTTGCTAATGTTTTTTCTGTTATTTGTTCATTTGTTTGTTTGTTTTAGATGCTACTATCCCAGGCCAGCAGCAGCCTGCCTATAGTGACCAGGAAAAGGTAAATATCTATCTTTAAGTTATTAAGTTTAAAAGTCAGAACAGCATACATGAAACAGTATTCAGAGTGTATTTCATATTAGGAATTATTCCGATATATAAGCATCGAAGTAATCTTCCTCTGTTCCTTTTTGTACTTTCTCAAAACTCTCATAAAGTCAGTTTTTTAATTAAGAATTTGCCTTTAGCTTGTCGCTATGTTGTTTAAAACAACAAATTGTGCAATTTAAACTTTGGCTTTAAAAAATCTTTTGTTTAATTCAGCCAAAAATGTGTTGGAGACAGGATTTTCCTTTGCTTGGAGTACAGAATCGAAACTCGTGGTTATTTCTAATAATGCCCTCCCCTCTAACAAAACAAATAGAAAAAAGCAGCTTATTTACAAGCACATTAGCCATGATTGATTTATCAGCGACATGCCGCAGGTAGCATTGATCTTTCTGAAGACTCATAAAACACATAATTTACAGCCGTAACCGCAGGGTGGCATCAAACTGTTAGCACTCTGTGGAGTGGTAGTCTCCTCTCTGTGACAAGACAAATGATTCATAACGTGCTTAGCTACTGTAGAGTATACTTTTATTTGAGAATGAGTCAATAACCCCAGTGGCTAAATAAATATTGATTGAATATAATGAAGCTTGAATAATGGGAAGATGCACAGCGCTCAAGAACACCCTTCCTTCTCTCTGCTCAGAGCATGCTGTGATGCATGACTTCTAGTCTGAGGATGAAATGATGCAAACCGTCATCATTAGGAGCTTCAGTGAAGTTGTTTTGCTCATAATGTACAGTGGAGCTGTGATTAAACATATGTGTAACTTCCACTCTCTATACTGTGCATTCATAGTCATGGATGGGTAATGTAATTGGTGGAGGCATTTATCTTGTCTGTACAAGTTTTTCATCCATTCAGATCTTAGCGAACAGTTCCGAGGCAGATCTTTTAAATCAATAAGTCACTAATACCCTCCAGGACATGTGTTACTTCCTTTTAAAACTATTTAACTAGGATTGATGCAGATCAACTGGATTCTTTTAATGACAGGTAATGGACTTATGTTGTTTATGCTATTTATTTGGCTTCACGGAATCCTCATCTTAGCAAAGATTAGAGATTTGCATCAACGTGTTTACTTGTGTTTATATTTGCTAAGGTCTCTTAAATCCTGCCTGGTATTTCCTGGCTAGAGACCTTAAGACAGATGAAACAAGGAGCCAAGAAAAGCCCAAGTGTTATTTGCTAGCAGAGTCCCTTTGCTCAAAGAGTGAATTTCCCGTGGTGTGTTTTGACCCCAGGTGGATCTTGTGGCTTTGCACTCCTTAGTATAGTCCGAACTGTTGTTGGTATCACATGTCACTGGATGGAAATGAACTCTAAAAAGCTGCCTCTGCTAATCATCATGGATTAAGTAAAGTGTCTGAAGCAGCTGCATAGTGGAAACCATCACACTTTTTTAGGTTTCTAAAGCTGCAGGCCAATCAGTGATTGTCAAAAAGCATTTATGCATGTCAGCATGTTTTATGAGCATCATATCATGCCATTGCTGATATCACGCAGTTATGAAGCCATTTTGAAAAGCTGATAAATTGAAATCCAAATTTTTTCGGAGATTTCTGAGATTAAAAAATAACTAAAGGATCAATGAAACTGGTCTGAACTGTAACTGGTTAAGTTAATAATGCGACATTTGACATTTGACATCTGACTTTTACCACTGATTATACTCATTTTATCAAGTGACACTGTGTTATGGCAGTACCTCAGATCTTAAATAACTCCTTTGTAAATAACATTCAGAAAACTTAAATGCTTTCATCATTCACACCCTAATTAGCCCTTGTCTAAAGAGGGCGAAATGATCAGTGGCCACAGGCGGACAGCATTCCTAATTAATTATAAAAGCTTGAATTACACTTGCAGTCATTATGCCCAGCAAAACAATTCCTCTCCTGTTGCAAGAATTTGTGTAACGAATACCCTTCAGTCGTAGATGTTTAGGGTAAGTTGAATGGACAGACTTTTTTCTGAGGCATTCTTTTCTAATGAAAGGGATGACATGTCAGTAGAAATGGAGGAGAGAACAGCTGTGACATGAGCAAAGAACTGCGGGACATTTTAATATGACTTCTCATTGGTGGGAGTTAAGTGTACCACAGGACTCCAGGGTCATTTTCAGGTTTTCACTGCCTTCCCAGAATTTTTGTTTTTGGCTTAAACTTTGCTTAGACTTATAATTAGATGAAAGGGATTTTACTCTTAGATTGAATTTAAGGAATGACAGAGGATGAATAAATTGAAGAGTAGTCGAATGAATAAATGAGTGAAGTGCCCATTCTTTTTCTGTCTGTAGGCAGATGTTACAAAAACCTGTTTTGTTTTTTTTTAATGTGAGCATGGATGTTAAAGCTCAGTGTGACTATGCCACTATTAGAAATATCCACTGTTGCTGGTGTGGCCTTAATGAACATGACCAGCACTATAAATGGCATGAGTTCCTCTGGGATTTCACTGCCCAAATGAAGTGCAGCGGAGGTTGAGCCTGGACTGAAGTGTGACAGATGAACTGTGGTTAATGGCCACTTACAGAGAGGTCTCATCTCCACTGGGCCATGCATGCACATCAGCAGGTGACTAAAGGAGCAGCTCCACTTGTCAAACTGTCCCATTACTGCCTAATGAAGAGTAATCATGCTGCTATTGAGTGAAATGTTATTCTTGGCTAAAGGGAATTTGTGCTTGTCAGCCTGTTTTAGATTAGGGCCCAGTAAGAGGAGATTATGCATTTATGGTTAAATAAGTGCAAAATTGTTGTGGTAACATAAATTTCTCCATGGGCTACATGACCTGAGCTTAAACTTGACATGATAACTGTTATGGTTTAAAATACTCTGAGAGGTAATGATGGATTTTAACCTTATTTATGAGTTAAATTTACACTCAGAGCTGCTGTTCCAGGACAAGGCCTAGTCTTGGGCAATGTAGGAACAGTACAAATTGTAATGTATACAGTATCTTATGCTTAAGACACTTAGGCTACATTTTTCCATAATTAAATTTTTTTTTCCTTCTGGTTAGATGCAAACTGCATTTCATTGGCTTTCACTTATACTCTGCCCAATTGATATGAGTTGAAGCTAATCTAATCTAATCAAATCTATTCTAATCCAATCTAATCTAATCTAATCTAATCTAATATTTTCCATTTAGTGGAGAATTGCTTTTTAAAATGTTGCACAGTATAAAATTACTCTCAATCCCTCTTTCCTGATTCATGAAGTTTCAAATATATACACAAGATTCAAGTATACTCATGTATGCATTAAATGTCGGACAATTGCTCCTCCTTCACCAATTACTATTGGTACCATAGGTAGTTTTCTCCTACCATCTGCCAATACTACGCATAGTGATCACTAAGCAATAGAAACTTCCCAGTGCTTATTTATTGTGCTGATGTTGCTATCAGAGAACTTTGAAACTGTTAGACAGGTGATTTTTTGCCCTATGTGCTTCAGCACTAATCTGTGAGTTTGTATGATCTAACTCTTTGTGGGTAAGCGGTTGTTGCTCCTAGAAATGTAATAATACTTTTTAGAATTAACGAAGAGCTTAAATTGTAAGACAGAAATGTTACTGATGATGTCAGCAAACGTAGCATTCTGTATCACTGAGCTCTTCAGTACAACCTGCAATATGGCCAGTGTTGCTTAAGGATATTGCTTGGCAATGTGCTTGTTTTTATATACCTGTGTGTGTGTGTGTGTGTGTGTCTGTGTGTGTCTGTGTGTGTGTGTGTGTGTGTGCCTGAAACAATTAACTCCCTAAAGAGGTATATTCACATACTTTAGGCAATATGTCTGCCTCTTCATTATTTAAAGTGTGTAAAATGTTACCAATAGAATTTCTGACCTCTGACATCTATTAACAGGAGTGTCAATCAGTCTGCCAGACATTATCGATTCCTGTGGATGCCTCTGACCATCAACTATTCTCAGGCAAGTTAACCTTTCTGGCTCTGAGACAGTCCAGCTCTAGCTTGAAATAACTTTTATGACTCCAAATGATTTAAAGATTTAAATTATGTAATGAAATTTACGTTTTTATAAGTTTAAAATTGGATTTCAATTTTTCAATACATTTATATACTGTACATCTTCTGTGTAAAGTTCAAAAAGCAGAGCCGATTAATGAGCCCACTGCCCCAACACATGGTCTGGACTGCCCACACAAATCTTCTGGTGGTGGAGCTTCAGGAGGAGACCAGGATAGAAACAGGGAGCTCCCAGAACAAGGAGGAGAGGTTATTGAGTCAGATTCTGCTGGACCAAACCAAGAACAGGAACACATTGAAGTTATGGGGAGCGATGAAGACCCAGAACAAAAGCAAGCGAACCAAAAAAACAAAGAGAACATAGAGAGCAAAGAGAACCAGGTACCCAAGCAATGTGCTCAGGAGGGAGCTCTCCCAACTCTAATGGTAACCAACTTACAAGAGGTGAGAAAACCTGTCCTTCTTCTCCATATTACTTAAATGCTACTTAATGTCATTTATTCAGATAAAAATAAAAGGGCTGACCTTGTTAAAGGAAATAAAAGAAAAATTAAAGCATGCATTTTTATTGTAAATTATGTTATTTATGTTTTTGTATTAAGCTAGTGGCCCTACATTTCATTATTTCTTAGCCACACTTTTATTTTGGATATTATTTGATTGTATTATTTGTAGACCTTTAGGAAATATAAAAGGAGAATTTGCACAATCTGTGAAAAAAAAAACAATAATGCAGATCGTTAAATGGTCTTATGATGTCATGAACTATCATGTGTCTGAAAAAGGCTGTTGAATTTTTTTTAGTAGATAAGCTAAAACCCTATTCATCCTTGGTTCATGGAAAATTCCTTTAAATCTTGCATTCCTGTGATTAGTATTCATCTAGTTTGACCGTTTTATGCCATACTCCTCAAATTTGAGTGTTCTCTTTCTTCTTTTTTTCACCTCAGAACTCTTTGTTTCTCTAACTCTTCAGTAGACCCCCACTCTCATGCATATTTGCTGTCTTTGTTCTTCGTCTAAATGTTATCTCTGATCATATGCAGTGCAAAGCCTGCCTGACAGTCTCTTCCTATTCTGAATATGTTTCATCAAACATTTCTTTCCCCAGCAAACTCAACTGTTCATCCTGTGAATATGATATTGTCTGTATTTCTCAGATGCTGTAAACTAATTATGCATTCATTTCTTGGGTAGGACTTCTTTGTGCAGACTGTTAGTAAGTAGAGTGGTTGGAGCATCCAGTAATGCGATGATCACACCAAACTAATATAATTGTGAAATTGATGAAACAATGTTTAAATTAGAGAATTGCAGTATTCACTTTGCATGGGCACACTTTGTGTAAAATGTGATCAGCAGAGTATACTTTCATCCATCCTCCTCTCTCCACTTCAAAAGTTCTGTACAAAGAGTAATGATAGCCATTGAACAGGGGGAGATTGATGGCATGGCAGGCTGAGCTGTACACTCTAAAGTGCCCCTGAAGGAGCCAATAGATAAATCAGTTTAAGCCTCGGACCCCATTTAAAGAGGCCTTGGCAGGTTAATGTGATAGCCTCTCCAATACATTCCACCGTGCTCTCATTCAGGTGAATAGTCTCTCACTAGTCACTGACCTACACTCACTGCAATCCCATTATGTTTTTCATTTGCTCATCTGTATGTTGCTTCTGTACAGTGTCATTTGAGCTGTTTTCAGTGTCATCAATTGAAACTTCGAAACAACTATTTGTGGCAACAGACAGAATTCGGAAAAAAAAACTGAAACTCATTTTACATTCTCAAAAAAAAAAGTGATTACATAGAAGAGCCCCTTTTGTTTCCATAATGAGTTTTTCAGTGGATGGTTCTTTTAAAAAATGAGACACCAAGGTCTGACGAATCTTCATAATGTTAAGAGTCTTTACACTTCATGTCATTTTACACTGATTTTTCTTATTTTGTACTGGTGCTTTCTCTTCACGTAAACAAAATGCTTTTTATCAGCACAGTCTTGTCTTTTAGGTTTATTTTTGGTAATCTTTGTGTTGATGGACTCTTTTTTATTCATTAGGTATTGATTTTACAGTGTTGGTCTAGGAGTGATATTTAAAGTTTTGAAAGTCTTTCTGCTGATATATCTCATGGAGCTCTGAGGTTACCATCTATAATTTTACAAGTGCACTGAACAGTCTAATGCTGCTTAAATAGGCAGTGTAACTGACTTTCTAGGGTGATTATTAAGGGTTCAGTGTAGTTTATTTTGAGCCTTCATTTGAAGCTGTCAAAATTCACACATGAGCTTTTTGGATGACGCATGATGAAAATTAACACAGGCTTACAACCAATGAATATGCGCAAACACACATGTATGGGGAAAATCTTTCCCATACCTTTGCATGCATGTCTTGTTACATACTGGTAGGGAGCTATTTGAGTGGGAGGGGCCAGTGTTCACCGAAGCCTTGCGCATATATATCGAATATTTGAATATCAGAGATGCTCGTTTGCATTCAGATGAGTTCTGCTTGTCTGGCTGATGGACAATTTCAGCTTGACCCCTGCCTCTTTGTATGCAACCTACAGTTTACTGTCAAAAGAATATCATTGTTTTCACCTCATTGTTGCGTATACCCTTGGCAACCCTGAATCCTCAGTTTCATAAAGGTATAAATTCTCTCTCTAAATATAGTGTTTTGTACACCAGTCACACTGTTGCTTCGGTTCAGCTGGCCCTGCTTTGTTTTGGGGGTTTTTTGCACCTGAAATGGCTAAAAGCTGAGGGAAAACAGCCGTTTCAAGCAAAATTCTTAATTTTGGAAAGAGTTTCATAACTTTTATCTTTTCAGCTTCCTCTCTTTCTAAGGAGTTGATGACTCTACCTTACACTTTTAAACATTTAAGTGTATCATCTGTCACTGTTTTGTTTTTTTTCTTTTCTGTCCTTATTCAAAATAACACACTTGACCTAAGCAATTAATTTGTTTTCCTTTGGTTTTATTTCTCCAGCCTCATTTTTTAAGAGTTTGATGACACCACAACACATTTCAAAGGAATTTTGGGAAGCCTCTTCTCCATTTCCCTCCTCCTCTCTCCATATTTACCTCTGTGGCATTGCACATGCATAATGAACAGCAGAATATTAAAAGCAAACGCTATCTTATTTTCTTTGTTTGGAAAAATACTTATTAATGTGCAAATGAGTCAAGACACCTCACCTACTCAGTGCACACACTGGCGCAGAGCAGTTTAAACACAAACATCAGGCTCTGCGAAGACTCAGACCCGGTGGGAAGAGACGAGTAATGCAGTGGCGTTTAATTTGGTGACTGCTAGCCTATGACAGCCTCCATAACCCTCTGGTGTGTGTGCATGCTTACTCATCTGCAGCCTCTCCAAATGACTTAGCCGATCACTTGTGAGAAAGAGGAGTGTATTTAAAAGCAATTGGCTCCTCAGATGAGAAATATGAAGATACTGATATCATGCATAAAGTTATTTTGGACCCTCAGAGGAGCACTAAAGAAGTAATTCCCCTCAGACGGAGATACCCAGGAACTAATATGAATGCAAATTGGATTAAACGGCTGCATTAGTGTCTGATAAACAATTTACAGCTCTGAGGGCTCTGCAGGGATGGTACCGCACTGTAGCAAGAGAGCTTTCCCTCAGACTCCCGCAAGCAGGAGGATGTCAGTGAGAGTGCAGCATGGAGTCCATCTGCATAGAGTTGGCAATTAGAGTTGGGAAGTCAAATGTACCTGATTATTTCTGACCGTGTAAACAAGACAATGGCATTTTTGTGTCAAATTTATTACTGCCTGATATCAGTTTGATTGCATTCAGGCTTGTCTTGACCTTGTTTCGCATTTAGGTATTTTACAAGGAAATCTGGTAAGAGATTTATTCTTTTCTACCAGAGTGCCGAGGCCACAACAACTTGGAAAAGTTGTCAGTTGTTTGTTGACTTACTGCCTTTAAACCTGAAGTGCTTTATATTTTTGTCCATACTTTAATTCTTCATTCTGTCAACTGAGAATGAGGTGTAATAGATGCTATCAAGTATTTCATATTAGTTACAGAACAATATATTTTTAAGAATGAGAACAAGATAAAAACCTTACAGTTATGGATCACATTAGTTTGGATGCCAGTTATTTTTTGTTGATTAATTGAATAATCAAATACTCACAAACTGAGGGTTGCTCATAGCATCCCCCTTATGGGGAGACTGAGTTTTCAGTCTGCTTTTTTTTTTTTTTACATTTTGATAAAACATTTATTGATTTGAGCAGTGTTGTGTGCAATGTAAAATACCCTTTTAGAAATGAGTTTAATGGGACTAGCACTATGTTTTTCTCTGTTTAATTTGTTTAGGGATGTTTAGAAGGACTACAGATGCCTTATGTCTGGTATGGGGTGTAATTAATGATGGACAGAGAGGACGGCCCAGCTGTGATTACTTTTATTGTCCCACTGGCAGTAATGCGGAGCTATCTAAGAGCAGACAGCTGAGACTTAGAATTATAACACTGCCTGCCCACACACACACACACATACACACACACACACACACACTTGCATGCAACTGTTGTTTACCTCCTGCTTTAGGAATCATCAGCATAAAAATTGCAGGACGACGTTTTTGTACCTAGAGCTTTTTATGCTCTTGTCTGACCACCATCAGATGGCTGATGATACCTGAGGATTTTTTTTAGCTTTGCTGCTTCTGTTTGGTTTTGTATGTGTAGAGCATAACAGTTTAGGAGTAATGTGTGATTTGTCCTGAAAGTGGTTCTCCTAGGTGATCTCCTAGAGTGTATAGTTTTAGATATAGTTGTGGATTTCTAGTGCTTGCTTCAGATTTATATTTGAGATTTTCCACAGATCTGATAGAATAGAAGATGCAATAGAAGAGATGCAACGCAAATGAAACCAAACTTTCTGGGGTGATTTTGCAAGGACCTAGAATAGCATGCCTGTTTCCAGCCATTATTTTTTAAGTATAAGAAACCTGAGCTTTTTTGGCAATGAACATTGGAATGGCCTTCAAATGAGTATTTAAACACATGTGAAAACATTTTTTCACACAAATGAAAAGTAAACTCCTCATTCACATGAACATCTTGATGCATTCTGATCAAGGAGAGGATTTGTTCATGTTTGGTTTTGTTCGAGTTTGTGTTTCATGGTGTGGGGCTGGATCAGGCTAACTAACACAATACAGAGACTGAACTAAAGAGATAATTCAGACTTAACTAAGACGTCAGCTTGTGTGTGCTGTATAATAAACTCAGTATCCACGCTCAGAGACTGTGCTTTATCGTGATAGCAAGTGTGAGTAGAGTGCTAAAACTCACTGCAAGCAAAGTGTTGTCAAACGTTGTGAAATGATGCCTCAAGTAGAAGTAGATTTCCAGATTTCCCATCCTGAGTAGGAGGACAAAGGTTATGAGCTCAAGATATTACAGAGGTACTGAGTAACCTTTAGAACTGCAGGAGAATGTGGTTCATCCAGAGTTTTGTTCTTCTCTATTTGATGCCATCAGTTTCAAAGCATTACAGCGCTGTCTCCAACAAAGCATCATGAGCTGGTGGACATGTATTGGACTACATTGCAGTGCCACTGAATTGTCCTTTTTTCAGACTTAGGCTTGATCCGGGAAACCCAATGAAATAAATGATAAAACATGATTTCTTCACAGATGGATGGAAAAGAATCCTGAAAGGAGGAACCTTTTTCTCTGCCCACCTGTGATGATGGGTTTGTGATGGGCTTTAAACAGCTGTGGACCAATCTGATTAACCTGTGGTGTCTCAGAAAGCACTGAAAAGTTCCCTCTACATGCTCAGCCTTCAAGCAACGAATGATTTGTCTGCTAACTGCACGTCAGGGTCAAGATTTCTTCCATAATCAACAATCAGCCTCAACATCACTGCAGGGCTGCTTTCTAGTTGTCTCAGCAAAGTGAAATTACAGGAGGAACAGTGGCATAACTCACCTGCAGAAAAAAAGTGCAGAGAAAGGCTGTGCAAGCCTAAGTGTGCTGCGGCTGGGGTTTCATGCTTAAAAGGTCTTTTGGAGAGCTTTTTGAGGAGAGTTCTTGTAGGAGAGTGAGCTGCTGGGAGCGCGCGCGCAGGAGATGTGAGGAGCGCTGCTGACAGCCTTTCAGAGCTGGTTTTAACAAAGAAAAAAAAAAGCTCGCGCCGGTGTCTACAACGTACAGCGCATATTGATATTATTATTTTATTTATGTATTTTCCAACAGACGTGTTCTTCTGAGCCTCTCTAGACACAAAACGGAAAAACGCGGCTCTCCGCGCGCGCCAGGCTCGCGCTGCCCTGTCGCCTCGAATTCAGCGCTTTTAGGAAAAGTGGAGCCGAGCAGCTCGGAGCCTCACCTGGAAAAGCTTCACCTGTCACACACACACACACACACACACACACACACTCTCTCTCTCTCTCTCTCTCTCTCCCTGCCGAGCTCCTGGAGAAATCACAGTCTTGTTTATTCTCTTTGATATGTCACAGATGTATGCAGCGGTGTTGACACGAGATTCTCATGTCATTTTACATTGAACATCCCAACACACCTAGAACCCCCCTCCTCCTCCCCCGTCCCAGCGCCCGATTCTTCATCGGACTTTTTTTTTCATTGCGCATCCTTTGGAAGTGGCTCTGCTTTCATCCACGCAGCAGCATCAGCAGCGCCGCTGGACGATAATCAGTGCTGGCCATTACTGCGATGTTCCGCTTGTCATACACGCCCCCCTCCGTCCCCCTTGTAGCCTCCACCCGGCTCAGTGCGCCTCCTCTGCATGTTCCTGATCAAAACCTGCAAAGTGGAGCTTTAGTATGCCAGTCTAACCAGCGCCCGACTACACCAGCAAAGTTAATTACAACTCCGGCTGAACACAACACGTCCACTCCGTTTTGGAGGACGCGCTGCTAAAGGAGACGAGTCTCTTAAAGGACTCCAGTTCAGAGACTCAGGATTCTTCATGTATTTTTAGCATGATGTTGGCCTCCATTCTCTTCAGCAGCTGAGAAACTATATCCAGTCAAACTATGTGCTGGAGATTGTCTCTGCATTCTTTAAAAATGGGCTTCAAACTCCAGGGGTGATCAAACTGGTTCAAACAAGAAAGCTTTCGAAAAAGTTTCTCTCCAACACACTGGGTGAATGGTCAGTGGGTGTTATCTAGTGAGAGTAAATCGATGACTTGGTAAATGATGTTGTATCATCATAAATCTTTCACTGTTTGCCTAAAAGTTTAAGCATGAGCATAATTAATCCAGGTGAACCAGATTTAGTGCAGTACACACAAGAAAATGGAGACTGGAAAAAAGTTCAATTAAAAGAATCATAAATTAATTGAAATCATGAACTATTAATTTTTCAATGATCAATAGTTTCTTCTTCTTTTTCTTTCGGCTACTCCCGTTTAGGGGTCACCACAGCAGATCAACCATTTCCATTTCTTCCTGTCCTCTGCATCTTCCTGCTTCAAACCATCCACCTGCATGTCCTCTCTCACCACGTCAAATAAGCCTCCTCTTTGGTCTTCCTCTTCTCCTCTTTCCTGGCAGCTCCATCTTCAACATCCTCCTCCCGATATAATCCTCGTCTCTCCTCTGCACATGTCCAAACCAACGCAACCTTGCTTCTCTAACTTTGTCTCCAAGACGTCTAACCTGAGCTGTCCCTCTAATATACTCATTTCTAATCCTGTCCATCCTCGTCACACTCATGACAATCTTTAACTCTGACACCTCCAGCTCCGCCTCCTGTCTTTTCATCAGTGTCACTGTCTCCAACCCATACGACATAGCTGGTCTCACTACTGTCCTGTAAACCTTCCCTTTTACTCTCGCTGGTACCCGTCTGTCACAAATCACTCCAGCCACTCTTCTCCACCCATTCCAACCTGCCTGCACTCTCTTCAATGATAAATAGTTTACTTATGATAATTGACTAATATTAATAAATCTGGCACCATCAAATTGATTTTTTTTTTATCTGTATCAACTTGTCAGACTATATGTACTGTGATACATTTCATCTGTACCGTTTAACTCTGGGGATACTATTTCTTTGCCCATCCCAAATTCAAGTGTAGGTTTTTGTCAAAGTTTTTACACTATTGGCTCATAGGAACAGGAGAAAGTGATGGGCTACCTTTGTTTTTGATATGACAAAATGTCATCTAGTAAAAGGAAAATAAATACAATGTTGGTTAAAAAAAAAAAAAAATCCACTGTTAAGTTATTTAGGAAAACAAAAGCAATTTTCCTCAGACATTGCTCCAAATAGTCTTTTTGGATGCCTTGCTTTTTGTGAAATGGGAATTTCATGTCTGTAATATATAGAGCTGTTGTCTAGATGATGTTTTGGAATAAATGATGTTATATAGCAGGTTAACCAGACATGTAGGCAGCATTAAAACTGCCCTTCTGTCTTCTTTGTTGGACTAGGCTGGTGGGTTAATTCAAGGTATAAAATTGACATATTCTCAGTCACCATTTCACAAAATGTAAGAATCATTTGGTACCATCCATCCATCCATCCATCCATCCATTATCTGCCGCTTGTCCCAAACGGGGTCGCGGGGGAGTGCTGGCGTCCAACCCAGCACACACAGGGCGAGGACGGGGGACGCACCCTGGACAGGTCGCCAGTCCATCGCAGGGAGGAGCTGGACGGGGACGGCACCTTGCTCAAGGGTACCTCAGGGCAACCCACTGGGAAGGGGTTTGAACCCCCGATCATGTGGCCGACACCCTAACCACTAGGCCACCACTGCCCACATATCCTAAAGACAGAATGCATGTTTGTTGATGGAATGAGTCCCATTTGGCCAATAGTTCTTCTGTTTTCTGGTACACCAACAACTAATTTCATATCCGTTTTTCTCTCGTGATGAGGCCTAGACAACTCAAACTCTGATTATTAGCTAGATCCACTACAGTCATCCAGAAGGCCCCACTTTTTAAAGTGTGAATTGGTGTCATAATTATCTAACGAATGCTGCCACACACTTTCACAAGAGTAATTAACTGCACTAAACTGATTGGTGTGCCTTCCTCGCGCATCTCTTTCATTGAAACCTTTGAGTATGTACTTTGTTGGGGAAGGGAAGTGTTTGTCTAAATGGTTTGTATGATGAGTGTCTCAGTAATGAGATCCCATGGGGCTGGCAGTCTGGAGCCGTTACTGAGTAATTACAGTCTCTATGAGATGTTAAACCATCTCCCGTGTCTTTTTGTTGGACCATAATTGCATGCAACAAGTACAGCCAGCCTTTTCAATCTCTTCCATGGCAGGGATGGATGCAACTTTTATAGCGGTGGCTGGAGATTTGTTTTGGATTGTAAATAGCCTCACATATGGTAATTTTGCAGCACACCAAAGAGATTTTGAAAGACAAGCCTGCTTATTGAAATTGATAGATGTGGTGTTTTTCATGTTGAGAGTTGTCGCTGTGTGCTGAGGGAGAGTCGGGGTGTGTTTGTATCGCTGTTTGTGTTACTCGTGTTATTGAATATATCCATGACAAGTACAAGTGGCTTAACTGAAACAATGGGCTATTTACTATATCTGTTTGTCTGATGTCATCTGCAGTCTGCTGGGGAATTCAGCTAAGGGTTGTGCCTAACATTTCACGTGTGTTTTTCTCTGGAAAAGGTGTCAACGGAGAGGCAGGCTGAGGACAACACAGACTCAGTAGAGAGTGAGGGCACGGTGCCCGCTGATGCCAACCTGGCTGCCAGTCCCAGTGACGTCACAGACCTCAGTAGCAGTGACCTGCAGTTCCTCAAGAGCGACACCTTTTCTCTGCTCAGCGAAACAGCCATCTCAGGCAAGGTGGGGGAGGGAAAAACAAGCATGCACACACAAAGTCATTTTGACCTGCATTATTAAGGAGGGGAATAATTTTCCCGGGATGTTTAGCTCCGATATTCCACAGCATCAAGACTTCAACAAAGCACTGATTTCTCTCTCTCCCTTCTGCTATGGCTGTCTCAGAACCTTAACACAATTCAGTTGTTTTATTCTATTTATATCAGACTGTATGCCAAGCCAAGAACCATTCAGCAATCTTTATTTACTAAAGTGCATGTGTTAATTGTGTTTTGTCAGGAGCTGGAGCTTATGATAGTGACTTCTATCTCCCTGAAGTGTTTTCACTATACAAACATTACTGATTTTAGAATAGCTCTTGGTCTAATTCTCTTTATACTTGGATCACATGGGCTATTTTATTTTAATCATTTCCAGCACATCACAAGCCAAGGCCTCATTGATAGAAATGTTCATGTATGAAGACAGTGAGTAAATTTGAGTAAGAGAGGGAATGTGTAGGGGCTAGAAATATTGCCTGGAGCAAAGTGCTACAGTGTTGTCCTTAAGGAGTGGAACAGAGAAATTGTATATGAAATGAAACTATATTGTACAGATTTTCAGCTTTAAATGATGTTGATGTCTATATTGGGTGAAGCATATAGAACCCATAGCCCTTTTATTTGTTTTGTATGTTCATTTAGGGTCGATGGGCTGCGCAGTTTTTTCCAAGTAATTAGTAATTTTGTTGCAACATTAGTTCATGTGTAAATCAGCTTAACATCTACAGATGTGGTGTTCGCATGTGCTGCATTGCTCTGCGTTGAATGCAAAAAATGAAAGATGGTCAGTGTTACTGAAATGATCTGTTCACAAATAATAATGCATATGTGACGACCTGTAAAAACAAAGGAAGAACATATTGTGGATGACCAAAGATTTATTTAATTCTTGAAGAGAAACTGTTGCAACAGATACGATGGGACCAATTATTTCTTGGACCCAATCAAATGCCTCAGAACGAAGCTTAATCTTGCACTAGGACAGTGCAAAGGACAGTGACTTGGGGAATCCTGTGCAAGACAAGTTTTTAGGGCCCAAAATTCATTGTTTTATGTAGGCCAAGTGTGTCATTTGATCCCCACAAAGTCTGCATTTTATCAACTTAAGACAAGACTGAGGGGCAAAGGACAGGAGCCTGAAGAGATGCACAATATCTGGCCTGGCTGAGCATTGCCAAAGAAACATACACAGCATCTAGGTTTTGTATAAGGGAGTCTTGAGGATGTCATGCAATGGTTTTGCAAGTAGTAAATATAAAGATTTAGAGTTTTTAAATTTGCATAATTAAGGCAATGGTGGTTTAGTGTTTAGGGAGTTGGTCCTAGGATTATAAGGTTGGGGGGCTGAATCTCATACAAGTAGGTTTCCCTGAGGTACCCTTGAAAAGGTACTTTCCCCATCACTGCTCCCAAGGTGTTGGGTATAGTCTGCCCACTGCTGCACTGTGTGCATACAAGTTAAATGCAGAGGATGCAAATTGTCACTTTCAAATTTCACTTCATAATCATTCATAGTCCCCAGCAATTTTAAATAAAAGGGATGTACGTTTAAAAAAAGACCAAGATCTACATGCTTTCCTTAATACAGATGCTGATACCCTCACATTAAAGCTGAAAATGTTCACTTTAACATCAAAGTCATTTTAAATTTAAATCTGATGAGCTGCAGTACACAAGATGCAAACATCTTTACAATTATTTACATATGCCACAATCTGACTGCACCACAGCCATATCCATAACCATTTCCCCTCCGCTGATACCTTGAATAAGCAACTACATTGTATTGTGAAGACCTCACAACCAGTGTTCTGCAAAAAGACAATAAGTCGACTGCTGTAGTGGTTATCTAAGCTGAGACGAGAGAGATTTTTCCCTTTATCCTGTGATTTCATGCTCATCAGAGCTTGACTCCCAGCAGAGAGGAGTTAGAGTGCTTTCTAGCCTGGATCAGTGGCCTAAACCCTGGATCGCAGTGAGCGGCTGTTATCAGGCGGCGCTCTGACATTCAGGCGGGCCTGGCAGTGCCGGCTAAGCCATTATCCTTTAACTACAACACTCGTGTTTCACTAGGCCCCTATCAGGTCCTGTAATTTCAGCGAAATAACATGTTATCATACAGGAAACGGGCACCTCTTAAACGACGAGGCAGAGAGGCACTATCAGTCGTCTCTCTGAACAAGCGCGGAGAAACGTTTTCTCGTAATTCCACTGACCTTGCGTGGTGGTGTCACTTTGACAATGTGAGGGCACGGCGTATAGAACAGGCCATCTCTCTCCCACACACTCCGGCTTTGTGTAAATGGGTTTTTCATTTCTCAAATACTCATCTGATAGAACGAGTGGGTGGCATGTCAGATCACCCAAATATGGTCCTGTATTTGAGATAAGGGCAGATTTACAATTGGTGTTTTTTGGAGCTGTGTGTGTGTGTGTCCGCATGTGTGTGTGTGTGTGTATGTGTGTGTGTTTGTATATGTGTGCATGTGCATGTGTCGGGTTCTGCTGTTATCTCCATCCCTCTCTCTCTCTCTCTCTCTCTTTAATTTCTCTGTGGTGCAGTTCCTGAAAGACTCATTTGAATATCCTCATCATAACAGCCCTGTGGTGGAACCTCAATTAATATGTTAATGTTGGTGTTCAAGCTTTTTAATTAGTATAAGATGAAATGTATTGCAGTTTTGCAGAGTGATTACCATTTTCTGTTATTTTCTGGCTTCCTGTTTATTTTGTTAACCTTAATGTCATTTTCTTTTCTTTTTTTAAAAGAAAATCCTGCTTTAAGTGTTTGAATGAACAATTGCAGCACAGCTGGTACCACCAGCTGAAAGTACAACACAAGTCAAGTAACCCCAGATTGCATGTAAATCAGTATCAGAGGTGAACACACACACGCACACGTGCTTAATGTGCTTTGACTCTCCCCTTCCGATGCCTCTCCTTATTTCTCTTTCATGTATCCACCTCCCCCACCCTGACATCTTTAGTCTCTTTTCCGTTAAGGGTTTTTTCCATATCAGTAGACTGTTGAGGAACATTTAGTTTTCAGACGGAATTATTGAATCATAACTGCAGGGCCACATTAGATTTTAAAAGAGTAATTAAAGTTAAATATGGCCCTGATGAGCTACTCCTTCAGGATATGTTGTGATATTAAATTATTTATGACTAGAGGGTCTCTCTACCATATGTAAATCATTTAGAAATGTAAATGGGCTACTAAGTCTCATAGATTATGTATAAAAAACACTATTCCCATGTTTAGCTCTGGCTTTTTAATCATTGCATTAGATGTTTTTTTTTTTTTTATCAATGCCTGAAGTAACAATCAAATGTTAAAAACGCCGAAAGACTGTACAAGATAAGAGGCCATATCGAATTCTTAACATGATCAAAGGGCCTGTTGTTTGCTTATTTCTGAAAGATTTGCAGAGTGTCACTGAACATTAGCAGGAGGAGTGGGGATATACACTGGGTCCACACCTCATTAGGACTTTAAGCACTTTATCAGCATGGATGAAGTGCATAAATGGAAGAATGAATGGATTCATATCATTTGTAGGACTTCATCAGACCTTATCATCTGCTGCTTTTTACAAGGCCGATTGTGGCACTGTAGATTAAGAATGATTACTTGTAGGACTTGGGACTTTTAGTTTCAGTTCCAAACACTTTCATTTAACAAAACAAGAAATTATTTAAATTCACATTGATTTAGAAAAATTCAGGATTTTTAATTTGCTAGTATTGCCATTGCTAGTAAATATATCAGATCCCACAACCTGAAGATTGAAACTGGCTGAAAGGTGATGCGGTATTTTCAGTGTGCTGCCTGCATGTCATTCACAGTGTTACGTAACCCGGTTCAGAAGCTGGATAGCGCTTTTAAAACGATTAGGTACGCATTTGTCATTTGAATGCTTGCCAGCTTGTGATACTCAAAGCCTTTCTTGGCTGGTGTTACTGGCAGGTTTAGAATTGAGTTTGTCACTAAGTTTTTTTTTTTTTTCAGAAATGCGGCTGTGACTGTGCTTTCAGTAAGCACTTATTGTGTTTGCAGCTTTTTGAATGGCTTTTTTGCTGTAAATTGCTTTCAAAATTTGTAAACACATGTAGAATACAGTAAAATACCACCCCCTCTCATATTTCATTTTGTCAGATATAAAAATGTCTTAGAAAATGCAATGTTCTCCAAACACTGATTTATTCATAAAAACGACTATTGTAGTTTCAAATGCAGAGAAGATTCTCCTTGCTGTCTGAAGCTGCAGGGCTCTCTAGCTGTCAGAGTATGAAGGGCTTTCATTTTGTTTGACAGGAAGAGGGGAAAAAGGATGCGAAGGATGAGTGTGTGTATGTTTATATGTGTGTGTGTGTGTGTGTGTGTGTGTGTGTGTGTGTGTGTGTGTGTGTGTGTGTGTGTGTGTGTGTGTGTGTGTGTGTGTGTGTGTGTGTGCATGCTACTGTGTGATGTTTATGTGAAGTGGGTGACAGAGGAGGTGATATGGCTATAAGGGAAGGCTAGAGGGCTTTGTTATACTAAGACGTAACCATTTGGCTGAGAGAAAAATGGATGTTTCATTAGGTAAAGGATAGGCCACAGAAAAGACCTTATTAACCAATGATCTGCGTTTATGGAAGCAAATATTGATCCAAAGCCAGACAGATACCAGCAGTTTTTTCTCAATAATAACAGGTGAAACTGCTTTATAAAATCATGAATGTTATTGATGACATTTTCAAATTGTACAAAATCTTTCTCACATTTTATTCATTCAAGCGTGTTAAACACTATAGTCGCAAAACAAAAGCGCATTTCATCTTTTTTTCTCCTGAAGTACTCATTTTGGGTTTTTGTTTGTGCTCTCTGTGTATGTGCATGTGTGTGTGTATGTGTGTGTGTGTGTGTGTGTGTGTCTGTGTCTGTGTCTGTGTCTCTGTGTCTGTATGAGAGTCTATAATACATTGTTATAATGCAAGCATTCATAATTCATATAAAATACATGCTTATATATAAGTACTTTATGTTTAGAATTCATGTGTATAATACGCAGTGGACAATGTTTTTGGTTTGTGTGTGGTTGAGTGTGTGTTTGTATGAACAGGAAAGCCCTGAAGAAGATACCAGGAGTGTAACAGCATCCTCTGTCTTGGTGAGAGGACATTTTTTCATATTTACAATTGTTCAAAAATACAAATACATATATAATGAGTTTACAATCAAACTTCTATATAATAAAAGCAACCTTGTTATCCAGGAAGGCCGAGAGGAGGATATCAGGAATGTTATCACTCCTGATATCCTCCTCTAGGCCTTCTTCCCCCAGGTGAATTGGGAAAAAGATGATTGCTTTCATTATTTCACATAATTGTTTGTTACGCTACATAATTGTAGTGTAGTATTTTCTATGTTGCTCTGTCCAGGAAGGCCCTGAGGAAGATACCAGAAGTGTTGCTGCATCCTCTGTCATGGTAAAAAGACTTCTCTGGCTTCATTACATGCATAAGAGAGTAGGACAGAAGAATGTCTTCATCAAATGGAGATGTTAAATAACGGGTGGTTATTGTACAGCATTAGACACTATTGCAGCAGTGTTACTTCAGCAGCCCATTCATTTTCATTTACATTTTTTTCTCAGATGACCCTTATAAACCTTTGACAGTACATTTAAGTGGAGGTGAATGAACCCCCTTTTAAAGCGGTTTTGTCTTCTGAGCTGCATCAACACCTCTGCCTCACCGTACGGTGAGCCAGCCTCTGTCCCCCCAGCAGGCGGGCAACTGAAGGACAGCCCCCTCGGTGAATGCTCGCGTTTTTTAATTAACGTAGAGGTGACACCTCTCCCCTGCACATCTCTCACCTGCGCTGTAAACAGGTCTGTGAACTCCGCCGTCATGGCCGTGACCCTGCATGCCACTGCTCGCTGCAAAAGCTCATTAATACAGAGCCAGCAAGAGACGGCACAAACACTACCAGCCACTTTGCACTAGATGAGTCAAACTTATGGCCACAATATGCGATCACACTGGCTGAACATATGAAGGTTTATAACTGTGCCCCAAATATATTAGCAGGATTTATATCAATGACTTTATCCATTTCATTTACTGACCAAGTAAAATTATTTAAATTGAGTCACACGTGACCTAGTTAGATCATTCGTATATGAACTGAAATGCACAATTTGTATGCAGGGTGTCCTGCTTGGGTGGAGACCTGAAAATGATGTTTTGTGACCCTAAAATACCACTATGACCCATGCAGCTGAAGAGAACAGCACACCGGTGATTTATGAATTCAAGACTATGCTCATGAATTTTGAAGCTATGTCATAAAGTACATCATAAACTAGCTGCTGGGAGCTTTGCTTTGAAAGCAGGAGTCAGAAGAGAACAGAGCCATAAAACACCAAAGACATTAATTTCAGAATAAACGAGGGGAGTTTGTCTCTTGTAAACTTTTATTTAAACTTTGCTGTAAACTTTATTGGCAGGCTACCAACTGGCCCACCAATTATGGCTTCTTTCTCTTGTTAATTTTATGTCTGGGTGATAAATTCACAGTGGGGCCTATTCCTTGACCTCAACCTCACCTATTTCACAAAAAGCGAATGAACATTTGAGTGTACACTTTGTAAAAGTGATTTAAATAGTAATGTCAGAGAGACGATTTCTGACGAAGTACTTACTGAGCAGAAAAACTAACAAAAAAAATAACAAAACCTGTACAAAGCTTTGTTGGGTGTTCTTGTTCTCAACTAAAAGCCTACCTGCTAGAAGTTAAGATGTTTCAAAGCTGCACAGAGCCATATATGGATTTGCCTTAAATATGGTACAATGATGCAAGTGCTAATCAGGGAATGGCCAAAAAGGGACATAATGACCTTAGCACTGGCTCTGAGAGTGTGAGAAAGCAAAGAAAATTGTCATATCAATGCTTTAATGGCAAAGCCTCAAATCTCTGAAAATGTAAGAGTAAAACATTCTGAACTTTAACATACATGGACAGATTTTATTCTGAGCAATTATTGAACATTCTTAATGCTCTATTCATCATGAAATGTTCACACAATGTAAAGGACAGCAGTTTTCGGTTTGACAGTGATTATAGTGTAAATTTATGTTAACACTTAAGATAACACTTTGTATTCAAATCTCATAAAAGCTACAAAGCCCCTAGTCTTAGTCTTGTGTTGTTCTGACTTAAAGTCTTGTAGTTATAAATATTTTTGCTTTGACACAGGACGTTTTTAATGAGTAAGCCTATTTTTGTCTCAGGAATTCTGTGCCACATCATTCTCTCCTAGTGACCTGTGTTCTTGTCATGTCCCCAGTGTCCAGGCAGAGGGCACAAAACTTGCTGATATGGTATCTCTTCTCCCAGTGAGGGAGAATCTGACTTCTGTCTCATTCTCTGTACGTGCCAGCATAAACAGTTAGCGGTCTTCTCTACTTTAGGCATTTCTGCATTAGCATGTAGCACTAGCACCCTGTCTGAAGCAACACCACCTGCAAGGTGGTGCTGTGATAGGAGAATCAGAAATCTAACACAGTCCTGCCCATGTTTACGAAAAAAGACCTGACTCATCTCTCTCCCACTGAGAACCCTTCAGAGCAGAGAGTAGCCTAATGTTACTGGTGTTAGAGAATGTTGTATATTCAGAACAGCATGCTTTAAGATAAGACGTCTGGGTTTGGTACATATAAATACATGTATAAAGGTTGTTTTACCATGTTTAGAGGTAAAATCATTTTTAAATGGAAAACTCATCAGGTATATCAGGTAATAGTGTTACAGACAGAAGACCAGGTACTATTACATGCAATGACTTATTAGCTTTTTGAATAAGGTAAATTATTTGGTTAACAGGTACTTGCAAAATAGAACAATTATTTTGAAACACTTCACATGGTGTGGTCTGGTGAAATAAAAGCAATAACCTTTAGCTACAATCATCAGATCTATGCTAGGAGAAAAAAGGAGAAAAGAAAACATTGTGAAATGATAAACATGAGGGTAAAGCTTTAGGTATTTCGAGCAGGTAATGGCTTAATTACTAAACATGGAGACATCCTAGCTAATGTCCCACAGTCAGTAACGATGCTGAATAAGAAAAGATGTTGAATCTTACAACAAGACAATTATCTAAATCTATGTTAAAATCAACCTTGAGCTGCTTTTTCAACATAGTACATACACAAAGCACTATAAACTACTATAATTTATTGCACACTTGCACATCACCACTTTACACTTAAAGTGGTATATAAAAATGCTGTCCATGCAACACTACTTTAAAATAATAAGAAATTACATTAATTTAAAATCTAAATCAAATGAGAAATTATGAATTTATTATATTTAAGAATGTAGGTAAAGTACATAAAAGGTAACATTTTTCAACAGTGTTTAATTTTTTAACACAATCCCCAGTGCCTTTCCTTCTTAAAAGGTGCAAGTAGATAGTTTTGCTCCTCATGTTCTCTCTTTATGTTGGCAGTTATTAGAGTGTTGACATTGTTTTCCATTGACAGCCTTTGAGAGACCTGTAAACTTGTATGGGTTGCTGAAGAAAACAACTAAAAAAACACCTGGAGAGAGAAAACTGAGAGGTTTGACATCTGATCTGTCTGGGAGAAAGACCAGGGCCTTTCATGTGTCAAAAGAGGTTGGGGAAAGACAGGCTGTCTTAAAGAGATATCTCGCAATGTCCATCAGTCTAACAGTTTGTCTTCATCAATCATCTCAGTGTTTGTTGACCAAAGCAACAGGATGTCACAGTTATTTTTACGGATCTTGTTATTGGGGTCTGCTCCTTCACAGCAGGAATTTCCTCTGCTGTGGCATCATGGGATATATATGTGAAGGTTTTGTTGTGTATTTGCGCTTGGGGACCCTCTTTTTTCTTTCATGTCTTGGGTTTCTGCCTTTGCCCTAGTGCTGGTCACCAGATCTTTCTCTTTCAGATCAGTTTAAAATGTCGATACATCAACAAACTGTCCCACATAGTTTAAACAAATACGAAAGTATTTGCCTTGTAATGAACATGCCTTGGAGAAACACCGGTGTGTTTTTGAAGGGCCATATATTTTTTATGAAAATGTGTCAGCATATTAAGTTGCTTTCTAATGACATGGCCTTAATTAACAGCTTATGTTGTGTTCTGGCACTCAGTGTGGCTAACAGACACAGATGAATGGTGCTCATGTCAGGGTTTTCTTGTCTGGAGACACAGCTGACATGAAAGAGTCAAGGTCAAGCAGACCCTTCCCCTTCATCTGTCAGCCTTTTTGATCTGCAGCCGCTTTGCTTCTCCATTCTGCACGCTCTGCCTTTAACACAAGGGCAGAGGTCAGTGGCCACAGGACCCCCCCTCCCCACCTTCTGCTTTTCTCGCTCCTCCTCTAAACCACTACATATACGTAGCCATTACTAATCCTTAGTTTTCTCCTTTTTAGCCATGCCTGTGCCCTCATACATCCCCTGGCCCCTAATTATTTTATGCTTTGGTTCTGCATTCCTGTGAAATTTTATTGCTTGCGTATGTCCATAGCTCTCGTGGTAGCATTGTTAGTGTGACTTATGATACTCACGGTGAGTTGTCATGATATATCAGTGTTTTGTGCCATAACTGCAGTGATGTCCAAACCCTTCACGGCTGGGGTTTCAATTTGTCATATCATAAACAGGTGCTAAATGTGGGGATTAGTGATGTGTGGATCTGCAGGCTGCTCTGTGGTTGTGTTATCTGAGTGCTGGGGCCCCCATTCTATTCTGCCAGGCTTAACAACAGGGTTCTTGTGTTGACCAGGGGCTTCTGGAGGGCCCCAGAACCGGTCACAGTTCACTGATCAGTGCAGAGACATGGACTCCTGTCTGTTTTCATTTAGTCTAAGGCTGCTAGGAACCAGTTCCAGATTAGTGATGAAGTGAGGTTGAGGCTAGCTGAGACTAAAGGGCTCAACTGTTACTGATTACATACAGTAGAGAAGGAAAGGAACAAAGCCAGACACGTGCAAGGGTGAAACACAGATTTTGGGATACACAGTGATGTTTTGTGTTTTCAGTACTGATAATACAAATCAAGTGTGTTGTTTTTGCTCAGATTTTGTAATTACTGTCCTATCTGTTCTGGGAAAAGAATTCAGCTGGTTTTATGATCATTATTAAATTGATTACATATAGTATAACTAATCCAAATAATAAGAGTCATGCTGATGTCCCTTTACACTGATCTACATTCAATTTAGAATTCATCTTCTTTTTCTTTTCTCATTATTATTCTTTAGGATAGCAGAGCTGTTTCCTATTTAGCAGTGCTGTTTCCTATTTTGCCCCTGATTCTGCGTCTGTTTGCAGTCTCTGTTTCAGAGATTGCAGATGGACCCTTTGGAGCGAGAGTGGTTACGGTGTGCAGCATTAGGGAATGCTTCTGGCCTACGCCAGCTTCTGCTGCAAGACCCTACCCTGGCCCCCAAGAAGGTGAGTCCCTGCAGCCCTCTCTCATCCTGAAAAAAAATCACCACTGAACAGTTCTGCTGCCTGTACTATAATGCTCCCCTTAAATTAAATGTGATATGAAAGAAACTATTCTTGTCATTGTGAAAAACAGCACAGCACACAGTGAACCACAACCTCTACATTTTACCCATACACTCAAACACGTGCAGCAGGAAGCAGCTATCAAAAGCACCCGGGGAGCAGTGACAGGGATGGTACCTTGCTCAAGAGTACCTCAGGGCAACCTACCTGCCTGGGATTCAAACCCACGATCTTTTGATCCTGGGGTAAACTCCCTAACCACTAGGCCACCACTGCTCCAAAAAGCTTATCCCTTCTTGAAAAATAATGTATTATTGTATATCTTGGCAGATATTTGCTTTGAAAGTAATTGGTAGCAGATAGATGATGAAAGGGGGGGTCCTCAAGTTGCGACACAACAGTGATGTAACACAAACCTTTGTGTAAGTCGAAGCATGAATGAGCGTTACATTTTACATTTACAGCATTTAGCAGATGTTCTTATCCAGAGCGACTTCCATTTCCTAATTACAGGACAGCCCCCCTGGAGCAACTCGGGGTTAAGGGTTTTGCTCAGGAACTCAGTGTTGCTAATGCTGAATGGTGGTTGGTCTATAGGCCCGTATGCAAGTTTCCTACCACTAGACCAACATCACCCCAGTTGTA
The DNA here is from genome assembly GCA_017165825.1 of Hepsetus odoe. NCBI lineage: Eukaryota > Metazoa > Chordata > Actinopteri > Characiformes > Hepsetidae > Hepsetus > Hepsetus odoe. Next base: position 15,773,401 of record CM029372.1, on the reverse strand, counting down.
TGTGTTTCGCATTGTTCTGCTGTGCGTGCAGCCAACAACTAGTTCTGTGTAGTCTTGTAAGTCCGACGCAAATGGCGTAAGACAAAACACTAATGTCTCTGATTTTTAATGGGAGTGAGAAGTCGTAAAATCGAAATGTACGTCGTACGTCTGTTGTAAATATGAATGATGAAGTATAATGAATTATATAATGTGAATTTGCTCTGGAGGAGCAACATTCATAACACTACAACATTTGTTCTTACATCTTTTTAATCTAAATCCAGGTAGATCAAGTGCTATATTGTATAAAAATGAGATATCGACATTGACAAATATTTACAAATATCAGTTATCACATTGCTCCACACTTCCCTTATTGATTTAAAAAAAAATTTATTAATTGAGCGCTTTCCTTTTTCTTTGTATAGTAAGGTGGACTTCACTCACGTTAAGTTATGTTTACTCATTGCTTTAATGCCTCTGTTTAAATGTGTATTGTGAAATGATGCACACAGTCATGCTGAAACAATAGTGTGAAGCATAATTTAAGATAAAATTGTAAAAGATGTGAATGATTGTGTGAAACACCACGAGGAGGAAGACATGGCAGGAGGGGATGAAAACGGTCAGACAGGAACAGATATTCTTTTGACCAGGAGCACTTTGTTGCCTGATAGTGTTGAAAGGCCATGCGCTTCGCTTTGAAGGTGAACAGAAAAATAAATAAAACTCATTGATGATTTCCAGATATTGTTTGGCCCCTGGATGTGTACAAAGCATGGATTGGCTTAAACTTCAGAAGCCTCTGGCCCCAAGGCTGTCCAATCTGTTACTTAGGCTACAATAACACGCACTTCCGAAACAAGGGTGTAGAGGGACACGGAGAGAGGAAGAAAAAGAGGAAGGTGGTAAATGACTGTCTGGTTGTAAATCATCACATATGTGCCATGCAGCAGCAGGCTTGGGCTCTACAGGTATGGGGCCCAAAGCAGCTGCACTTATTAAATTTCCATGAAGTTTAGTGAATTTGCAGTTCAGTGGGGTTAACAGAGGCAACAGGGAGTGGCTGGCACTGCTATTGCCTGCAGCTTCTCTGTAAAGCAACTGACAAATGTGCTTGCTGCTTCGATCGCTACTGCTAACACGAAAAGATTTCTCAAAGCATTTAGAGCATCTCACAATTGTTTGCACAAGCTATAGCAGTTCTGCGAGATATAATTGCAGAATGAAAAATGCCTTAATAATGAACTGATACCCAGTTCCTCATGTACTGCTTGTTGTTCTGTTAACAACATTAACATGAAATTTGCTTGCCATGTTAAAACTAGGCTTGATTGCCAGGCTCATGACTGCAGTTTATCAATATTGTTAAGCTTATTTTATAACACTGCAACATGGGTAGCACTTCTTTCATATTTTCACAGCACAGCACTTCTTTCATATTTTCACAATACTTCTTTCATATTTTTACAAAACAATAAGAAACGCACATCTTTCCCTTCGAGTACTGACACTGTAGAACACACAACATCTTGATGAGTGTTAAAACTGATGTTCTTGTCTGTTTGTCTGTTGGCTGTGAAAATACTTATTCTCTGCAGAGCTACTCATTGTAGTTAGTTGTTTTGAGGCATTTTATATCTCTGTTAAACTGTCCAGTTATGGGATATATGGTATCATTCTAGCAACTTTGTTTAGTAGACCACGTAAGTATGCACTCCTACTCCTTGTAATATACATATTGTTTGATATTTTTCTATTTTTTCATAATCTATTTTTAAAAAGCTTCTGAAATCTACCAACATTGGGGACTGAGGTCATCCATAGCTGCATGGATGTATTCTTAGTGGGTGTAGGGGGCAGCATCTAAATGATCATTTATGTATCTACATAACATGTACAAATTATGAATATACGTTTCAATAATTTTAGAAAAAAAAAATACAAGGCTATCAGAAACATGTAGCCCATAGCCAGGACATAGTCATTCCGTTGATGTTGATGGTAATGGTAATATAAAGCTGTTTCAGATCAATGTGTATCACTGTTACTGCCTTAATAAGGGGTATAATAATGTATTCTGTCTCACACATGCTGGTCTTTCAGCTGGAGGTGATTTTATTAAAGCCTGTGTGATCTGCTGAAGGATTCCTTCCTAGAGTCACTGGGTTCCTGCTTTTGTAGCTCAAGGGTGTGAATCTGCTAAAGCTAGAGAGCATGCATGTATCTAACACACTTTATGTTGGCATGCATGCAGAGATGCCTAAGTACTGCTTTTGTGAGGCTTATGCTAAACTGCACCAAGGCAGGGCATTTTCAAAGAGCACACAAGGTTTTCTTCTCTCACCAACAATACATTTTCAAAAGAGGAGCCTGTTCAAAAACACCATCTATATTGCCCTTAAAGATAAGCCAGGACACATTCATCTGATCTGGCCTTAGATGTGGCAGTCAAAGGCGGCCATATTGAGTGGCCCCCTTTTACTCCTCCAGTCCCCCCAGGTCAACATTAATGGCCAATGCTCTTAACCAGGATCTGATAAAGGAGATAGTGTTGATGGGATAGACAGCATCTTATATGGCCATCGAGATTGAGAGACAAAAACTCATAGGAAAGGTTAATCTTGAGCCCTTATCAATCAATTACATTTGGCTTTTGTGGAATTAATGGTATGGCTTGAATTGCTCGAGAAGATTGGAAGGCTTTGTGTGGTGAACTTGGCATTGGTGTCTCAGGGGGGGGAAAGGAAGCATTTTGTGTTTGAATCATCAGCAGCAGAATGATTAAAACTCCACTAGCTGAAGATGATACAGAGGAAGATAACAGATCCTATCAAATTAATCAGCGAGAAAGATGTGCCTACTCTCTTTCCCCTTCAGTTGCTTTGGATCGCTTGTGAAAGTTCAAAATGCCAGCCAATTGGGACTTAATTGTAGGACCTTTTGCTTTACAGTCCCTGAACATGTTTTATGTATTTAGCTGTGATATCTACAATCTCATTACATCCTCTCTTTTTTTTCTACAATCGCTTCTTCAGGACTTTGTCACTGTAAGTACAGAGGCAGCATTGTTCTTTTAACATATTTTGCTGTATTCTTTAGATTCCCTTTTCCTTTTCCTTTTATGTTTTTATGTTTTTTCTAAAAAGATAGAATAAAGGTGCTTAAATTTGTCCTGGAGCCGCAGTGTTCATAAGTTTAGTGACTTTCCTGTTGAGAGGAACTAAACCAGTTTCTGTGTACTTCTAACTAGCTCATCCTCAATGCATTTTGGAAAACAAAACGTATTGAATTTTTACTGCATTAACATTTATTGGAAAATGGATATATTCACAGAGACCCAGCCAAAACTATGCAGCATGTGTGTATATAGAGGGACATCTAACACAGAACACCTGGGCAGAGGAGGAGACAAGAACAAGACAGGGGTGGGGATGGGCAGGACTAATGCAAGAAATAAACAAAAGCACATGAAATAACGAGAAAAAGAAAAGGCGAGGGCAAAACCTGACACCGCTTGATGTCCATCTTAAAAGTGTTCAACTGATTCATTTAATTTAATAATGCAAAATTGAGGTGCCTTTGCTCAGTACTCTACAGTTTGGCTGGAGGGTTGAGGTGAGATCAGACCCAGGGTGTCTTACAATGAGAAATATTAAAATGTCTGTGGTCTCAGCTGCTTTAACAGAAAGCAAAATGAACATGAGGTAATGCAGAGAGGCAGATCTGTGGAGATACTTTGTACTCAATTGTCCTCATCGTGTCTTTATGCCGTTCCTTCTACAATAAGACACTCGGGAAAGCAGATTTGTAAACAATAACAAACAAGGGCTTGGTAATCTCCTTAAGAGAAATTAATGAAGGGGGAAGAGAGCCAGAGGCTTTAGAAGGGCCTGGCTGGATACTGATCCTGCTCTGATCACATAACCGGGGAAGGTGAGTGGAATGGAAGGATTAGGCAGAAAAGTTCCCACTGGAATGAAATACTCATCTCCCACCCCCAAAACTTCAAAACACTCCAAGCTTTGAAATGGGAGTAGGTGTCCCTAATCCCCTCTGTGGATGTTAATCTATGTACCTAGATTAGGCTCTGTCTGTAGTCTCAATTTTGGTCAATGCACTCATCTTGGGATGATAAACCTTTGCACTGTAATGTATCTGTAAGAACTGAGTGGGTTGAATTCAGCTTGTGTTCAGTTTGTATGTGGATTTAGTCAGGTCTTAAATTAATCACACTATTGGAATAGACTGGAAGAGCAATGATGTTAAATCAAATCATTACTGAACAGTTTGTATCTGTTATAAGATAACATCATCCTGGAAAGCTTATTGGGATAAAGCCACTAAAATTGCGTAGAATTTGTTTATCATCATTGTCATTACAAAACCTTGTAACTCCATTTTCTGCAATCTTTTTGAGATTTGAGAAAAAATGCAATATTTAATATTTAAACAATATTTCATTCACATGTAATGTTAATGGAATGTAATATTTCACTTTTCCACATGTTCTAACGTCTCGGCTGCTTTATTGTAGGATGTGTGTAATGATGTTTGTGTTTTTTCATGTTTGTCATGTTCTTACCTTTTTCTTTAAATTTTATTGCTGGGTATGCCAACTGTTCAAACACAAGGGGGTAAGTTTTTTCTTTGTTGATTAAATATTGTTTTTGTTTTTCTTGTTTTGTCCAAAGAATCTGTTTGATTTGAATAACATCCATCTACATAACTGCTTGTCACAATGATTTTTTCTGGTAAACTGACAAAGCATTTTTTGCAACTAGTGTATTTTTACACACGCAAGACTTTTCATTTAAAGTCTTATTTTCCCTGTGCACTGTGAAAACATGAAAGTATAAAAAGCTACCGTAAAATTCGAAAAAACACGGTCATGGTGTTTCGCAGCTTTGGGCGTTTTCTATGCAGTATTTGCACTCTTGTTTGACATTAATAATTGCTAGGATGGGATATTTAATTCATGATAATCTGTGTGTCTGGGACACACTCTTCCCAGTGTGTGCTAGTGCGACAATCATCATTGTGTGTAATTATAGTCTAATTACACGGCAATTATTACTTTAACAAACACACATAACTCAGGCAGCCCTAAAGGCAGGCACACACCTCTCTACACTGCTCGTCCAATGGGAGCACATGATTGTTTTAGTATGGAGTAAAAGGATTAAACTCTGTGCTGGAGTTTTCATTTATCCTAATGCTGCCTTGCTTGCCATTTTTCAGTGGCCTTTGTGTGTTTACAAAAACCTGAATTTCACACTGCTGCTGAGTAAATTTGCCAAACTGATCACGAATGATCATTGTTAAAAATAGCATGATCCATAGTTTCACAGAATTTCAACATTTCTCCATAATTAGTTGATATACTTTATTCTGGTATCATATACATTTAAAATGCCTTTTTTGTTGATCTTTCTGTAATTAAGCCTTTATACAATTTACAGGGAAGCTACTTTTACATGATGTTATTAATAAATAATGCAAAAAAGGTGTTAATTGGAGAATGATATTTCCATGGTTTTATCCCATTCATTTGAATGGAGATCGTAAAATGCAGTCATGGTATATCGAGTAGTTCCATATGATCCCTCAACATTAGCTCACTCACCATGAAATAATTGAATGTTATCACTACAGTTGTTATGAGAGGCTGCTAGTGTTGCTCTTTTGTGTGAGGCCACAGGAGTTTTTAAACAGGTCCATATGGTGAGAGCTGTCTGGCTTTGAAAGAGAGCAGAGTAGTGGTGGTCCTTATACTCTCAGCCCCTCTATTGAGCTTTAGCAGGGAGGCTGAGTTTAAGCTGTCCTTTCACACTGAGAATAAAAGAGAGTGTGTCCATCTGGCCTGCAGTAAAACGCACACACACACACACACACATACACACACACACACACACACACACACACACACATAGACAAGACAAAAAGGAGAGCCCAACCTACCCTACTACATAAAAAAATAAAAAACGAACAATTACTTTTGTCATGAAGGCCCTATTAAGGGAAAATTATCTAGTTTTAAATAAGAGTTTAATATTATACATTAACATTTATGTATTGATGTCATTTATTCTCCAGTTCATACAGTCAGCACATGAAAACTAAACTGCAAAATAAGCTATTTTGATCTGATTTTTTTTGTAAAGACAAAAAAGTGCCTTTACCTTCATCCGATTTAGTGTACTACAGTTTAGCCCTGTCTACCTAAGTTAAAGTAAGGAGTGTCTGGACTCACTTTTGAATGAGACGCTGTACAAGGCAGTCAGTTACAACAAAGATCATTTATATGCAAAGGTTAGGCATAGTTTTAAAATAACCTGATTCTAAGAGACTGTGGTTGTAAACTGATCATGAAAAAATGTAGGGTATGGACCCTTTAATATGGGATGTGAATTTGGCACCAAACAAGCGACTACCTCCTTTAAAAGCATTCATTCAATAAAGCCCACCGAGAACCGTTCTGGCCTTGATAGAGTAAATGTTGCACTCTGTAGGACAGTGCAGGGACGTTAGAGATGGGGAGCAGACAGTGGAGGAGGCAGGGAATTTCTCAATGGGCTGTGTCAGTGTGAATTAACCAAAGAGCTGTCAGCACAGTCAGGAGTGTAGAAAAGAGGGCTTGTGGGGTCAAGGTGGTCCGCCAGCTCTTGTGTGACAAGATACATAGTTTCTTTTCAGCTGCTCGAAGATTACAGGTTACTATAGTTTCCCTCAGGCGCGACTCAAGCATTCACTTAATCTGCTCAGCATCGGTTAAAGGGTGGCACTGATCTGGGCTGGATAAAGATTGTGTTGAGAAAACTGGGGAGGAGAATTTCACAAAAGCCAAAAGCACGGCTGCTATGCTGCAGCTTTGATGGCATCTTCAGAGGGAATGCAGTTTGAGCAGTAGCTCACTGAGCCCTGAGCTGCTGGATAAATAATCTGACATGGACACCGACACTGCTGTGGAGAGGGACATCACTGACCAGATAGAATTAGCCAATCTCCATCTCTCTCTCTCTCTCTCTCTCTCTCTCTCTCTCTCTCACTCTCTATCTCTATCTCTGCTTTGTCGCTTCCTCATTATCTTTCGCTTTCTCTTTGGTCTCTTGCAGCTTTTGGTTCAGTGACCTGACAAACACACAAACACATATACACGCATACAAACACACTGAAGTGTTTTAAATGCTTCTTTCTTTGTTTTTTTTTTGTTTGCTTCTTTGATTGATTGATTGTTTGTTTATTTCTTTCTTTACTTCTCACACTCTTCCTCTCTGCTTCTCTCCTTACTCTCTCAATAGCACACACACATGCACACACACACACACACACACCTACACACAAACACACAAACACAGACATATGAAATGCTTCCAAATTAACATTGCCACATGTTCTTTTTCTTTTGCATAACTTACATATGATCTGGACTAAAGTTTGTAAGTATTCTTCATTTCCTCTTAAAGTAGGTCTTTAGTTTGAAATCAAATTTGTACATTATTAGAATAAGTGGTGTAGTCATGTAATATATTTTGTACAAATAAATAACTGAATGTGCATGTAAAACACAAGTACATTTAGTGCCATGATATAAAAGCTGACAGAACATCCTGCTGTTTTATAGTCATTCTAATATTTCATATTCTCTGAAGACTGAGGCATGCTGAGAATACCAAGCTTCCAACTCTGTCACATATTAATCAGTGCACTCTTGTGTTAATATTAGTTAATATTCATTTCATCTTCCCATAGGGGCTCAGTAAGTGTGGCTACAATGTATAAAGTGAGTTAAATTACAGGAAAATTAAGTAAGTAAAGTGTCTCTACCTTTCTGACAGGATGTAGAAACAGGCAAAGGTGTCCTTGACTCTGGCTCTTTAGTGCGGCCTCACTGAGCTAACATTGTTCAGAATTAGTCTGTATGCTAATGACCAGCAACAGTGCATGTCCATTCAGCTCAGGCCAAATCTGCTTATGTAAATGGGCCATGAAGGCAGCTCCAGTGAGGTGCTGCTCAAACGGACCTTAAAACAGCCTAGTCACTCTTACATTGCAAACAGCCAGAAGGAGGAGGTGCACTTCTTACTGGGGGATTGGCTTACTTTCTTTTTCAATGAAATACTACTTTTGAAGCAGTGGAAACTGTCTAGCATCTTTTATATTGCTTCTGTCCAGAATAAAACCTTGTATCTCATTCTCATTTCACTTTCACATCAGGCGACATTTACACTTTGTTAAAATTTTATTGAACCAATAGAAGTGGTCCAGAATGACTTGGATTACAGCAGATTGTTCTGATTGTTTTTTGCTTTCCCTATAAAATTATGTGGCTTATAAATTATATTAAAATTATATTGAAAATATGAGGTTTTGTCCCAGTGGTGACGATATTTTTACTGATAATATTTGTTAAAAACAGCTCTAATTCAAAGGTAATTTTTTGAGGAGCAATGTTAGGATCAGACAAGGAGCTCTACTTCAGGGAATCCACTCTCCTGTACAGTTTGTAATATAAATAATAGAAAGTCCAGAGCACATCTTGTCCAGTTGATTCAAGAATTTGGCTGTTGTAACAATGCTGTACAGAAATTCTAGGAGTCGCCCTGCCTCATTCACGTTGTTCAAGAATGTTCTTCATTAATACTGTATAAGGGTAGCAGTATTTATGAAGCACATGGTTGTAGAACACGTTCTAAATGTGTTCTAAAATGTTCTCTACATCTGCACTGTATTCTTCTCCTACTTATTTGTTGTGGTTTTTATTAATATTCTCTTCTAATCCACTGTTTTCTAGATTGTTCTCCAATCATCCACAGTCTTTAAGAATGTTCTGAAGTTTCTGATTAGTTGCTGCAATGTCAGAAAACATTTATAGCTAAACTTTGCAAAATGGTTAATGTTGGGAAATTGTGCTCAACCTCACTCTAATATGTAAGTGCAAAACATACGACAATGATCAAATGTTAAAGCGTTCAACAGCCACTAGCTTGGTGAAAAAGTGTGATGTATAGTTTGTGTATATTAATAATTCGCTTTCAGTAGCTGCCCCCTGCTGCACATGCTTGTGTGTGGGTTAAATGCAGAGGTGTAATTTCATTGTGGTTCAATGTGTGTTATGCTGTGCTTCACAATGACAAGAATCAGTTTTATTTTCATTAATCTGAGGTCATTCCTCTTGAGTCTGTATCTTTATTTCTCCGAGCAGAAGAGCAAAGCACAAACTTTCTTAAAACTGCAGGGTCCACAATGTCCAGCATCTTATAATATGCATAAGTAATTGAAGAGATTTTTCTCAAAATCATACTAAGTTGTGATATTGGAGCAAAGTGAGCTTTTCAGATCCAGGAGGAGTGCAGCGCTGTGAATATACTTGCATTTTTGGGAAGCTGTGTGATTGACAGTATAGATTTGAGTGTGTGTGTTTCATCGTGTGTGTCTGTATGTGTGTATTTGTGTGTGTATTTGCATGTGTGTGTGTGTGTGTGTGTGTTTGTGTGTGTTTGCAGACAGCGCTCCATTGGGCAGCCAAGCAGGGACGCATAGAGACGGTGGACATGATGGCCCGCTCTGGTGCAGACGTCAACCAGAGAGCGGTGAGAGCTGACAGGAGTCTGAGCTCCTACTGATACACTCACATTTACACCTCTGCAGGAGCTCCCACACACAAATACACACCCCACACACTCACACACTCCCAAATATGAACTAAGCACACTCAGAAAAGAATATCTCTCCTGAGGTGTCCTAACTGTGCAAGACCTTATTATATATACGCGTTGTTATATATTGTACACAGGAACACATGTTACACATGTTATCTACCTCATTATTGTACTCATGCCATGTACAATAATTACTAAACATAAAAACAACAAAAAAAACGTATATAATATTAAAAGAATTTTTATCATAGAGGATGTAAAGCTGCATTTGCTCTTATTACTTGATGGGCATGGTTTCACAAGTCAGTAAACACACACACACACACACATAAAAAAGAATGGTACCAATTATTGCCATATATGATTTTGGTAAAAATTGTGATGTTCAGCAATTCAACCAGTTATTTGGTTAGTCAAGCATTTAGGGGGAGTTTACTATTAGTTTTATCAATTTTAAGTGCGAGATAAGACCACAAAGACATGTTTTGCAACCTGTCCTTACCATTCAATGAACATTTTGTGACAAATTAATAAATAAAGGCAGTTTAGAAATTTTTGTTTTCCTGTAAAGTTACCATTTTGGAGACAGATAACCATTTGGCTGTGTTTTAATCACTCTCTGATATGTGGCCTCAGGTCAGGAGGCACTTTCGCTCTCATTTAGACTGTCGCACTTAATTGAATGAAGCAGTCTATTAATCATAGATGCTTGCCCAGAAGAATATGTGTAGGAGCACCGAGTTCAAAATCAACCTGAAGCTGCTGCAGGGCGCTTCTACATTGCCTTCTTTGACTTTGCATAAACATCATCTTGCATTTATTTATTCAAAAACGTGCGCTTACAGAGCAGCAATCCAAATGTGGACAGTTCTGCTTGGGCCTCACTACCAGTTCATGCATATTCCAAATCACACCATCTTATCTCCATTTAGGTTTGCCCAAGTGCACAATGAAAATACAAAGAGAATCTTTGTGCTTCTGGCATTTTTCTTCCTTTATGTCAAGGTGAAATAGTCATTCATGCGTTTTATCTGGCCCTTAGCATCATGGCCCTCACCCACATTGTTATGCCATTTCATTTTGTCCCATCACCTTTCAGTGTGAACAGATCCAGATGGAGAAGTGAAGGCTGAATCTTCTCTCTGCCTGGGGCTGACCTTACCACTAACTCTTTATAGAAGTTGAAAGCTTTTTTTGCTATTAACTCTGTGTGTGTGTGTGTGTGTGTGTGTGTGTGTGTGTCTGTGTGTGCCCATGAGTCTCCCTCTTTTTTGTTTGATAATATGTTAATACTGTATTTTTCATTTTCTTCTATCCATCATGTGTATGCACTTGTTTTGTGTGTGTGTGTGCGTCTCTAAGTTTTTGCTGTGCATCACTTGTATACGCTGGAAGGGTGAATTATATGCACAGGGCAAAAATATACTATCATGACCATTTAAAACATTTTGCCAATGCATATATTTGTGTGATGTTATCCAATGCTATATATACAAAATGTAATGAATAATGAGTAAAAATGATTCATTAAGATTCACAGAGATTCAGATTTCATAAGATTTTTCAGATTCACTCACCATTCTCCCTTACTGTGCATCACCAATCCCATTTAAATAGGACTGATTTTGCTCTCTATGGATTGCAATGGATCAATGGATTTGCAAGCAAATTGTATGCCTTTAGGCTGTTGGAAAAACAGTCATATGCATGCTTTTTTCAAAAAAGAAGACCTACAAAATGTATATATAGCTTAATAAAGCTCTATATGGTAATGCAGGTATATTGTTGTAGCACAGCAGCGCAGTGGGTAGCGCGTTTGATTCTCAAGCGGGGTGACCCGGGTCTTGGAGTTAACATGTTCTCCCAGTGTCTGTGTTTCCACTGGCTGCTCCAGTTTCCCTGCCATCCAAAGACATGCACATTAGGTGGATTGGAGAAGCTAAATTGTCTGCTGGGTGTGAGTGTGAGTGTCAGCCTTGCAATGGACTGGTGACCTGTCCAGGGTGTTTCCCCGCCTTTTGCCCTGTGGGAACTGGTATAGAGTCCAATCATATAATCAGGACAAGCAGCTAAAAAAATGATTGAGAGAGTGAGTAAGTGAGAGGTTTGTTGTGGCTTTAACTCCCAGCACTGGAAGTGAGAATAATAATCATGTTTAAAGCACTTTTTACAGGCTATTTAAGAATAGAATAGTATTTGAGCTGTGCAAGTGTGTGCGCTTTGTAAATGGCTAGTCTGTTTAACGATGTGTCTATCGCAGAAACTTGTATCACGATAATGATGAAAGTATAATTAGTCTTGCAGCCATTAGCACTTGTCTGTATGGAAGCTCATGAGCCTCTTTCTCCTGCATCCGACTCCTGTGTGTCTGCAGGTTTATGCTGCCCATCATTTGTGTTTATACATGCTGCCATGTGTGTGTGTGTGTGTCTGTGTGTGTGTTTCTGTGCACTCCCTGTGTGAAGGCAGCGGTGAATGTAATAGAGGGAAATTGTTGTGATTAGTTAATGGTTTCTCCGTCTGTTTCTCCTCGGCTGCTCTAATCTCTTCCTCTCACCCTGTCCGCCGTGATGTGCGTGCTGGAGATAATGTTTAAAGCCTTCACCAGCACAGCCGAGCACACACGCGCCTCTTATTGCCTTCATAATTACATAATTAACTTTTGCTCTCTAATCGTTATGGAGGTAATGGTGCTGTTCAAATGGAGCCCCTTCTGGGCAGGAAGGGAATAAAAAATCAATAATCCATAGAGTGCCATCAGGGCCTGGAGATGTCTCAGTAGGCTTCACTCACACGTCAGATGCTTCTTTCTTCTTCTTTATTTTATAAGCCTCCCCCACCTCGTTAAATGGATGTTATTTTTTAAGTGAGTTGTTCAGTTGTTCATTTATAATCAAGGTTTTTTAGTCTTTGACATGCAGTGGTAGATGATAGCTTCACAGTGGGGTGCAGAAAAAAGTCAGGCCGCCATAGTTTTTCTTCTCCCCCCCACCCTATATTACAAGTGCTTTATCTGAATAATGTCTCCCGCTCTCTGTCTCTCTCTCTCTTTTTTCCTTCCATGATACACTCCTTCTTCCTGACCTCTCACAGCACGTAAGTACACCCATTTATATCCACACGCCACTTAAAATGCCCGTGGTTCAATCTGTCTATCTTATATTCAGAAAATGCAGACTTATAGCTTTACGCTCCTCAGATGAATAGAGGCTCAGCGAAATATTTCCAAGGCCAAATTGCCCTTAATGTCAGTGTGAAATTAGGTTCCTGACCCTGGCTGGTGCTGTGCAGTATGCTTATTCTCTTTCTTTAATCTTCCTCCTGCCTACCCTGGCATACTGGAGCTGACGGCGGACTATGATGACATCCTTCTTTTTCTCCATCTGTCTCTCTTTCTCTCTTAAGGGGGTGAGTTCTATTTTAATATACCTGTGAAATGAGCCTGGCTTTAGCATAAACGTGCTTTAGATTCAAAGTGCTGTCACGCTACACACTGATTTGCTGTCCACCTATGAGAGGGGATTGTGCGAGTGTTAGGAGCTGGCATGCTATTGGAGGCCAAATCTCATCTCCCTGCAGGGACATTGAACAAATAGGTTTTATTAAAAATTCAAAAGGAAGATACTCCTGGATTTTCCAGCGAGTTATGGAGAAAGAACTGATGGGTTATGAATGGTGCTCACTACCTGAGGTATATTACAAAAGCTGTGCCGTACGGAGAAGTTTAAGGGGACCAAACCCCCTCCCTTTGAATCTAACCATATTGACCTCTAATCTTCAATACATAAATCACTCACTCTCCCCACAATGAGGTTTTTTTTGTGTCAGCACCCATGACGAAGTGCCAGACTATATCTGTGTGTATGAGTGGAGTTTTGTCACTCAGTCTCGTTAAAACAAACCCCAGTGTCTCACCTTGATCTCCACTGGCTCCTTTGCCCCCCTGGCCAGCTGCTCCCTGGCCTTTACTTACATTTAAAGTAAACATGAAGCTGAGCACATGAAAGTGTTAGTGACCTTTCCAAAAAATGTCAATCCTAGCACTCATGTAGTAATGAGGACTAGAGCAGAGGGAAGCCTACTTTAACCTTTAAGAGCAGCAATGCGATGGGAAAAGCATTATGCTAGAACGGTGGTTAGCAACATAGCTACATTGCAACCCTTGACTGATGCCACCAACAAGCTTAGTAATTTACTGTTACTGTATTAAACTTAGATTAAGCTGTATAATACATGTGCAGGATGGCTCTAAATAAACTATGTCTTAAGGAGTTGTTCATATTTATTTGATTATTTGTTGATTGATTGTTGATATTAATTATTTCTCACATACTTAGTGATGATGAATCAAGCTTATATGACAATATGTATCTATCTCTAGAGAGTATGGGTTCACTATATTAATACAAATTTGGAAGATCTGTTGGTATTATTATTATTGTTGTTGTTAATAATAATAATAATAATAATAATGCAAAATAGCTGTAACATATATACATGAAAGTTTAAATAGACATTTTTAATGTATCTTATATTCTGTGACATATTTGTTACTCTCTCTCAAATGTATAAATGTACATTTTTATTATAATTCTTTTAATTTTACACAAAAAAACAATTAGCCATAATCGTTATAATATAATATAATATAATATAATATAATACAATTCTGAGTGCATGAAATTAATTATTCAAGCTAATTATTCTAGCTATATACAGTACCCTTCAAAAGTATTGGAACATGAGAGACTGACCAGTATTTGTCATTGAACAGGTGTGTCATGATTGGTTGTTAAAATTATACACAGCTCCTGACATCTTCTTTCAGTTGAAGATATGGATTTCACCTAAGAATACTGCATTTGTTGTTAAAAAGGGAAAGCCAACATAAAGACCGGAGTGCCTTCTATGGGGAAAAGCATGACAAGCTGAAAAAAGAGAAAAGATCCAGTTAAACCATTTCGCAATCACTGGGCATAACCAGCAAAACTATTTGAAATGACAGATATTGAATTTGTTGTTCAAGAAAAATAACAACAGCTGATGACAGGCATTGTATGTAACAATGGTAAAGAAAAATCCCGTAACAACAATGATGACATCATGACATCATGAACAACCTCCACAGCGCCAGGGTGGAGGAATCACAACCTAGAATCCACATTATTACTCCTTCCAATGAATACAATATTTTGAAAATATATTCTAATAAATAGAAATACAAATAAATATATTTAAATTTTATTTGAATAACTATTTATTAGGCTGATTTTCTTTTTTTTTTTTTATTATTTTTATATTTTATTTAGCCCACAAGTATTTGTGACGCTGCAGTGATGTGACAAGGTCTTATAGATCATATGATTAGGTAGGTGTGGTATTTGTGGTGATCAAAAGATTTTAAAACTATGCAGTCCTGCTGCTTCCAACTGAGGGGATACAAACCCATTCAACTTATCATTCACTACCTCTCTCTTCCTTTTCATTTCCTTTTGTGCTTATTTTAGTACTTCTTCTAATCATGTGGCCCATTAGTGTTTTAAGTGATGCACCAAAGGAAGACGAGCACTAACAAAGTGACAACAGAAAGATATTGCAGAAGAAAGAGATGACACAAAACGTGCATTTATCTCAGCGTTTCCAGGAGCCTTTTTCTCCATGTGAAAAAGCTCCCCTGCAGAGTGTTAACGTGCAGTCAGAGACACGGCGCTCCTTTAAGCATCCAGCCCATTCAGTGCAGCCATCACTGTAGTGGAACCGAACCCCACTGACTGTCTCGCTATGTGGCCTCCTCCACCAAAACCTGACTATCACTGGGTTCTCCTCACTGTCTGTGGCAAAAAATAAACTGCTCTTTGCAGAGAGCGTGTGGAGAATGAGTGAGTGACAGCAGCTCTGTTAGGGGGCTGGCCAGTGTTAATGTGTGGGCCTGCAAATGACAGGCGTTTGGTAGAGTCTCCCGCAGCACAAACAAGAAGTGCCCGTTGCATACACTGGCATGTAAAATGATGTCCAGCTGCTTTTTAATATCACAATCGACTGACAGACGCAATGGGGCAGTGAGAGTGGCTGTCAGTTAACTCCCTGCCGCAATGCACAGATGTGTGTTAACGTATATTCCATGTGAGCTAGCAGGCTGCCTCGGGCAGATGTGGACCTGCAGGAAGATGACCAAGTTGTTTGATGTGTTGTTTGTCTGTTTGCATGTTTGGGTGTGCATGCCTTTGTGTGTTTACAGGGATACACTCCACTTCATCTGGCCTCTCTGCATGGACATGCTCACATCATTCAGCTTCTGCTTAATAACTACAGTAAGTCATTGTTACTAACACAAAGGGGCCATAAAAGAATCTCATCTGGTTCCCTAAACCAGTATTAGGGGACTGCTTCTTCAAATCATCATTTTTGCAAACACATACAAATGTGAAAATTTTTAAAGTTTAATCTTTAAATCACTGTTTTTTCTTGTTTTATTTATTAAACGGCACATCTGGTCCAAGAGCCACTGAAGATCCTTCGTTTTAAGAGTTGATGTCCTTTAAAAACAACCCTACTTCACAGTCCTTTGTGTTTGATTTTCTTCAGCATGATGAAAAAAAACAGACATGTGTATGAAAGTGACACCATTAGATTTTAATTGCATACTTCACTGACCAAAGCTTTTATGTATGTTATGGCGTAATGAATGATTTCGAAGCAAAAGCTGAATAATAAGAGTTTAACAAAAGAAACCCTTGCAAAAAATTCCACCTCTGTCCTCTTTTACTGTGAGCTAGCTCTCATCCTCACTAATGAAGCAAACCACTGAGTGTGTCAATAGAGCAATTCATTAGAACAGTCCCTTGAGATTCATTGACTGGACGGTGTGTGTGTGTGTGTGTGTGTGTGTGTGTGTGTGTGTGTGTGTGTGTGTGTATGTGTTATTGTGTATGTGTGTGTGTTATTGTGTGTGATTGTGTGTGGTTGTGTGCATGCTGCAGTGTGTGTTTGTAAAAGCCCCTAACACAGAATGGATGCCCATATGTCGTGTGTTAGGGAAACACCCAACTCTGTTGTGTTTGTAATTCACTAAAACACATATGGCCCAGGTCACTATTAGCGCACACCTCCTCTGTACACACAACAGAGTTTCCATATGGTGCATGGAAATGGATACTCCATGGTCTGCCACCATCACCTACTGCTCTACTGGACCCTGCAGAGAGAGGGAGAGAGAGAGAGAAAAGAAAGAGGCATCACTGTAGTTTTTTTTGGACGTATTTAAGGAAATACTAATACATTTTTCAAGCCAATCTCTGTGTTGCATCTGAATCATACAGTCATTTGCCTGGGATAATCTTTTCAACATTTCCCTCGGACATATAACACTATTATAACAGAAAATAATAATAATTATAGTAGGATTCTCCTGCTCAGGGACTTATAAGGGTGTTATATGGGTTGCATCAGTGGTTTTTCTGTTCTTGCCTAAGTACAGAAACACTTCAAAAGCAGTGTGTGGGTTAATGGGCTTAGATGCTATAGATGGAAAGATTAGATTAAAAATGCAATGATGCTTGTTTTTTATTTTTTATATTATTTTAAAGGCTCTGAATGGACTGAAGCCAGTAAAAAGGCAGGGCAGTTGTTGTGAAAGCTGACCAACATACACTTAATTATTTCCTTACGTTTTACCTTTTCACTAACTTACTTTAGACTATGTGTTTTAGTTTACCAGATATTACTAAGTATCTGTAGAGATACGAATTACACATATTTGTCGATAACAAATTATGACTAACCAGTCTTCATAGCCTGAATTAGTCACTCATTTTTAAAGAGCGTATTGCTTTGCCAGCTATGTACCATGGAAAGTGTCCACATCATCATAGGGAATCCCAGTAAACGGATAGTGAGAGTTTATCCAATGCACCAGTATTCATCTCTAATATCACACAAGGATGCAGCAAAACACACAAGCTAATTAACTTCCTGGCATTAATCAAGAGCGGATATCCGGAGGTCTCTTGTTGTCTGTGGTTATAAATTGAGTGGTGCTGTGGCACCGATTCTCAATCACAGTGATGGGTGCGCAGCTGCCAGGCCTTTACCCGAGCAGGACCAAACCAATGAGCCATGCCCAGTCAAGCTGGCACAACTGCGCTCTCCCTGCACTGTTAACTAACTGACCAGATTGCGGAGTGTTTACTGAATGACGGGTGTTATTTACAGTTTGCTGAAGCACATTAGCATCTTTCACAGTTTATTTGTCAATTAGTGAGATGACACGGCCTGTTTCATTTTTATTGTAAACATTTTTCCTCTTTCTATTAAGGCAATGAGATTTTTAATCATGACCTCCTTTATCTAATATGTAATGGTATACATATTTGGGGAAATACAAACATGTTTTGTTTTAATGAAATAGTTCACTTAAAATTGCATTCATGATTTTTTTCCCACTTACCTCTGATATAAGTGAGGCTAATGTTGCTAACAAATACTTGAATTCAGTGGTCACTCAAATGCATGCACCACAGCTTTTCTCAATATACAGCCAGCTCTAGGTTAAGGTGCAGAAGGCTTGTGGATGAAGTGTAGGATAGAGTTGGACTTTCTATAAAAATAACCACAACTTACAGGGA
This sequence comes from Hepsetus odoe, assembly GCA_017165825.1. Lineage (NCBI taxonomy): Eukaryota > Metazoa > Chordata > Actinopteri > Characiformes > Hepsetidae > Hepsetus > Hepsetus odoe. The sequence continues at coordinate 15,755,133 of CM029372.1, read as the reverse complement.
ACCATTTCAAACAACACCCAGGCTGGTTTTTGTAAAGCATGCATAAACTGGACTGTGTCCAAAACCACATGGATAATTCTGAGCCATCTTAATAAGCAGCTATATGTGGTGTGAGTGGACTTACAACTTAAACATTTCACCACTACATATTGACTCTATGTCACAGTTTTACCAAGCAGTAATTCAGTGAGTGTGACTGAAGAAAGCTATGTCTGAACCTAATGTGTTGTGTGCGTGTTTATGCGTGTGTGAGTGTGTGAGTGTGTGTGTGTGTGTGTGTGTGGTGAGGAAACTGAATATAGTTTAACATGGTTATGAGCTGACTGCTTGCTGTGCCTTAAGCAGTATAGTCTAACACAGTTATAGGATTACTGCTGTGCTTCTAGAAACATAAGCCTCTCTTAGCGCCACAGAGCTTAAGACCTCCTATAACTGCATTAAAGTATGTACGATTTCTCTAGACACAGCAGAATCATATAACTCTGTTAAGAAGTTTGCAGTTTCTCAAGATACAGTGATGACTGGATGTCAATTTAAAAGCCTGCATCAGAAAAGCTGTGCAGCCTGCAGCGTGCTAGTCCACTTTAGAAACATGCATAAATCGCACCAAATTCCCAGCACTTTTTCCATCAGTTTTGAGCCAACTTCTTTTCTAGCTGCTACAAAGGGAACCAAATATCTGTCCCGAAGAGAAGTGCTCCATTGAATGTATTTGATTCAGATGCTGAAATCTAGGTCTATCTAGGTATGAGTAGTCCTGGCATTTTTTCTTGCATCAAATACATCAACACAATATTTTATTTCTAATTTGATATAATACATTTCACTAATGTAGAAACATTGTCAGTGCACTGAAATCAAAATAATTGAATATGATTTAATTGAAAGTTGTTTTTTTTTTAATCAGTGAGTGGACCCTTAATACAGGTGAAATACAGGAAAGAAAGAAGAGGCCAAACATGAACCAGATCTAAACTTCATATCAGTCCCAACAGCTCCACGGTTGGTCAAACTTCAAAACCCATGTGAAAGTAGGAATTCTTTGTACCCAAATATGGAATGCCTCCATGTTGGGTAGTAATGATAAAGAAGCAAAAGATGGTATTCTAGGAATCTTACTTACACATAAAATAAAACAGAAGAAGATAGAAAAGAATACTATATTAATAAAACAAGCAATAATATTCATGTGCAACTTACCTGATTGCTTCTTACGTTCCTTTAATGTTCTTGCTTTCCTTTCTAGATCTTTAAGTCCCAGGATCCCATGTTTATTAAAAAAATTCCTTTTCTCCATACATTTGGCCACATTCAATGCATCACTTTTTCAGTTTAAAGAGGCACACATTGGCAGTTTCCTCCAAACCAGTACCCCCTCTTTCCTGTGTTCTACACGTTGAGCTTTTGGCAAAGTTGGTACACCTTTACAAAGATACCTCACAATTTTTTGACCTTTCTGCAGACTCAGACTTTGTGTTGAGCAGTGCTGAACACTGCAGGAAAACCCTTGGGTCCTTTCTACTCATTATTCTAACCTCACACATGAGCAGGCAAAGCGGGGGGGAAGGGACTAGACATCACCATTAACAGCTAGTGGTTTTGGAGCATTTAACATATTTTAAATATATATTACATTTTTAATTAATTTCAGTTTAGATATATTGAATTAATAGATTTTTCTGCAATTCAGTTCTATTCAGTGTCTAGATCTTTTTGTTAGCTAGTAAAGATCTGTTCACATTAAAGCAGTTTTGTTGAAGTGAGTATCTTAATGTGCATAATGTGCTATTTATAAAATCCCAAAATGTTGTCACTCATTCAAAAAAAAAAAAAAAAAAACACAACAGGCTGTTACCACTGCCTGAAAATAGGCAAGTGATGACCTTTACTGCTAACTCTCTTTCTTTCTCCTCCTGTTTCTTTCTTTCTCACAGTCTTTTCGTTGTCTGCCCTCTTTTCAAATGCACAATCCCCCTCTCCCATTCAGTGCTATCTCAAATAATTAGCCTTCCATTTCTGCTGGGGTCTCTGGAGGCCCTGCGCCACTTAAAAGGGCGCTCGGTGTGGCCGGGCCAGGAGGGAGTTTAGATCAGCGCCCAATACTCAGCCCCTAATTAACCACCCAGGTATTAGAGTTGCGCCCAGATCAGCCTGAGTCCATATGGCTGGAACGCCACCACTGTGATTATCACCGACGGACACAGGAAAGGAGGTGTGTGTGGGGGACGTCCCACACCTAGCGCAAAAGCAGAGTATATTATTTTTAATGACTCCCCAATGGTACAGATGACTGCGCATTTGTTATTTTAAAGTAGAAGCCTTTGTGCTTCATATGTCCTTGACCTCTCTTTAACATGTACTTGCCCTCTGCTTCTACATGAAAGTCGTTACAGCAAGGAAGAAAGAGCAAAAGTGAGAAAGCAAATGTAGGAGAATTTTGACAATAAATCTTTTATACTTACGCAGAGGAGCAGTAAGATAATATACTTTCAGTAAGTCTATTTAATCCAAAGTGTATTTAAGCAGGAACACAGATATTACTGCCTCTTCTCATGCACTCCCACATCGATGATCCCTCTGTCAACATTAAATCAATGCCTGCACTGTTTGGAATATATATTTCCTTGCTGTCCCCAGGAACAGGATCTCAGCGATCTGAAACAGATCTGCCCACTAATTCATATGAGTGCTATTGGAGTACTGACAGTGAATCGTTATAGTAAATGTGTTTATGTGTCATAGAGAGAAAAAAACAGATTGAGTTTGAAGCCCCCCGTGTTGGCGACAGCTGTATGGTAGTGGAACATTAAGAGCTCATTCATGTCTTTAATGATCCACATAATGGCTCTGTGTGTGTGTGTGTATGTGTGTGTGTGTAGGTGCGTGTGTGTGTGTGTTTGTATACATGGGAACACACCACAGAGTTATGTGGATATCTTTAATGCACTGGGAATTAAGTAACAGCTGTCCTTGTGTGCACAAGATATGCAAAGTTAATATGCTGTGGCTTCAGTTTCTCAAAGTAGCAAATACCAGCTATGATTATTTTAAAGCCATCCTGCCTTCTCTCACACACATACTCTCTTTAAAAAGCACTGCACTGCCACAACTACAGTGCACTACTGCTGTTAGTTCACTATACCATTTCTTTAAATGCATAGTTAAAAATACCAGTAACAAAATCAACAAACAAACAGATAGATAGATAGATCGGGGGTTCGATCCCCTTCCCAATACGTTGCCCTGAGGTACCCTTGAGCAAGGTGCCATCCCCATCCCGCTCCTCCCTGCGATGGGCTGGCGACCTGTCCAGGGTGCGTCCCCCGTCCTCGCCCTGTGTGCGCTGGGTTGGACCAGCACTCCCCCGCAACCCTGTTTGGGACAAGCGGCAGATAATGGATGGAAAGATAGATAGATAGACAGACAATGTCCTTCTTATTTCAAATGTAGATGATTAGCCAAGGTATGCTACTAGAAGTCATTAGAAAAAAATGTCATAAATACATGAATAAGTTCTTTCAACATCTTCAGTGTGGTGTTGGACCCAGTGTAAATTACTTTTTAGCTAGTAAAATTATTAAAACTGCTACAGGCAATTATTATAAACACCAGGGTTGGGAGAAATTATCTTGGATCAGATATCTCAATTCATATGACGGTGGTAGCCACAAAACTGTTTCAGAATCAGCACTCCTGCTCCTGAGGTGATCTTTGAAAATAGACCCTACTGTCTAGAAAGACTGCCTGTAGTGTTCGACTAGACGGTAGAATTTAGCCTATAGCGCAAAGTAAGTCTGTTTCCTAAGCCACAACCACATGTCTACACCAACTCAAGGAAGAGCAGGATGCGGTCTGCATGGTTGAAAGACATTATAGGGATGTATTTACAGAAATGATTTTAGTAAATATTGAATAATAATGTTTGTTAGCGATATTAATGAATAGCTCCAGTGGTAAACTAAGGAAGCAAAACTTGGAATTTTATAGCATGTGTTCCTTATTCCTTATATGTCATTGGATATTTAAGATTTTAAGAATATACACTTTTCAAACAAGCATAAATCATGTCTTTCTGAGGACTCTTCTCTTAATTTAGATGCTAAAGTAAACCTTAGAGACTATCATGGCAAGATGGCTGCTCATTACTGGAATGGAAGCATGGATGTTTTCAACACAGCTGGCTCCCAGTCTGGCAAGTAGAATCTAATTGTTAAGAACTTTAAATGAACATTAAAATTTTTATTGTTTCTCTTTTGTTTTACCTAAAGTTATGTGTTCAATATACTCCCTGTGCAGGTATGTAATGTATGTCTGTGGTTATGGGAGTTGACTAACGGCTTTGATGCTTCATTCAGGGGGGAAATGGTCAAGAGGGAGGCGTGGACAACGCTATGGTCAGTTATCAGCACTTCTGTCTCGGTCTCGAAGTCAGGGAACCCTCAATGTAGAGCTTGTGCCAGGCTCTCTGGAGTTAACACCACGTCTTCTTCCTCGTTCTGAGACCAACATTAAGAACCCCATGGACACATTCTGATTGGATCTTGATTTTACACTGTACTAAACTGGATTTTGGATTAATCAGCTTCACTTTAAACTGAAGTTTTGTTGGTTATATAACAGGACAAAATTGTTATCAAAAGGTACAGTAAGTTTTCTGAGATTGTTTAAAAAAAAACATTGACTAATTACATGCTTCATTGTATGGTTCCTGTATACCATCTCAGTGTTAGAAATAGGTGTTTAGAACTCAAGACTTTAGCACAGTTTAGGGTTTTCACTGTTCAAATGTTTGACTGAAACATGTTAATTGCATTTGTTTAAGAAGCTCTTGCCCAGCTAAATACGAAGGCCCAGTGTTGAACACCCCTGATCCTTGACAGTCCCTGATGTTTGTATTAGAAGAATTTTAGTTAAAATCTTATGTTGAACAGAGTTTTTTTTTTTTTATTTGATGTATTTATGTGCAGTATAAAGTATAAATGAAAGTACAGGCGGCTGAGCTGGAGGTGGCCGAGTTAACGGTGCTGAGATTTGCTTTAGGGGGTAAAAGGAGGACATGATTATGAACAAGTTTGTTAGAGGGGCAGCTTAGGTTGGACGATTTGGAGATAAAATCCGAGAGGTGAGTAGATGTGCTGTAAGTGAAGACCTGTGTGTAACAAGATTAAAAGTTAGTGTAACTGGAAGTGGTACACCTCCATCTTTTGTCTAATTTCTAAGACCTGTCTAAAAAATCACTTAGAGGACACCCTAATCCATCACTTATGTACTAAAAATACCAAGACAGCCCCCCTTTCCTTTTTAATGCATTCCCCAATTAGTGGAACGCCAGGAAACACAAAACATGGCACAGCCCTCTTGTCTGTTGTCTATGTACCCACGACTGTTTGACTTAGTTTGAACAGGAGCTACAGTATCTCTCACTAAGCTGTGAGCTACTTCAACCAATATAAAGCCAGTGTGGGGGTGAGTTGTGACCGGGTGGCTGGTTATTTGGGTGGAAGTCTAGTGTTCTCCATATGTTTTTTTTTACTGAGAATCTAGAAAAAGAACGTTATCACATAGGGCACGCTTGGTCAATAGAAGTATTGACTGTGTTGGGTTATGGTTTTGTATATATATGGTACAGCACATGGTGCAAGGTTATTCTATGTTTCTCAAAGTTTCACAAAGGTTTTGTACAAAGCATTAGTGTTAGAGTTGACAGTGTATTATTACTAGAATCTATTGTTAATATTTATGCAGCCAGTAATTTCTGTTGAAGTGTGACATTCCCAGTGCTGTCCAAGAAACAAACACACTGATGACCATCTAGTTCAGGCAGTGTGGAACAAGGGCCTACTCTAATCTCTGAGCACTTAAGGTCTGGATTAGGCTCTAAAGCTAAAGTGAATGCTGGCTCAAGATGGGTGCTTTTGAAAGAAAATATTCATTGTATTATTTCTTAAATAAAACTGTTTTTCATATTAGCTATAAATGTGGAATTTAATTTTTACAGTGGAGTCCAAACATCTGGGACATAGCTGGATTTTTAAAATATGTATTTATTTAAATATAACAACAGAAAGTTTAGGAATTAGATTTCTTTAAATGTAAAATACAGGAAAGTTATCACTAGTGACCTGTCACTGTCATCAAAGCAAAAGGAATGTTAAAAATTCTGACATTCTTGTAAAACTCTCATGCATTTCAGGCATGAGTGGAAGGAATACATGACAGTGTTACAGGGGAGGGGAAAACATTGAGATGTATATTAGGGAAACAAATCTGTATTCCAACTAATTACAGAATATTTCAAACCCTTCATCCCTCATGAAATATTGCCTCATTGCAGATGTAAAATCAGATTTTTTTTTACTGCAAAAAAATGGCAAGCTATACATACTCCCTGAATGAGATGATTTGAATAACTAGTCACAGATAGATTAGGTGATCACTGTTGTAGGTTTTGCCCTGCTCTCTTTTGCTCCATTGCTCCGACCTGAGGCTCTAGTGCAGCCAAAGGCTACTGGCAAGGAGAATGCAGAAAGGTCAAGCATCTGTCACCCCTGTTCTCCATCACTTACATTAGCCCCTCACACCTGCTCTGAACTAAAGTAGTGTTTGTTTAGGTCAAGTTTTAAATCAAACAACGCTGTCACCTCTGGCTAAACACATAGTGAAGGAGAAGAGAGCTCTAGGCAGTTTTTAATGGGGACATGTGAGCATCCAATAGCACAGGGCCCACAACTGAACAAAGTGAAAGATGTTATACAACAATCAAATGTGAAACCGTTGTAAACTGATAGCCATTTGCAGCTCATTCAAAACATTTGCTTGTCTTCCTCTTTTAAGTTTTAGCATGCTTTGTTGTGTTTTTTTTTCAGCCCATTATGCTGAATGCATACAATGTGTTTTGGGAGACAAAAGCTGGGCTAATGAACAGGAAAGGTCCTTTAATCTTCCCTCATGGCACATGTAACCGCTGTTTCGTTAAGTTACATTCTTTGTCTGTGTCATCACATTTGACGCACATAAATAACGGATTAAGTGTTGCGCTCCAGTTTCACGTCTGGTGTATTATGTGTCGCTGAGGGCCTGTTTTTACTACTAAATCCTGCTTGGAGCCAAGTCAACAGCAACAATGGAGTCATCCAGGTTAACTTTTCCTTTGTGTTCCTTGTCTGCACAGCAGAATACAATACATGACTATATATCACGGCTTAACCTGCCTGAACCCTCTTTGTGTTTCTGGGACACCGCGAAGATTGATCACCTCAGCCTGGAGAAAAGATCCTCTTCTCTCAATGGCCATTGGATTACTTTACAGGACAATTAGGCTTGGCCTTTGTGTGGATAATTACAGTAGAGTTTAACTGTGCCCAACCCCCCCTCAGGTCATGTGGACAACCTTGACTGAGTCACACCCAATGTACCACTGGCTATTTTATAAGGAGACCAGTGTTTTCCATTCGTCAACATGAGAGTCTACTACTCCTGAGAGAAGGTTTGTTACATAAGGGTACAGTGGCCTGTCAACAAAACTCTTGATGCTAAGAATGTTTTTTCTAGGAATCTCTCTATATCTGACTCAGCCTGTTTCCTAAACACTTGGCGTGAACTCAGCCCATTTAAACCTTGTATATCTTGTACAGTAGTTCCTCATTTTGTTTGTGTTTGGTTAACATTAATAAATGAGTTGTTTGGAAGTCTGAGAGTTTCATTCTGCTGCAAAAAGCAACCGATAAGATGTTATTGTGTCAGATGTACAATCTGTACCCAGAACAGGTGCGTCAACATTGCTTTACTTCTCTCTAAAGGATTCTGTCTATGGGAATTAGCTTAATGATTGATCAAAGCTCTAATAATATGGCTTTAAAGTGGTGAGTCACACTCACACAACAGAATAAAGTAATGTTCTACACATATCCTTCTAATGGACATTCAGATAATTCAGACTGAAAAAGTGATTTGTAAGTTGGTGTGAAGTGGGTGGGTCGCCCTAGATTTGCAGGTGCGCTTTTGTGAGCGCTCTAGAAAAACTAGAAAAGCACACAAAGAGTAATTAAAATCCGATTCCCCATGTTCTAGCTGATTACACTGCAAGGCTGACCAGGTTGTGGCCAGCAGGCCCTATGAAGGGCTTTTTGTTTAGACTTTCATACGACATCAACTTTGACAGCAACATGAGTTTTATGTAGTCTGTGCCAACACATAGAAATTACACATTATCCTTCCGGCCTGTGGCTCATCACTGATTAAATTTCAGCCCACTGGGCAAACAGCTTTTGCTGCCACTGTTATAAGAGGAAACCATGTGATCTCTGACTCCTCAAGAAAAAAAAGGACTAAAACACATGTAATGTTCCCCTCTAATGAAAACTCTATCAGTCAGAGCTGATCCATGATTAATCCCTCTCCCTTTTATCAGTGGCATTAATCAGATCTACATAATAAAGCTGCAGCTACACTGATAACGCTTCTTTTGATTAATGTGCTCTGATGAAGTGATAGCTGCCTCTGATGCATTTCATCGATTTCTTAAAGGCTCAGGAAAAACAGATGGGCCTAAAGTGAGGGGAAAAAGAAACCTTGATGTGTCAACACATACAGTCCCAAAAAAACTGTTGTGTTCACTAGTGATTTATATGTGGTGCTCTGCACAGGGTAAAGGTTAGTCCCTTCTCAGTCTGGCCTTTGCTGTGACTGCTTGCCAGGTGCAGAGCCAAGGGCTCTACCAGCTTTCAAGAGCTGTCCATCTCTGTGGCATTCAAAAGCATGCCAGAACACTGCTCAAAATTGCACTGATGTGTGTACCCCTGTAGGGGCAACAATCACCGCATCAATTACACACAAGCTAAATGGCATGTTGGCTCTGCAAATATTTGTGGCAGTACTGAAGTGGGAGTGAATCAGGTGATAAGGTAAAACACTAAGGCCCTTCAGTTTCTCAGGAAGAGAGAGTGAGAGATCAGATTCTCTGTGGGCCTTGCTTCTGCTGAGACACTGAAGCAGCACAGAAAGAATGGAGGAAAGAAAGAGAGGCGCATTGGGGAGGGCTGAAGAGTGTGAACGAGGAGAGAGAATGAAGCTTTGATAGACAGATGGGAGGACAGAGGACAGATAGGATGAAGAGGAGTCTCTCCTGGCCTCCCAGGCTGTAGTGATCTTTCAGTGTCTGCCTCTCTTATAAGCCTGATTCCATTAAGATTAAACCACACTTGACTGACAGGGCCAGCAGTGGTGAAACTGATTGTTTTCTTTGTTTTTCTCTCTTGATGTAGGCTGCAGCTCGACAGTTTTAGCAACAAGACAATGAAGACGAAAGTCTTTGTAGTTCCTGTTAAAAATGGTTTCGTACAAGTTTAATCAAGTTTCAGAAGGGAAACCCCAGCCTCCAGCAGTTAGCCTTTTTTGTTATAGTTCATAAATGACCATCCAAAACATACTTGTTTCAGGCTTTAAGTGAATGAACAAGCCTCTTCGAGTACTTCGGTTCATTATCCCAGTGTTACTTAATCTCGGCTAGCTGAAGGTCAACTCCACAGCGCCAGTCAAATCGCTCAGTTCCCATTTCATTCTCACTTTCACAATGGTCTCCAGAGAAGTGCAGTTATAGCACTGCATCTGTCTTCATTCACAAATCACTCTCCAAAGCCCAAACAGCTTTACGGCCCTTAATGATCATCAATTACAGAGCCCTTTCGCCTATCAAGGAGCACTTAGCTACAAAGCAGACTAAAAATTAACCCTGTTGAGAAGCTCTGGGTGTAATTGGCTACTTGAATAACCATACACAAAAGGCTAGCAGGGAAGGCAACTTAGCCAAATGAGATGAATACTGTTTACAGGCTCCTAAATACACTTCTCATTGGCAGCACAACAATGTGTTGACCTCTCAACTTTGCCATGACCCCTCTCAGTCTGTGTTAACTTCAAAACCCTGTGCTCCCTCCCACAGCTGGGAGTTGTTATGATACCCAATAAAAAAGACACGCAGCCAATAGTGAGCCAGCCCATGGGCCTCACAGGCCAGCCTGTATGAAAACAGAGAATGAGACAGAAGCGTTAACTCATTAACGGTCATTGTTGAGTCAAAATAGCTGTCATGCAGACTCTGGTTGAATGGGAAATGGGCTAATGACCTGAAAAGCAACTTCAAAAGGCGTTACTAAACAACTGAATGGACCCTTCCACATCAGAGCAACTTCAATGGGTGACAAGCACAGAAAAAGTCTGAACTTTCCAGCGGTTTAAAAAGATCATTCTGAGAAAATGTAACGTTTGCATGGGTTTTTTTTTGACTGGGCCTATTGCATATGAATGGGGGTAAAACAGCAATTTCCCTCCTTAACAAGCAGAAAAAGACAAGAATGTTTCTCCTGCTTCCTGCCATCTATGTTGGTTTGCATGCATATTAAGATTCAAACTACTACATATTAGATCCTTTACCAGAAAGTGCTTGTATATGGTAACTTTATTTTTTTGTCAATGCCTAAATCATAAAGGACAGTATTTCCAATGCAGTTTTGGCCATTTATCAACAACAGTGGATGTTAAAACACAGGCATGATTTTGCCCATAAAGCTCTCAGCGTCTTCAGGTGTTTGAGCACTGTGACTAATCTTTCGTTCACAAAGTAGAACAGACAGGTTTAATGGTTGTTGAAGAATGCCAGGAGGAGGGAGGGATGGCCTGCTGCTAGTGAAGACCTCACAGATGTGTCCATCTACATGCCTAAGAGTAAAGCAGGAGTTTAAAGGTCAAAATACCAAAATATCCTGAGCTAAACTTCACTGAAATATATGAGACAAAACAGGACCTTCTGGAGCCTCTAGCTATTTTCATCATTTTTGCTCTTTGGATGTTCTCATTTATTTCTGCATATCATCACAGTCAGAAAAAAAAGACTCTTGAGTCCATTTTTAAAAATCATTTGATTTTATCTCTGTATTTTATAAAATGAGAAACAGACCAATAAGAATTGCACTTTAGAAGTTGCTTTAAAAGTTAGAACCACATTTCCTTACAAAGATACTTTGTTGTTTTACAGCAACGTTATCAGAAAATAATATAGATGTGATAACATATGGCCCTATAAAAAGGCACTATCACATTCACAGCTGAATGGTGGAACAAAATTAGTCACACTCCATGGTCCTTCTGTAAGCATTAGGCTAATGGCTGTAGCAGATGATGAAGGAGTGGTGGTGGTTCAGTATGTAGGAAGCTTGAGTACCATGAAGACCCTCTGACCTTCAGTGAGTGGGTGTGAACCAACAGAGCATGACACATCCTGAGAACCACCCAAAAAAAGGAACCCTGGGGGGAGTGTGTGAGTGTGAGGTTGTGTATGTGGAGCCTGTCCATACAAGACAGCCTACGCAAAGGGATCCTTTGTAAGCTGAGTTGGTGGAGAAGTCAGTGCAGGGTTAAATCTCACACTGGAAATGACTAATGAGCACCAGGGTGAATGGATGCACCTTTGGACTGGGGACGAAAGGGAAGGCTTTCCTAACCTGTGTGGGTTTGACACTGAAGCCCAGCTGAGTGAGCTGAGGGGTGTGCATCTTCTAAAAACCTCCCCCTCCCTGGGAGTTTGATGCAGGAGGTGTGGGTTATCTAACAATGGTTCCTCTCTGCTCCTAGTTAGATAAGAAGGCTTCATTGGTTTTGTGTGTGTGTGTGTGTGTGTGTGTGTGTGTGTGTGTGTGTGTGTGTGTGTGTGTGTGTGTAGGTGTGTGTGTGTGTGTCTGTCTGTTTGTCTGTCTGTGTGCATGCACATGTGTAAATTTGTTTTTGTCCCCATTCAGGAAATATAATACACATGAGACATAAATACATAGAAACATAATTAATTCTTCAACCTGTCTCTTAGAATTATACAGAATGCTTTTTTCCAGTAACACTGAAAGTGATATTCTTTATGAAGATGACTTCAATGCTGGTTGTCTCACCTGTATTGTGCCTTAATCAAAAAACTGTCTGGGCTAAAGTATTCCATATATTTTCAAAGTGTTGGAACTGACTGGTGGAAACAATGTGGTGGAACTGATCTGCTATGGACAAAATAGATTAAAAATAAAGCTAGATTTTTCATAAACAATGAAAAAGTCAGTTGATGGTCCATGATTCAAAATTTTGCCACTGAATTACATATAAGGAATAAATTCCTGCCAAAATATGCAAACTGAAAGACGACAACTGTGTTTATAATTTGTGCGAAACTATGTTTTAAGACCATAGTGGTGTTCATTTTTCATACATGGCCCTTTAAGGGTTTTGACCCTATTTTATGAAAACAAACCTGTGAGTGTGAGAAGTGGCCAGACTGGGCATCCCCCTCTTTGAGGTGCTCAGTTTGGGGGCCTCAGCTGTCACGTGTTTGGGGCATCCTGTGGCGCTGCACAGCCCCTCTCCAGCTGGAGCGATGATGAATGGATGGCCCCGCTGATTTAGCCTGGGGTCAAATGTAGAGTGATTAGTACAGCACAGCTGAGAGCTATCTACAACAACACACACAAAACACATACATGCTGTAGGAAGAAGAAGTCTCCTATGAATGATAGATGACATAAGAGAGAAAACACAGACACAGACACAAACACGCTTATATATGTGTGTGGGTGTGTGTCTATATAGCAGTATATATCTCAATGAGCCAAGTGACCATAACAATAACTACATCTCTTCCTAATGTTACCTAATGTTCTTAACTTCTGCTCAGAACAGGCAGGAGTCATAAAAGGAAACAGTGTTAGTAGTCAAAAGTATGGATCACTCACCCTGAGCTTTAGCCCGGGGCTGTAAGCAGAGAGCCCGTGGAGAGGCCACAGAGGGGCCACTCCCCACACCCACTCTGCTGAAGTCACGCTTCACACTGCCCATAATCTCCCGCCCAGTCCACGACACCATGCTGCTCAGTGAGTTCCACCAACACACTGCATTGTGTTCACCCCCCTGCTGTCCTTTCAAGCAGCAACAAAAGAGTCCTACCTCTAATTACAATCCTCCCACTTCAATTTGAGCACCCTGGTTAACAGGCCATTGATACACACTTAGTGTGGGCACCTGTGCTCCTAAAACACAATTTCCACACACAGCCGCCGGCGAGACAGGGCCAAATCACAGGCCTGGCGCATGCGGGTGCTCCTCAGTGCCCACGCTGACCGGAGGAGGGGAGCATTTGAAAAGGAAAAACGAGTCGATAAGGGACGAGGTATCGCTGTCATACAAGCGCTGTAGCTTAAGGGCAAAAACACAAAGCTGACACCCCACTAATCAGCCTTGATAGGCCTGTACTGGGACTATAGAGGGTTACACTGACTTCTACAAGAGTAAGAGCTCCTGCAATAAGATATAGTGTGTGTGTGTGTGTGTGTGTGTACATTTGATCATTAAATGAGTATATAGTGCAATGCTATAATGATAATAACTTTTCAAAAGGTGGTTGTTTGCTTATTAATATATGTATTACCTCTTCTCATGAATATTTCACATACACAACATTATATTACAGGTTGATATCACTACTTCATACACTTTCATTAAGGACTTAGATGAGTGAAAAATCAGTTTAAAGGTTTAAAGAATATTTCATAACTCCAATTAATAGGTTTTGGTTGCAATTTTTGCTCCGACCTATCAAGTTTGTGTGGATACATGTACCAACAAGAGACGAGAGTCCTTGGTACATGACTATTTGTAGTTGCTTTTATTCCTTAATTTCCTCTGGGCAGAAACCTTCCTTATAACTTCAAATGGATTTTTTTGCATGACACAACAAAACAGCATGTATTACACCTTGAACGATAATTGTCACAGCATTTTTTAGTTCAGTTCCTGTGCTCATACACACACACATTGTGAACAACAAGCAGTGAATTTGTCCTTGGCATTTAACTCGTCCTAAAAACACAGGTAGTGCACACACAACAGGAGCAGGAGCAGTGGGCTGCGTACCTGTGCCCAGGACCAGCTGTGAGGTTAGTCTCTTATCCAAGGACACTTCAGCCATGGATGTACTTTCCTGCCGGTTGTTTGATTCAACCACAACCCTCCCGTTGCCATTGGGCCACTGGGTCACAACTGCCCCTTGTTTACTCACTGCACTAGTCTTTTTTCAAAAGTGGAAATTTGTTTTTTTAGTGATGTGTTTCCTATGCATTTAAATTCATATCTATGTTAAATTCACCTTTTTTCTCCCACAGCCCAGCCCTTTTCATCCCAGCCCAAACCCTAACGCTCACCACATATATATAAAATTTCACCACATATTTTATTTATCATTTGAACAAAAATATTGTGGGCTATTCAAATAAAGTTTAAATACTGTGAACAATTCAGAATGTTATTCACTTAGTATTAATGATACGCTCTAAAATGGGGCATACACAGAACAAGAAAAGCTATCTTCTATAAAACAAAAAAGTGTAATGTTTAAAGCAACACATTTTACTCACATAACTACCTAACTAGGCAAAATCTTCATAAGCTGTAAATAGACACTAAATATATGATGCTTATATGATTCATGTGCAGTGGTGTCATGGGGACTGGCAAGGTACGGCTGACAATAAGGGCGGCTGATTTGAAGTGATGTTCTCTTGCATGGGTGCTGAAAATGAAAAATACATAATTTGCATCTGATTCACCACAGTCTGAATATTGAAATTTGATCCGAGTGAAAAATGTGTCAACCAGATTTACACAGCCGCAGTGACAGCCTCTCCCATCCAACCTCACTCTTTCACTGCTTTCCATCATTCATATCTAATGTAATAAAACTGCAATAACAAATCCTCCCTGGATTTGAATAATAAACAGAGTCCTAAGAGATGCAGCCTCCATAAGAAGGCATGGGAAATGGCTGGGATGTCACTTCACAATTGAAAATTCAATGTAAGAAGTTTCAAATGTTTGCATGCATACATGAACTGTGTACTTTGTATTCATTGTCCAGGTAGAGTGTCACCCCCTGAAAAAAATGTTTTTCATAAATAAAATAAATACACTTTTGTTCTAAATGTACTGATATTGTAGGTTATGCTCCAGATCTTGGGCTGAGCCAGCGATGGGGCACTTGAGAATAGAAGTTTATTTGATGATCAGCTCTATCTCGATCTCCTTAAGGGGCCATTATGAAGGAACTATACTGGCGTCTTTGAAGATTACCTCTCACAGGCCAAGCAGAGAGAGATAAACGAAGACACCAAGAGCCTTCAGTCACAGGCCTCGGCTCCAAGCGGCTAGCAGGGATGGGCTGCTCTATGCAGGAGCTTTGTCAAAAGGGAGCTTCCTGAAATATGCAAAAAGTATCATGTCAAGCACAAACCAATTGCTCCAGAAAGAGCCACACTTTTCACATTTAACATGAAAATATTGAAACAACACAATTAATTTGTCTGTCATATTATAAGCTTGTCATTCATAATTTAGGTGTTTGTATTATTTAATTACATATATTTTTTTATCAATCAACCTCTTACTGCTTCTTTAAAGTTGAGATTGTTTTGCTTCTGCTAAAAAATGACCAACTGGGAGATAGGAGGTTTACAGCAGGGTAGTATTTTTGGAGTATGTGGGTATAGACCATAGATTACGGCTTTCTTTATATCAAAGTTCTACACACTCACTTGACTTTGATTTGACCTGGCCCTGACTTGACTCAACACTTATTGCTAGTGTTTTGAGTTGTGAAACAAAATTTCAGGGTGGCTATCTGGTTCCCACTCTTTCTTCTTTTTCTATGAGCTCTACCCTTCAAGTATGGGACATGTTTTTAGCGAAAAACAACAACAAAAACTGAAATTACACAGTGATTGTGGTGGCACTAAGCCCACTTAAGTAGTAAAGGAGAGCAGGCCTCTTGCTGCTCTTTTGGCTGCTGCTGGGCTGGGCTTTCCCCAAGGAGAAAGGGAGCTCTTAATAGGATTAAGCTGCCTCAGCAATGAACAAGTATGGATCTACACACATTTGGCCCGACAAATGAGGTTGCTGATAAAAGTCCCCCTTCCATACTGATCTGAGATCAGATTCTTTGCTTCCATAATAATGGTTCATTTTTTAGGGATTGGTGCGAGAAACTGCCCTGAAATCAGAGCAGAAAGAAAAGCACTTATTCAGAGGACAAACATGAGAGCATTGTGATTGGTGGACTAGGCCTGTAGATGTGGGGCTGCCCAAGGGGCAATGCCTGACCATAGCGAATCACTGAGGTGGAAGGTGTTAGATCAGGCTGAGGTATTCAGCAGAGTGAAACACAGCCTTTTTTCTCCACAGCCACACCGACAAAGCTAGCTGCAACCCTGTGCCTCAGGGCCGTAAGACTCTCTTTGCATGACAAAAGCAAAGATAACAGTTAGCGGAACTAATGCGCCTCATCATATCTGTAGCCAGATCTGAGGCACAGAAATCGGAGTGCAGCCTCGGAGCAGAAATCAGTATTATCGCTTGCAATGGTAGCCTTAACTGCTGCTGCGAGTCAGCTGAGAGCTGCTGGTACTGTAATAGCTGTGGTGCTTCTAATTAACAGCCCCCTTAGAATATTCACAGCTTAGATTTAATAAGAGCACTAAATCTACAGGAGATGTGCAATCGGAAAAAAGCAATGCTCTGAACTGACATTGTGAACAATGGTGTTTTAACCTAAGGCTGGTGTATTGTCGGTCTGAACTTGCTTTAGTTCATAAACCCTAAAACAACATAACAAATATTTTAGGTTAAGAAGTTCTACTATAAGAAGTTAACTTTTGGGTTTCATTTGGGTTTCGTTAGTCTTTTTTCAGTGCCTTGGAAAGCAAATCAGACAGGTTAAAAATAGTTACATTAGTAAGAAATGGAAATTGTGACTTTTGTGCATTTCATGTGCCATTTAATGAGTGTAAGGTATGATTTGGCAAAAAAAGAAAAATCATTTTTACGCAATATTCCAGTTAAACTAAATGCACTCATGTTTTTTTTTTCTGCTAGGGCTATAAGGCTTAAGTTGCTAACAAACACTAGAGGTCAAAAGTCACCTAAATCTTTTCATAAATACAACCTCAAAACTTCCCTCAGACCCTAAGTGTGACTTACTGTAAGATATAAGCAAATAAAACCAAAGCTGTGAAGACTGAACTAGATATCCATATTTCTACTCCATATTTATGACAGTTATTGTCCAAAAACTGATTCTATGTCAGCACTCCTACTCCTGACGTGGTCTGTGAAAGTAACACTAATTACAAAATACAACAGTGAGGAACTAAAGTCTGTACATGGAACCTTGGCATGTAAGAGTATTTGTGGATATGTGAATATTAAGATATTTGTGTTAATGTCTAGGTTGATCTTTTAATTTTATTCATATGAAGTTATCTTAATCTATTACTTTCTGCATGCACCACTGATCGTTACAGGACAACATCATCTAAAGGCAGGTCTTGGTCAGTGGTGCAGCTGAACATCTGCCTTCTGATCTATTGGAAATCACTGCCATGAAAAGGAATCCTTATTGAGAGTGAGAGAAAAAAATGGTCAGCTGTGGCATCTGTATGATCTGTTGAACACACAAACACAGAGCGCTGTTCTCAGTTGACCCTTAAACCAAAGCACCTGGCTTTGACAAGCCCTCCTCACATTCCTGGAGTGACTGCTCGTTTAAACTGCCTGTGTTCTCCCCTGCCCCCTCTGCTCTGCTTTCGTTCACCCTGATCTTCCTTCATCCCTCCATCCTTCCCTTCATTACCAACAAAAGATGAACGCCGCAAGGAAAATAATTGCTTTCCCTCCCTCGTCCCTGTTTGCGCTAGGAATTACCACTTTAACGAGAGAGAGTCCACATCCTGTCTTAGCCTTGTACCCACACAGCTGTAGTTAATGCCAGAAATGACTGCCCCTCAGCTTCCCTAAGACATTCAACACATGTCAGGGGTTAGCATTCAGTGTTACCTGCTGACATTAGACATAATTTGACAATATTGTTAAATGAAAGTGATTCTGTTTTGAAAATCGGGGAACATAGAAGGAGCTGGTAAAAGGGTTAAGATGTGTCGATAGAGCAAGTGGGACACCTGATTCCTTGAAATTTGAAAACACTTTTATGTTTGTTGATGCATGAACTTGCAAAATTGCAAATGATACTTCATCTCCTTTGTGCAATAAATAAAACTTTTAAATTATGAACCAGTTATTTATTTATTATTTACTTAAAACGCCAGGCTTCACCTAAGACTACAAGTGCTAAAAATAGTTTTAAACTGTGCTACTGTAAAGTTTTTAGCTCAGTAAGCTTCAAATCATAAGTTACTGACAGTAAAACAGGTTTTACTAACTTTTAGGTCATTATTACTAAATATACAAGTTAACTTACTATTCCAGACTGTGTAAAAATATTACATTTTTCTATGAAATGTTATTACATGGAGACTGTAACATACATACTTACATACATACTTGCATACTTACATACTCACAAATATGCCTGTCTGCGTGTATGGCATTATACAGTTTCATTTTTTGCCACATATATATAAACCCCTTGAAACATTGACATTATCATTTCATTAAACCCTTTTGTTAAAGAGCAGTCCTGGGTAGCTTATAGGGTGTGTTTAAGGATTTAATCTTGACATTCATTAACTATTGTAAATCCTATATTTTAATTACGTAATTGTGAAAGTGATACACTTTGCACTGGAGTTCAGGAAATTAGTGTTCAACAGGTTAAGCTACATTAACTACAAGACTTGTTTGTTTGTCATATTTTTATTGCATTATAATATTGTAAATAATAATGTCCAATGACAAGGCTATAATAAATGACTGAAAAATCTCAAAGTAAATCTGTGATTGAAAATGCTTTTGCACTGTTACACTTCAGAATGCAAGGTGGTGACCATCCATACAGTGGATATGATTATGGTTCACTCATTGTAGATGTAAATTAAGGCTGATAATATGAACTTTAATCTGACTCATTGCTTCAGTGCAAATCCAGTGTACTGCATTAAAAAGCACTTCGATACTGAACTACTTACTGTCTGTATTTAGGTAAAACTAATGAGTGACTGTGCAAAAAGAGGGAAATCAGGGCACTAATGACTTTATGCCTGCTACCACTAGTTAGTCACTTTTCCTAAAAAGGAAATGATCAGTGCAATGCAGCTTAAGGGGAGATATGTCAGTGCGATGCTGAGGAAGATGAGCTATAAGGCAAATAGAGGAAAAAGCAAAGCATGGCCTCCTCTGGGTCTGAAAGCTGGGATCTATTCAGAGTAGGGGCGAGTTGGTAATGGCTCTGAGCCTCGCCACTAATGGTTATTTAATACGCCCATCACTGTGCTCCACTCACTCTGCATACCGAGCACACACAGAGGGCCTTAAACCCTCTTTAACACTTATTCAGGATGACAGGAAAAATGAAAGCGTTTGTCCTCTCAATGGAAAAAGTAATCATGGCTACATTATCCCCCTGCTCACTCCTATCATACTAAAGCAGGGGAGAAATGTCACCAAAATGTGTTAAACGTTGATGGACTGCCGCTGTTTGATTCCCGCTACGGGACTGATTAATACGAATAAATAAATATAAAAATCCTCAATTTGTATGTAAATGCATGGGTGGGGGATTGGGGGTGTCCATATCAGTAGCTGGTGCTACCTGCATCTGGAGGGAGATGGTAATAAAGTGAAGTGTAATGTGGTAATTATGGCGGTTTATGGTGATTCGGCTGTCCGGCACATACAGAGTAATGAGATTCTCATAGAGGCTGTTAGCCAGGCCTAGACTAGGCAGGCACCATCAGCATTTCTGTCCCGTTAGCATAAAGAGCAGCTAACACTAATCAGCTCACTGAAGGAAATGAAGATGGCATATCTCCGTGAGGAGATATGACTCATTTTACTTTTTCCTTTTCTCCTCCTGTGTCTCCACAGCTGGGAATGCTCACGCTTAATGCACAGTAGGATGGTCAAGGTATTCAAAGCAAGTTTAAATAGATTTTGACCTTCGTTCAGATATCAATTTGTGCATGATACAGTCTATGGTGACAGTTCTTTGGGAATAAAGAAAGAAAATGTTCTGAGGGTGCAGCTATATAACAAATCAGCTTCCAGCAGAAGAGAAAATTATCGCAAACTAAAAGGGAAAAAAAATAAATACAAGGCTTCTAAACTAAATGCTTATGGACAGAAGTCATTCAGGTATGTTTATCTGCGGCTTCTCTGTAAATAAGGCTGCTTTTTGTTAAATTGGATTTCACAGATCACAACAGCCAGCAGGATGCAGCCACTCAAGTGCAGCTCTCAGGAGAAACTTATCGAGATCTTTAATATCACTGTGGCATAAACGCCTCATGCAGAGTATTGACTTTAAATAAAAACAGCATTTAAATATTAATAGCTGCGGATCGGTGGGTACTGAGCCTGATCTGGGAACTGCAGTCTGAATATATAATAATCCTCAGTGAAAGAGAACACCAAACTCAGTTTTATTCATATTCTAATGCATTTATGCTAATGATCAGCCCCCATTTCCCTCCCCCATGGCTGTTTATGAGAAGTTGTGGTTACAGGGAATGCATATTGTTTGCACTGGAGTTATTGTAAGTAATAACATCTTTTACAATGTAAAGATAATTTAAACATTCAAGAGAGCTGTACAGGTTATTCAACATAAGAGAGCTGTATAGGTTTTCTGTCATCACAGATTTTATAGGCCCACAACTCAGGTCTCAGTCTATGATAGGACATGTAGTTAAGCGAAAACATAACCTGCTTTGCCATCCACTGCTCATTCTTCTGACCCAGCATCGCTCTTCAAAACCTTATTTCATGAAGATTCATGCAATCCGTCCAGCGTCCAGCACACTGATGTTTTCCCACGAACTAACGGATGGTCAGTGCTGATAGCGGCCAATCCATTACTGTCTGCAGTGTGTCGGCTCAAGGGTGAGAGTCATTAATTACTGAGCTGTGTCTTTTGCTCAGGGCCGAAGCCACAGGAAGACCAGGTGTGAGGGACAGGCCTGATTATCCTGTCTGCAGATTGGAAGAGATTAATCTTTCTTCTGAAAAAAAAAAGAAGTGACCAGGGCAGAGGCATGTGTGTGCGTGGGGAGGCTGGGGGGGAGCATTCATTTCAGATTGTAATCATTCTCTTAAAATTATAATTGCCTTTTTCCTCCTGAGCATGTTTTACATTACAATGCATGTTCCTGGTGTATTGAAGGATCAGCTTCTGTATTGTACTGCTTTTATTAGAGTGCTTTTGGAGCTGTAGACTGATGACCATCAGTTTTTGTTGTTCATGCTGAAATATATATATATATACGATTTGAAGTATGCACTTCATACAGTCAGTTTGTTTAGCTGATGGAAACTGTATGTAAGAAACAGCTGGTATGAGTCGACAGTTTAGTGACGGTAGCAATAAAGGCAGTTGTGTAGCATGTGGAGCTCACCTGCATGACAAACCACATCTCACTAGCCTGCTACATCCTTACACTGCACACACACTCTGGGTGTAGTTCACACACTTCCTTTTGCTTTACCGAAACATCTGCACCCAACGGCACACTTTTACATAGTTGACTTCTGCCAGATGCCTTATTACGATTATTCAGATTGCAGTCATTATAGATCCTATAGATCAATCGCGTGTATTATTAACAAATCATGTGCTCAAGGAAAATGCTAGGTTAAGGTAAATAAATTTTTACTTGGTATGATACAAATAATTTCTTTTTTTTATTTGACTTGACTGTTAAACTTTGGACAGATATTCTTGACAGATGTTCTTGAAATCTGTTATAATAATGGGGCAAACATTTTTTTAGCAGCAATGTAAATAAGCTATCAGCATTTGTCAAGACATAAAGCAAGATCAAGGTGTTTTTGGCAATTTAGTTTAGCCTTTGGATTTATGTTTAGTTACTTAACTAGTGCTAATTTTGTTTTAGTATGCAAGAGAGATTTATTTGCATGCAGGTTACATTACACAGGGAACCATCCAGATAGATGCACATTTTGTGTCAAAAACCTTCTTCTGTAAACAGAAACTTTTCAAAAACTTTTTTAATGACTGCTGTTGCTTTGTGCAAAGGGATATTTTGCGATGCTGCAAAAGATGTCTTGAAACTGTTATGGTGCAATATAATATCATACCATCAGAGCAAACCTTGTTTCTGCAGTTTTTATTGAATTACTGCAGCAGATCTGTAAATTGTTTGAAATGTTCATACGGAATTAACCAACGAACATAGAAGTTACATTTGTTATGGCTTCACATTACCTTCCCTGATACGTTTTAAACTTTTTTACTTCTCCTGGCAAGTTGGCACCGTGGCAACTAAAAGGTTTTGGTGCAAGAGCACTGATTGTTTATTGAAATATGCAGACATTATGGAGCACATCACAGCAGTACATCTAGGCTGTTATGTCATATTTTTAAAAAATATCTGCTGTCATATAGATTGCTGAGCATATGATAATGTGAACAGGTGAATACATTCTCACATGACTGTGTCCCTCCTAAGACACACATACATGAACACAGCAAATCTGAACATAGAATTGAACACATATACTGTTAAATAACTGACACAGCTGTTTGGAGACATGCATCAACATAACAGTACCAAAACACAGAGCTGTCACTTGGTGAACTCATTCCAGCAATACAGGAATAACAAGTTTAGACAATGTGGCTGCATAAGAGTGGTTTTTTTAAAGCTGCTGTCTAATCCGCTATTTTGCAAAGGCTCACCAACTGGTTTCCTGTTTATTTAGCATATTCATGCATGCAGGTAACAATATGTATCAGCATTTTGTGAATAAACATTAGAAGACAGGCAGAGTAATGATGCCCAGTTGGCACCCAGAGATGCAGCCCTTTTACTGTCCATTAAAGCTGCATATCTACAGTATCCTTAAAAAGATACCGTTGCTTTTCCTGTGCAAGCTATTCTTGGGGGAGGGGACGGTGAGAGGTCATTTGTGAATATGTAACAGGGAGAGGGTGGTCTGTCATTTTGAGTGACAGATATGAAACCTGTGAATATTTAAATGCAACTTACATATTCTTATCTGACTGGAGTGGACAGATGTCAACATAGCAAAAATACTGGCAGGGAATATGAGACCACAGGAGACAAAAGATTTCCTAATTCTTGCACTGACCGGGAGACGACTGACAGTCAACTCTGTCCAGTGATAAAACCAAGAGAGGTTAAAAGGGATCAAATGAGAATGGATTCTTGTGTGAGTGTGTGTGTGTGTGTGTGTGTGAGTGTGTGTGTGTGTGTGTGTGTGTGTGTGTGTGTGTGTGTGTGTGTGTTGTGTGTGTGTGTGTGTGTGTGTGTGTGTGTTTGCCCATCAAGTAATAAGAGCAAATGTAGCTTTATATCCTTTATGATAGAAATTCATTGAATAATTCATTGAATATTATATACGTGGTTTTATTTGTATTTATGTTAAGCAATTATTATATTTGGCATCTGTTTTATGTATTTATATACACAACCAAAAGTTTGAAATCTTCAGTCAGACTACTTTTTTGTTGAATTTTAAAGTTAAAATAAGAACATCCTCCACAGAGAACGCATCTAAAATGTGGCATTTTATTCATGTTTTAATGCACAATCCTTTTTTATTTGCTTGATTCTGGAAAGGTATAAAACATAAATTATGAGCAGTGATTATGTAATGCCACAAATCAAACGCTTTATGTTTGATTTCCTTTCAAACAGAAATTGTGCAGAAAAGGTCCGATTTGAAGTGTTTTCATGGAGAAGGGAACGTAATGTGGAGAATGTTCACACTTACAAAATCAGCAAAACATATATTTAGTATAAAACTTCATATATACAGTATATATTTTGTGTTAGTGAATCAGTTTGTAAAAACAGTTTATTTTAGATTTAACATCTTTTTATCAACTTGAATAGCAAGTATAAAGCTGTAAGAAATGTGTCAGAATGCTCTTCCAAAGACTAGGTGGTCCTGCTAATACTGAACTTGTGTCAAAAGCTTTGATGCGCCTGCCCTTTTCCATGCTTGTGTTAAAAAGAACAGAAAGGAGGTAAAAAAGAAAAAGAAAACCAAGCTCAATTTAAGTCTGATCCAAGAGCTTACAACTGTAATTAAATCATTAAATTCTTGTCCATGCTTGACAGAGCGGAGAGAAATTAACTTCCCCACCAACCTCATTTTCTATTTGAACATGAAATAATGATTTTCTGCCAGTCTAATTACAAAGCCAACATCTGATCTCTGCAGCATCCGATGGGGATTAGCTCCAGCACAGGCATTAGAGCTCATTACCAGCTTGAGTGCAGAATTATTACATCTTGTAATTGGATGGGGAGATTTATATACAGATCTGAGGCCAGTTTCCATAATATTGTAATTACAAGCTTGGTTGGTCAACTACTAAACTTCAGAGGAAAACAAACAGGGCAGACTGTGTGTTTTATTAACCTGTAACCCTTAAGCAGAGGGAAATCGTTCATGCTAGCATTAAGAGGGGGAAATAGGTACATCCTTTTTAGCGGCTTTGGGAGACGAAAGAGAGAGGGAGATGAAGGGAACGTGCTGGCTGTGTGTAAGGGGAGTAATCGGGCCAGGGACGAGGGGAGAGAGGAAAAATGAGCTATCTCTTCAGCCTGGCTGAGCGCAATGTATCTATTACTTAAGACTAACTGGCTGTGAAGCCATCCATTCTGTGTGCCATAAGGGGGCTGTTTCTCCTCCTGGCTAAAAGGGAAAAGAGGGTATTGATTCCTCAATCAGCCATTTGCCTGCTAAGATGCATGAGAGAGAGTAAAGTATAGAGAGAGAAAGGGGGGGGGGTAGTAAAGGAAAAAAGAAGAAGAGGAAGAGACAGAGAGAGAGGAGAGAGGGGGTAGTAAAGGGAAGAAGAAGAGACAGAGAGAGAGAGAGAGAGAGAGAGAGAGCAAGCGAGAGAGAGAGAAATGGAGATGAGAAAGAGCAAAAGGGATGGGAGGGGAGGAGGGATGGAGGGATGTTCTATTAATTTGCAAACACCATTTCTCTCTTTTCCCCCTCCTTCAAGTGATTCCAGCGTGCAAATCAATGTTGACAGGTCAGATTGGCTGCCACTAATCTTGGCATAACAACTCTGCAGTCAGAAGCCCTGCGGTAATGGAGTGCTTATTTAGGCTCATAGCCTCGCGCAGGTCCGGAGAGGAGCGATCAATGCTGCTGAGAGATAGGATTGATGAGGTCTTGATAGAAAGCTGAATCTCTAAAGCCACAGAGGATTGTACAGTGTATTTGGCTCAGGTTAATAAAGAAAGGCCCAGAGCCGTGTCCTCCTTTCACCAGTTCCACTATAACGTACAACACTGGAAACACCACACCACCATAGAATGGACTTTTCCTTTATATGGGATTATTCACTCTTAACTGTGGTCACACAGGGAGCTGATTCTTTCTAGTTATGATGTGTGGACCAGGCCAGTGCTCCAGGTTTGCCATGTAAGTAGTGTGAATGATGACTCCAATGTCACAGTCCTAAAACAGACCATTTCTTCTAGCACATCGGTGTGTCCAGTTAGGGAAACAGTTACCCAATAATTGTGTGTTATCTTGTTTATACAGATATTGTATACAGATTTCAGATCTACTACCTGTACCTGTGCACTTTTGGTATGACACAAATTAAAGCAATAAAAAAATATGGCAATCATTTTAGCAT
This sequence comes from Hepsetus odoe, assembly GCA_017165825.1. Taxonomy (NCBI): domain Eukaryota; kingdom Metazoa; phylum Chordata; class Actinopteri; order Characiformes; family Hepsetidae; genus Hepsetus; species Hepsetus odoe. Next base: position 15,729,455 of record CM029372.1, on the reverse strand, counting down.
ATTACTTTTTTATCTTTGTGGGTAATAAAACACTATTATTACTATTATATTTTACAGAAGCCTTGCAGATTACTGCAGCTCATGCATGAACACACAGTATGTGTAGATTAGTGACCTCCACATTTTCTTCATTTGCAGCTTATTCATTTCGGGTATATAAGGTTTACATTTTTATGGCCTATCCAGTAGCCACGGCTGATTTTGCATTGTTCTCTCTCTCTCTCTCTCCCCCTCTCTCTGTCTCTTTTTATCTATTCTGTGGGGACCGCAGGAATGTAGGTGACTGGCACAGTCTGCCACTTGGCTTGTCATTTGGGTTTACTTCCCTATTAATTATTAACACAGCAGTCTATAGTGATCATTTTAAGGGGGGCAGGTCAGTTAGTAATGAGACAATCTAAATGATGAGCATGCACAATGACACAGAAAATCATGAGCAGAACTAAACAAATCAGTTGCCATTTTAAATGCATGATTTAAAGCATTTCAATCTTTTTAGACGTTGTTCATAGTGGTTGTTCTTGTGTGTGGCTTGTTTGAATGCTACCAATTTTAGGTGTCTCACCTGGTAAGGCTTACTTGATTTCACTATTGATCACCCATAATGCTAAATCAATCTGTGTCTTGTAGCTATTACAGTGTTGTGAAGATGATCAATAACATCCTTATCAAAGAATTCCACGCTGAGAGTCACAGAGTCAAATAAAGAAAGGGGTTCAATCATCTTCACCATCAGCAGCACATGTATTAAAATATTTTAGAATCATTTTTCATCTTTGCAGTTTCTAAGCCACTAGTTTGAGGGTGTCCTCTTTCTCTTGCCTCTTCCAGTATGAATCAGTGTGACCTTACATTAAATTTGAGAGTGCAGGTGAATCTTGGGTAAATTGGACCATTAATGGGCAGAGAGTTTTCCCAGGCTCTGCTCTCACTTGTAGACCAGGAAGAGGGACTGCTGGAGCAGATGGACACCTACAGAAGAGCTGGAAGGAAGAGCGTGTCTGCTGTTTCAGCATGTGAGCACCCTGTATGAAAGGATCTCTCAGTTAATGCCTTTCTGTAAGAAATGAGAGATCTTAGTTAACTTTACTTTAACTAAACACTAATAGTCATAAACAGAAACATTTAAACAGAAACAGAAACATTTATCTCTTTTCCAAACGATATGTTTTCTTCCTCTTTTCACACGGATTATTATTGTGATGATGATTATTATTAGTAGTGGTAGTATTAATAATAATAATAAACTACACCAAAACATTTCCGTGAATCAGCAGCTGGGGTTGAGGGAACTGGCTGCACTAAATCTCCTGTGTGGTGCGCTGGAGGATTTAGATCACACGGCCATGTCTTGTACTTCCAAACTGTCTGACCGCTGAGCACGCGGCTCAGGGTGTGAGGAGTCTGCCGAGGAATTCATTCAGCTTTTCGCCGAATTTCAATATTCAGTCTGCTGTTTTGGGGGTTTAACATAATCCACTCTGAACATAAAGAACGGCTTTACCAATTCATCATCCGACTGTTGTTATTGTTATTAACACTAATGTTTATAATGTTCACAATAATTTTTAAAATAAACAAAATAATAATAATAATAATAACAACAATAATAATCACAACAACAATCATTAAAATTATAATTAACAACGGGGTAATTTTAGAGTGATATTCTAATGGTTATAATGTACTTTCAGCTGTTACATTATTTTGTCATTATTTTAATATAGAATTTATTAAAGCTGTATTAACGTCAAATAATAATAATAATAATAGGTTATTTTTTACATTATATTTTGATTGCTGTTATTATTATCAATGTCATTATTTTATTAACTACTACCCATTTCCTCCTTGTTTTTTTTTCTTTTTAAAGCTTTCCCCCCTCTAATCCTTGTTTTGTTTTTTTATCCTCTTCACGCCGCCGTAACGCAGAAAACACTTCCCGCGCTGTTTATCCCCGTAATGTCAGTATGTTTTGATATGATTACAAGATAATAGGATATAATGTCGGGAGACAGACTGTGTATGTGGATTTGTATTTTCCTGCGCGCGTGCGTGTGTGTGGGGGGAGAGAGAGAGAGAGAGAGAGAGAGAGAGAGAGAGAGAGAGAGAGAGAGTTGTGTGCTTAAGGAGTGGGCGGGGCTACGGAGAGACTAGAAATGTCAATCACGCGGAGGCTCCGGCGCAATCAGAGGCGATGTGTGTGAGGAGTGTGATGTGTGTGAGGAGTGTGTGGAGTGTACGGAGCTGACCTCAGTCCCCCTTCAGCACAAAAGCGCGTCCGCGGCAGGAGCGCACTTTCTGACCGATCATCTGGAGTTTGAGGATAAAAAGCGCAGCGCCTCTGTCTGACTTTTCTGGACTTCTGGACAGGAACATGTCCATCCCGCAGCTCGCCTACAAGTACGGCCGGGCGCTGTACCCCGCCGAGGCCCCCCACGGGCCGCCCGGGGGTCTCTCCGGGGCCCTGGCCGCCCTGTACGGAGCGCCCTTCAGCAGCAGCAGCAGCAGCGGCCACGGATACAGCGCCTTCCTGCCCTACTCCAGCGAGCCGGCCGCCCTCAGCCACCTGGTGAGTCCACTGTCCCAGCCTGCCGTCCCGCAACCCCGAGCAGAGCCTTCAGAGAGCAGGACAGAGCGCTCCCAGACCAGCCGCCGTTCACTGCGTCCCACTCACACCTGCACAGACAACAGCAGCAGCAACAACAACAACAACAATAATAAAAATAATAAAATCAGTAAATATCAAATGTGAAAAATATAAATATCGAAAACATTATCAGGCAGACATTATGTACACAGTATTACTGGACTGAGTTGATACATTATTAAATTACACATTTATTACAAGATTCGTTTCAGTCTTGTTCTTTAAAATATGAATTCCACGAAATAAAAATGAAATATTTGCTGCCAACATGGCAACAACATATACAATTAAAGTTTTTAATATATAACTTTAGAATTAATTATATTTAATGTCACTTTAAATGATATCTTTTTAAATTGTTTCCATAATTAATTTCCATAAATTATACTTGTAGTTGTTGTTTTTTATATATAACTTGTGTTTTTAGATAGGATGCTAAATAAAATATTCTCCTCACTCTATCAGAAAAAAAAAACAACTTTTGAAAAAGTCATTTTCTACCAAACAATCAAAAAAAAAATATTTGTTTTATTATTTGAGCTGATGATTGCTGAAGTTAGTGGCCTGTCAGCAGCACTTTGCTCATGTGTGTTTCTCCCTGCTGGACCCTGCAGGCCTCTCCCTACGAGCTGAAGGACAGTCCCGGCTTGCAGCACCCCGGCTTCCCGCACGCGCACCCGCCCTTCTTCCCCTACGCGCACTACCAGCTCGGCGACCCCTCGCGCCCCAAAAACGCCACGCGCGAGAGCACGAGCACGCTGAAGGCCTGGCTGAGCGAGCACAGGAAGAACCCGTACCCCACCAAGGGCGAGAAGATCATGCTGGCCATCATCACCAAGATGACCCTCACGCAGGTGTCCACCTGGTTCGCCAACGCCAGGAGGAGACTGAAGAAGGAGAACAAGATGACGTGGGCTCCCAAGAGCAGGAGCGAGGACGAAGAGGGCAACGTGTACCCGAGCGACAACGAGGAGGAGGAGGAGGAGGACAAGAGGGACGAGGACGAGGAGGAGATCGACCTGGAGAACATCGACACCGAGAACATCGAGGACAAGGAGCAGAGCTCCGACTACCGGGGCGAACTTCCGCCGGACTCTAAAGGGGCGGAGGAGGACATTGGGGACACGCAGGGAAAGGAGAGAAGTTTCCTAAAGAGCGTGGTGAAGGACAGCATGGACAGCGGGACAGAAGAGGAGCGGGACGAGCCCATTAAAGGACCAGCAGCCGAGCCCCTGGGCCACAGGAGTCCACCACAAAAACCCAAAATCTGGTCCCTGGCTGAAACTGCGACCACGCCGGACACCCCGAAAAAGTCCCCGCTGCTGAACAGGAGCCACGGGACTGCGCTCCAGGGCTCGGCGGGGAACCTCCACAGCTGGACCAAAATGGCCTTTTCGGCCCAGCATCTGGCTTTAAGCAACCACTACCTGGGACTTAAACACCCGGCCAACAGCACTGTGTCTCCCCAGCACGTGGACAGCAGGACTCACGTCTTATGAGCCTAAATGGACAGTGAACTGATGATGGTTATTATTATTTTATTTTGTAACGTTTTGATATTTTCCATCCTCCTCATGAAAATGTAATAATTTTCACACCATAATAGTCATTTGATATGATAAAAAAAACAAAACCCGTCTATTGATATATTAAAAACACACAGTGAATTTGTAATAGATGGATGTTGCCTAGCACTTCCCTCAAGATGAGAGTATAATAGAGGAAAGGTTTATATTCATAACTTATGGACATTTTTTACCAGGGTTATTTATGACAGTCACGTGATCACACTTTTACATCCAATTAGATGATCTGGAAACACCATCCGTTTTAATGGGCTTTACTGGGACAGAAGACAAAAGTCCCTTTCGGTCAGTGTGATGTGGGGGTGATGGTGACCCCACTGTCCGCTGTGGACCTGCTTCCATCTAAAGCTCTTTTTCCACTGAAGTACTTTGGAGAGTCGAGCCCTTCTCATCACACTCACCGTCCCAGTGTCCAGCACACGCCGGGACTCGGGCCTCCGGTCCGGCGCACGGCTCCAGCTCGTCTCCAGGGCGAATCCTCCTCGCGGTTCCTCCGCACTTCACAGGATTGATTAGTTTTAAAAGCTCCCGTGTTGATCACGCCTTTCCTTGAACGCACGTCCTGTTCAGTTCAGACCTTCGTTGCTTTTCTCTCTGCGGAGTAGGCTGTGTGTAAAGGTTTGGTAAATGTAAAATGAATTTTACCTACTTGAAATAATATTGTACAAAACTATATTTTAAATATTAAAACGAAGACACACTTTTATCCAACTGACTGGAGCAGCCTGTGTTTTAAACCTGGCCCATGTTTGCCTGCATGTTTCCAGATGATTGAGTTGCTGGATGTCAGTAAATTGTATTGAGAATGTATTAATTTTATTTTCAAAAAACTGCAGATGAAGGACAGATGTAGAATTTAGATGCATTGATTTGGAACATTTTTTAGGGTTGTTTTGAGAAAAAGAGATTATATTCATAGGATTTATTTTATGTTTTGGAAGACAGTTTTTCTTAAAAAAAAAAATACGATGAACAAATAGCTTTAGATTTACATTCTAGTTTTAAAGGAGAGGAAATAAGAATATCAGAGCCTTTCCCCACTCAGCTCCCACATGACGGCGTCTCCACTCGGGAAGGGGCTCAGATGAAAAGGCTGTTCTTTTCTGTGGAACAGGTGGGCTCCTTAATATTAGAGCTCCCTCTACAGACAGTTTACATAGTTCCTTTATTTTGGCAAATTATCCCGTAGGTTTTTCAGATTCGAGGGTGTCTGATTGCAAGCAAGAAAGCAAGAAAAAAAAGACAGAAAGAAAGAAAGAAAGAAAAAAGGAGGCATATTTTGAACATTTCTTCGCCATGTGTTTGGACAACAACAACAAAAAAAGCTGCTTTTGCTTCCATATACTTGAATACCAACATAAAAAAACCTAACCACAGATAGTAAAGAGCTTGCTGGTGGTTTCCTTAATAAACTGATGATGAAATGAACATTTTCTGTTAGACATAAATGCTAAAAGACATAAGACACATAAAACCTCCAGGCTTTTGTGCATGCAGATCTTCTGCATGTGTGAGAAAAGCAGAGGACAAAAAGGCAGTGGAAGTGTCACTCTGGTGGACAGGCTCTAAAGAGAGGGAGGAGGCACAGATTTCATGCCCATTTATGACTGGGGTTTCTGAAGGGATTGCATTCAGTGTAACACAAAGGGGAATCGTCTAGATTCAGGGACAGGAGGGCAGACCGGGGGCTTTCGCCATTCACTCATCACTGGCTTGAGAATTCCTCTCTCTCTACTCCCACACCACCTTTCACCAGAAGTTACAGGACAATTATGTTAATAGTTCTGCTTCATTAAGGCAAAAGGCCAGGAAGTTGAGGCCTGAGAGTTTTCACTCTACTCTACATTTACACTGTTAATTTTAGCTTGCTGAGATTGGCGAGGAAGTGAATCACAGAGGACAGGGGCATCTCTAATACAGGCGGCAAAAGAGGGAGGATTAACTATTAAAGCTAAAGACCATATGAGTGACAAACAGCTTGATTATAGGTGAAGATCTTTGAAATTGACTTTTCAATCTACACAAATAAATGTTGCTGACTTGCAACCTGATTGGTCCCCTGGAGCAACGTCCTTGAGGAGCAACATTTAAGAGCTTTTTTTCTGTAAATGAGATGTGATTTTTTTAATGGTTAAAGAACATTTTTTTTTTTGCTTCTAAAAACTGTAAGATCAAACCAAAACCCCTTTAAAAACCTTTATTTTGCTTTATAATAAAATCAGACAATACACTTTTATAGTATAATAAAAACAAATTTTAAAAACCTGAATAGCTTGAACTTTCCGCATTGAAATTAAAGGGTACTGCATCACAAGCCTGCCTGGTACCTTTCAAAGAAGCAAATGCAAACAAGCCCCTATTACACTCCACTTTTGGTTCTCAGTGCTGTACATTATTCAGTATAGAGGCCCAGAATGTAGACCGAGTGTGTGAACTAATAAGACACAGTTTCTTCGTCACTTGAGAAAATGTGCTGGCAGTCATGTAGCACAGTGGTGCCAGTTTCAACATGGTGGCTGCTGGCCAAGCGGTGAGCTGAAGTCTGTGAGTAATGCAGTATGGCCTTCGTTTCAGATACAGCTGTCTGTGTTCTTCTTTGTATTTTATAAGCTGCATTATTCAGATTTTTGACTTGACTTTCAGATATGAAACATCATCCTGTCTTTGAAATAAAATAGGTAGACAGATTCCAGTAAGTGATATCTATTTCTGTAACTAGTGGGTCATCTTTGGGTACCACTACTTCAGACTGTAACACAGGGTTCCTACTGCAAGGAAGTATATTTCGTGCAACATGAAGGCATACAAACCTACCTAGGACAAGACTGTGAGCAAATATCCCAAACTCCCCCTCCTCATTTCCCTGTGATATTCACAGAGCTCTCTGTGGAAAGTCCCATGACCTTGAGAAATGCGTGAGACCTTAGATCATCCTCTGATTAAATAATCAAACACTGAAAATAGGACTTCCTCACTGGGCTGCTCCCCATATGACCATGGGAAATCGCATGGCTAATATAATTTTACAGGTGGATACACAGGAAGATTGGGATGTAATTACCAGTATTAAAAAGTCGACCTCTAAGAATTCCCAAGGGTCCTGCTCAGCCCCTCTTTTCAGGATGGTCTCGGTATATATCTTGTAGAGGGAAAATACACAGTTCGTGGGCTATGAACTTTGGTAAACATATCTAACATGGATAAGCAGATGATCATTTTCAAAAATAGAGAAAAGTAAACAGTGGATGGGATATGGGGGTCAAACAGTTAAATCCACATCCAATATAATTAAAAAGCTCAAAGGTCATTAATGCACCTAAAAAAGGAAGATTCCTGTATTTCACAAGATTTAATAAGGGATTAACCAATTGCAGTAAGCATAACTTGAAGTTCACCTGATGGATATGATATGGCTTCATGAAGAATGACAATATAAAGACAAATACATGCATTATGCATGAGATGTGGCCTTTCAGTGAACTTTCGGTGCTTTATTTTCTCAATCCAGTAACTCAGATATGCACCATGCTTAAATTTACTGTCAGGAGAGGGTACAGGTATAGGAGTTGGCTCTTTGGGCAGAGTTTTTGATGACAACTAAAACCTGCACTATGAGGACAACCTGAAAAGACTCTTCTTACCTGGAGCCATTTTTCTTTGAAGCTTTGAAAGTGTTACTCTCTCTCTCTCTCTCTCTCTCTCTCTTTCTCTCTCTTTCTCTCTCTCTCTCTCTCTCTCTCTGGCACCCTGTCACAGCAAGCTCTCAAACACATGTGTGCATGACCACTGCAGCTGTCCAACACCCTTCACACAGACCTGCTAAAATAGCACCAGTCAAAGTAGGCCTCTAGACGTACTGTGTCCCAGTATGAGACTCCACTTGTGGGCAGAGGGGGCCTGCTGGCCGCAGGAACATGCCAGGCCCTTGTGTTGCCCCTGTCACACACACTCTAATGAAAAACTGATTCACGAACACAAGGCACTGATGAGCTCAGCTGTAACCTACACGCATGCGTGCACACATCGTTGTTTTTATACTTTGGCAGGAAATGAGGTCATAAATACTGAATGCCCCGTGGGTAATACAACAATTAATGATATTACCTAAATGTAATAAGAAATAAGAAGCCTTACTTAAAACATAGACATAGTTTATGTTACAAGTCTAGTCTTCATCTCAATAACTAAAATAAATGTTTTAGCACTTTCCATTTTGAAAGATACATATAAGACATAACTTTTGTTAAATCCTTTTGGTCAATTTTTGGCCCTGACGTCAAGTTAGGCCTGTTTTTCTCTTGCTTTGCAATAATATTTATGCCATTAAATATGGCTGTGTGGCTGCGTGTTGTATGTTTTTAGGAAAATAATATCTTTAATCAGTCTGTGTTTACAATATGAAGGTTTTTATATGTTCGTGTTAGTAAAGTTCTTTACATTTTACATCTCTTTTTTTGGAAAATCTACGTGATCTAGATTGGAACCAATCTACGTGATCTAGATTGGTTGTTCTGTGACATTGTTCCAAATGTGACTTTTGGCACCTTTATCTTTAAGAGTGTTTAAGAACTTATGCTTGCTCTTAATATAAAGCCATGTGGAAAGAAAAAGGTTCTATAAATGAATGTAGTTTTACTCATTCACATGAAGAACTTTGTCAAATGCTTAGCAATTTAGAAGACATTTCCATTTTCAGACCAGTATGTAAATGTAAATGATCTATAATTTGACAACAGAAAGATAAAGAAGAAAAGACTAGAGGGTCTGTAGAACTTGCTTCCCTCATTCATAATTATGGCTACAAATGTAAGACCAAGGGCAGTCCAGTCAGGAAGAAAAAAAAGCATGAGAGATAGCAAGGAGAGGACATGGGAAATCTCCAAAGGCTTTGAAAGTAGTATACAGCCCTTAGGCTATTCTTTCTCCTGCCATATACCTGAAAAAACACACAGTAGCCAGAGGATTTTGTGGAACCCAGTGTAAATTAAATATGAGCTTGTTTCTGCAAGTGAACAAACTAGCTTTTACATTCTCTTTAGAGCAGAGCAAATAAAAAAGTGTCTTATATTCACATATATTACTTAAATTTTCACTTCAGCTAAAAAAGGTTTGTCTTTGAGTGTGCATGGTCCAGGGTGCTGTAATATCTCCATATGTTCTCTTACTTATTTCAGAAGTACTCTTGCCTTTCTGCTACTCAATCCTAGCAGCAGAAGAGGAAAGTAAAAAGGAATGGTGGTCAGTTCAAAAGCCAAAAAAACCTTCAAAAAATATGACTGGGACTGAGACTGAGAAAAAGAAAAATGTATTTAAAGATCTTATTTTATGAAAGGCTGCACTTTTGTCACCCGTGGTAAACATAAGGAATCTGTAGAGCATGGTTCAGAATGGAAGAACCTTCAGTCTGGCAGGCCAGGCTGTCCAGGTTTCTCACTTGGATGTGTTTTATTTATTTCCTGAGCTTGTGGGCAGATGAGAGCGGGTATTTGTCAGGTGAAAAAGAGAGGAGGTATTGAAGTGTATGAAATATTCACCAAAGTAGTAATGATTCCCCTGGACAAAGCAAAGGGGCACTGAGAAGAAAAAGAGGCACTGAGAACTGGAGGTTGAGAACAAGAGAGGAGGATACAAAGGCTCCCAGCCCTTTTTCTGAGGGAATGGCAGACAAAAGAGCAGAGGTGCCAAATAGATTCCTTCAGATGTTGCTTTCACTTTCTCTTGTGGCATCAGAGTACATCAGTGGATATAAAGCACTCGACAGACAATAATAAATGTGCTAAAATGCTATTGTAAAAGGAATCTCTGTGGGAGAATCACAACACTGTCCTAAAGGCATGGACATCTCTGCCTACATTCATATTTATGACTAGTATTAATCTGGAGTGCAAATGCATTTTGTCGTGCTGTATTTAAAGAAGAAGAGGTAGAAGAAGAAGAAGAAGAAGAAGAAGAAGAAGAAGAAGAAGAAGAAGAAGAAGAAAACACTAAAAGAAGAAACAGGAAAAGATAAAAAAGTGGACAAGGAGAAAAAAATGTAGAAGATATACAAAAATAAAGATGAGGAGTAAAGTTATAATTGTAGTTTTTAACATGAAGTTGGGGGGGCTATTATAAATATATATATATATATATATATATATATATATATATGAATATATATATGATGTGTGTATGTATATGTACATATAAAATTAGCACCAGATAACAAGAAAAAGGTCATTTAANCTCTCTCTCTCTCTCTCTCTCTCTCTCTCTCTCTCTCTCTCTCTCTCTCTCAAATATTTTTTTCATGGTTCTGCATATTGACTACCCTCATCCCTGGCTGATAACAGCTCTCTGAAGACTTTGCATGTAAGCCAACTGAATTCACAATATTGATCAATCACTACATACCACTCAGTGTCAACAGTTTTCCCTCAGTGTGAGCTACTGTCTTTCTATGCATGAACTGCAACTGCCGTGCACTGTAGAACCCTTATAAAGCCAAGGTGAATATATATATATATATATATATATATATATATATATATGAATATATAGATACACACACACTTGTGATATACTTCTCACTTGTGATAGGCTTAAAAAGCTGTATCTGAACACAGTACATTTATCTGGCCAAAATGTAGAAATTTCATTACTTCTATTATTTCTATTATTTCTATTTGTTCCTTTCTTTATTTTAGTCATGTTTAGCAGTCATGTTGTTGCACTCTCTCTCCAAAAGCAAAATTTGAGGACCTCCGTAAAGACAAGCATTTACATGTTTCCTTAGAGACTTTGGTTTAAAAAAGAAAATACAACAAAAACAACTTTCCACTAATTATCCATCCATTATTTGGTAATTATCAGCAAATACACTCATGTATTTGTTTAATCTCTTGTTGTGTACGTCTTTAAAAAAAGAGAACAATAAACTCCCTCTGGGATATCATGCTTTGCCATATTGAGATTCTGCTCACTTACTGAGATAGACTTCAGCTCAGCATGAAAACAATCACCATCTGATTCATTTAGATGAAAACAAAAGCACAAGAAGTTCATTCTTCCATCTGAAACATGTTGGTCAAACAGCAATGCATTGAGAAATACAATGGAGTAACAGCATCTCAAACACCCAAGGGCTAATTACTGCTCAGATTTATGCAGCACTAGGTGTTGCTGGATTAAAAAGTAAACAATGTATGCATAGCTCTGAAAAAAAATAAATGTTTTGCATTTCTGCAAAACAGAAATGCAGTTGTCAGAAACTCTGAACCTCTCCTACCAGATTGAGAAACATTCACATTCAATAACACAGCCAATCACACTACAACTCAGCTTGTCGAACACAAGTGAAAGGAATGTAACCTGATGTTAACCTAGTGGAATGATGGCCTGACACAATTTGAACCGGAGCCGCGACCAGCCTATAAAACAGGCAGGCTAGTGGAGTCAAAGCTGATGAGCAAAAACATTTGTCCATTTGTCAAATGTGTTAAGAAGAAGTGTGCCCAGAGGCAGTTAGCCATAGAAACAGTGGGTCATGAACCTACTCAGGAGAGGTTAACGCATGGTAATTTGCTAGGGGTAACCACAAAACTGCATTCCATGAATGACTGAAGATTCATTGGTGAAATCCAAGAAGAATTGAATTTTCAGATTATTACTTTTTAATACAGAAGAAGCATTGCAGAATATACTGACATAGTTAGAACATAGTTAGAACATCAGACATAGTTAATAACCAGGAACAGATGACCCTACTCATCCATCAGCATTCTTCAGCCCTGGACTTTACCTGAGATTCGTGTATGTTGGATGGATTGAAGATGCTAAATTGTCCCCCTAGGTGTGTGTGTGTCTGTGTGTGTGTGTGTGTTTGTCTGTGTGTCTGCTCTGCGTTGGACTGGCAATATGTCCAGGGGGTTCCTCGCCTTTTACCCTGTGTTAGATGGGATAGACTCCTGGACTGTCCATGACCCTATTCAGGACAAGCAGTTAAGAAAATGAGTGAGAGATGAGTGAGTGAATAAAAACGGATTTGTGGGGAGACACCTGTGAATGCACATTTACAGTCCTTTCATGTCACACACTCTCTCTCTCTCTCACACACACACACACACACACACACACACACACACACACACGTTTGCACCTCATTGCATGTATTAGGTTTCTTTAGGCTCTTTAAGAGGTAAGCTTAGGTACTAGATTTATTTAGTCTAAGGAAATTAGACTATTTTTAGTCTAAGAAAAAAATGCATTTTTATAAGACTAAAACTAGTCAAATTTACATAGTGACCTTTTGATCTTTTTAGTACATAGCAAAACCAAATTGACCTTCATGTTACAATACTTTCAGTGGGGTCTGTATATGAATCTTAAAGTCTTAAAGGCAAAGTATAAGAAGCAGCCTGTGTAATTCTAAATGTAATTGATTGATTGAAAGATTCACATCTGCTTTTTGTACCAAGCAAATGTCAGGTGTAGACTTAAATAAAAATAAGCATTATAAAATAGAAGCTAAAAAAATATATAAGCTTTTTTTTTAAAACATCAATTGCTTTCATCAGCAACATTTTTAAATGATAAATATAATTGTGATTATATTCAAGATTTTTTGTTTCACCTAACCAAAGAGAAACTTGTGGTTCCTACTTTGGTGTCTATCCACTTCAAGGATTCTTGTATGACATAACCCCACCACATTACATTGATGAATAAACTTCAGAAAGATGCTAAGGGGCTCCAGAAGCACAGATAGGCAGGTATATGGGACTATATAACATTAGGGAAGAGTACTGCTTGATGTCCATAGTGACAGTGTCTATAGTGACTGTATCTTGCAGAACGTCTATGACAGCATTGATTTCAAACTCCTGTAAGCACAGAGCTAAAAGCTGTCTCTGATGCTGACTTCAATAGCATTTGACAAAGAGGAAAATGGAGGGAAGGAATGAGCTACACAGACACAAAGTGACAGGAAATCGTTACAGACACAGCCTGTGTGAATATTTAATGAAAAGGGATTTGCTTGACTGCAGGTGGACAGATGGACAGAAACAATGTCACATATTTGTGATAGATGAAAGAGAGGGCCACTCTCTAATAACCCTGGCCAATCACTGCAGCAACCTCTGAGTTATTAACCAATCAAATATGTGCTCTACAAGTTCATACCTACAAGGAGGTGTTCATAAACACTGAAGACAGAGCTGGACCTCAAAGCAAATGACTCTGATGCACAGAGCAGCAAAGCACGTCAGTCAGGTTAAAGGCATAATCCTGAATAAATGCTTATTTCCAAACAATTATTTTATGCAGGCATCAGCTGCCCTTTATACTGGGAACATTTTATGACCAATAAGCTAATATGGTTCATGGTTGTACAGAATAAAGTTACATTACAATACATTAAACTAAAAATGTTTTATTTCATCTTTTGTTATTTCTTTGATCTGTAATGATCCCAATTCACAAGCTTTTGTGAAACTTGAAGGATTTCGATGACCTCTGAGGGAAACAGTTGCAGAAGATCATAAGACATAGTACAAAAAAATATAAGTGAAAGTGACAACCCCTGTAATTGTGAAACGCAGCACAGCACAACACAACACAACGAAATTCAACCTCTGCGTTTCACCCATACACACATGTGCAGTAGGGGGCAGCTAAAGAGAGCGCCTGGGGAACAGCGATGGGGACGGTACCTTGCTCAAGGGTACCTCAGGGCAACCCACTGGTGAGGGAATCGAACCCACAATCTTCCAATCCAGAGCAACTCCCGAACCACTAGGCCACTGCTGCCCTATATATAATTACTAGTTACTAAAATCAGGAACTGTTTTGTAGTCAATGGACAAACAGGGCCCCATGATACCACTAATCACAAAGTAAAGACACTTTAAGACAAGCACAACAACCCTGAACTTATTTAAAGATTTCCCAGAGAAGCTGAATGTGAGAACGCAAGTCTGAAATAGTCAGACTGGACATTTAACGGACTTTATCCATTCATCAGCATTGTACAATGCCAAAGTTGTTTTTTGATTGAGTTTATGGCAGAAAACTGGAAGAATATAACAGCTGAGTCTGAAAAAGCAAAAGTGAAGTGAACGTGATTATTTGCAGCATACAGTGAACCAAAACAAAATGCATCCTCTGTATTTAACCATGCAGCCGGCTGCATATTTAATGCCTGGGGAGCAGTGATGGGGCAGACAAATTCATTTAACATCATCAGACTATATTTAATTACTAAATGGATGTTAAATCCAGGTACCATCCCTCACCTAAACCACACATATACAAGTGGCAGCTCCTGTTGTGTGAAAGGATCTGATATATCTGAGTTAAAAAAAAAAAAAGATTCCATAATGCTATGGAACATAGATTTAATGTCAGAAAATTGTACATGCAACAAACACAAAGGAACCAAAGTGTTTTAATGAATAAATGAACACAGATGACCAAAAAATGTATTTTGATCCCAAGCCCTCATTCAGAAGGTTGCATAATCTTTTTGGACACTTTTAAGAAAATAAACGCTAAAATAAATTGTCAGGACGTGCAAATACTGAAGCAGGTTTGCATGTGAATAAAACTCACTGCTCGTGGATCTCTTAATGCGCTTTAAAATGTAACATCATTATCTCCCACCTCTTTTATTTCCTCTCTGTCTCATGTGTATGCCTTTCTCTGCTCTCCCTGTTTCACTTACTGGTAGAGCTGTGGGTCTTCTGCACCATTTACCTTTATGTTCACTTTAAATAAACTCTCAATCACTGTGGATCATACTACTTCGCTGCATTCTATTTACATTACACTGAACAGTTCTGTGATAATACATTTACTTTTACATGTATTCATTTAGCAGATGATTTTTATCCATAGCTACTTATGAGCATTCAAGCTACATTATATGGTAAATGTATTATAGACTGTCCAGAATAATCAATCTTCACCTATTGTTTACATATCAGCCTACTGATCTCAGGCAAAATGCCCCAGTTTGCCTGCAGCTACAGTGTGTTTTTTGACTTCAATCACAGTTCAGTTGGAAAAAGAACATGATCTTTACATAGACACACTACTTTACACACAATTTTGAGGGCAGTGATTGTCTAGTGGTCAGGGAGCAGTTCCCTTAACTCAGCAGTCGTGAGTTTGAGTCCCACATGTGTATATTACCCTGAGGTAACCTTGAACAAGGTACCATCCCCAGCACTGCTCCCTGGGCGCTTAATGTGTGGCTGCCCTCTGTTGCACTGTGTGTATGGAAATAATGCAGAGAAAGCATTTCGTTGCAGTGCACTGTGTGCTGTGCGGTGAGTTTACGATGACAAATGGTCACTTTGATATAGTTACTTTCACATTATTTTGAAGGCTGAGGGTTGAGTATATGATCTTTGCTAGTCCCTTTTGTCACCAGTAGGTGGTGTATACGCAATTTTACAGCATTCTTTCATTTCTTAAGACTAATTTACCCAAAACATACCTACACATGTTGAGATAAACATTATTGGTAAGAAGAAAGCAGTTGTGAGAAGTAAAAACCAACTTTAGGACTTAAATAGTGGAATGATTAAAAAAAAATTGGTATCTATCCAGATCCAGATGGTAATTCAAAGGACCAATATATTAGGTATGGCCATTGGTTATCAATTAAGCAAAACCAAAAAGAACAGAAAGAAAAATAGGTAATTGCAAACATGGACGTAGACTAGGTTTCAGTGATTTCATGTGAAATACAGTGAAATTATGCCAGGTAACAAGTAGAGGACATGGTAGTAGGGTAAAAATGACATGCATCCTAACATACATGAGACATTTAATTTACCTTACATAAAGAAGAGTTAAAATAATAAAAACATTTCAGATACTTTAAAACTGCCTGATTTGAATTGCTTTATGATACTGCATTACCCAGTCTATTTCCAGACCTTCTCTAACACACACAATACATTAACATGTGCCCAGAATTTTAGTGGTATGTGGAATATCACAAACGGCTGTTTATTACCTATCTGTTACATGGTTATAATCATACAGTGACTGTACACATCAATTTGAGACCCCAAAAGCAGTGCATGTCTAAAAGTGTGTCTCAGCTGTGACAGCCTGTGATAGGGCTGCTTCCACCACCGCTGCACTGTGTTTCCTACAGCAGCCTGAAAGCCCTTTGATCCATAATGACTTCGAAACTCTGCAAAGACAAGGAAAACATCTAAATAGGGGAGAAGAAATGTGACAGGAGAAGACGGGCCTGTGCCTGCGAGTCGTCTTCGGGGCTGCTGGTGAGTGATGCTCTGTCACTCACACAAACGACTGCCATCATCGGCGAAGTCCCAGTGAGCCACATTTCCTTCTTTATCTAATAGAAAGTAATGACACATACAGGCTGCCAGGCCTCTTTGGCAGCAATTGGGCCCTCTGGGGAGACATTTTGCATCTCTTGCCGCAATAAGAATAAACGCATAGGGGAGTCTATTTGGCTGAGTGTGATGGCTAGCGCATCACTTATCGCCGCTCAATAAATCTCCATGCCTCAGTGAAGAGATGGGAGCGGTTATCGCATCACGGCAGAGCCCACGCCGCACGCGCCCCAATGACTGACGGCTCTGCGCATCACCCCAAATTATTTATCGAGGTAGAGGAAGAGGAGGGGAGGGGGGTGATATGATTTAGCCAGACAAGAAATAAAGGAAATCGAAAAATAAAAGAATTATAGAAATGGGGAAATAAAAGCGAAGAGGAGACGAGAGGACAAATGAACATCTATGAGGAGAAACTGTAGACTTGGCGAAGAAGTAGGAAAATCATGGTGAAAATTAAACCAGGCCAAATGGAAGATCTCCATCAAGAACTGGCTGCACGTGGGGTGGCACTAAGATTGTGGTTGGAAATGAAAACAACTTTAATTTTATTGTAGACGTTAACATATCAGTGCAAGATTTCATGTCAGATGAGATGTTTCTTGGAATTAAAAAACTTGTCTGAAAAGAAGTTAACCCCAATGCCCTGAGAATACAAGGTTAACTTCTAATCAAATGAAATGAACTGCACTGCCTGCTGCAAATAGTACCATCTTAAGAGACTCACGATCACAAGTTTCTACGTCGATTTGTTATTTTAGACATCATGTGTGCTTTATGTATTTCTAGCATCAAACAAAGGTTGTCTGCATATCCTGCATATCTGCAGCAACTTCCACAGGGTATGTCAACCCTGCAACATGTGAGAAGAGGGTATGCAGTATAGACATCTGCTTAGCAGGTAGAAATGATGCATATGGGCCCCTGTCATCCCCCCGAGTCCCCTGCACACCAGCCCTCTCATTACGACCAAGCACTGTTCTCCACTGCTGTCACCTCACCAGGCAACATCTCCACGCTAACACTGTATTCATCCCGACTAGCAGGACAGCACATAGTCTATATTTAGGGGAATGAGGTGTAAATATAATCAGTTCTGTCACACACCTCACTGCATTTGCAGGCTTCAAGGCCCATTGATCATTAGCTGCCTTCAAATACCGCGCAGCATTTAATGTCGGCGGAGGGGAGATAATAAGGCTAACAAAAATGAATAATTGATGTGTTTGCTGTTACACACGCGGGGCGAGTCTTTTTCATCGTTATTGTTGACTGTTAGGAGGAATCCGGTACTGTCCGTGTCAGTAGAAGAGGAAAATGCCTGTGCAGTTCATTATGCTCAGAACAAACAACGGACAGCGGAGTTCAATCCGAGCAGCTCCACCAGATAAAAGCAAGCTGTCACTTTGTGCTAATGAAATTTTTTTCATTTGTTTGTTTTTTTTTCCCTTCTTCACCGACGA
This sequence comes from Hepsetus odoe, assembly GCA_017165825.1. NCBI lineage: Eukaryota > Metazoa > Chordata > Actinopteri > Characiformes > Hepsetidae > Hepsetus > Hepsetus odoe. Next base: position 15,711,400 of record CM029372.1, on the reverse strand, counting down.
CAAGCCTCAAATGTCATGTCCACCCAAGCAGCAGCCCCTCATTACGGCTGGTAATTAACTCTATATCTGACAGGACCACCAGCGTTAACCAAACTGGAGCTAGTGCAGCAGTGCTAGGAGATGCTAATAAATCATTGGATGACAGACACACTACACAATGGGAGGCAGATGGGAGGGGGAAAAAGAAGCGGAGAAGTGTTGATGTGAAATGTGGTTATCAGTGAATACAGTAGGGTGCAGGGAGAGAGGATACGAAGATTTCATCTTAATGCGCTCTTATTGGCTGAGATGAGGAGTCTTTTCACACGGTGTGTGTCCGAGGTCTGAGGAGACAAGTGAGAAAGAGAGACAGGGATATGGGGGCAGAGAATGAGAGTGGTGAAGACAAAAAGAGACAGAGGGAGAGAAAAAGAAAGAGAGACTGAGACAGAGAGAGATAGTAAAAGAAAAAATTTAGAGATATAAGACAAAAAGTGAAAAAGAGGGAGGAGAAGAAAGTGGAGGAAGAGGAAGAGGATTGAGAGAAAAAAGCCAAAGAGATATAAATGGATAAAAATAGGGAGGGGGAACGGGAAGAAGGTAGAGACTGAGTGTGTGAGAGAGAGAGAGAGAGAGAGAGAGAGAGAGAGAGAGAGGGAGAGGGAAAGAGTAGAAATAAGTCAGAGGCAAAAGTCAGAGGAAGATGAGGAGTAAGAGAGTGAAGAAGGAGTAAAAAGAGAGACAAGAAGAAGATAATAGAGGGAAAGTGAGACAGAAAGAAAGACAAAGCTAGCTAGATAGAAAAATAGATAGATAGATAGAAAGAGAAAGAGAGAGAGATCCAGAGTGAGAGCGAGAGCGAGAGCGAGAGAGAGAGAGAGAGAGAGAAGGAAGGAAGGAGAGGAAAAGGAAATTACCTGGTGCCATGACCTCGCTCTAGTTCACAATCTAATGATGAATACTGGGCCGCTGCAGCATGGCAGATTACCCCAGTGGGGGCCCATAAGCCTTTGGCTTGATTTATGACATATTTATCCCCCTCTATCTGAGGGATGTCACCTCCATGGAGAAAGAAGGTGCCGGCGAGCAGAAATGACAGGGGGAGAATTATGTGGCCATAATTGTCAATCATGGCTGAATATGAGCTCCAACCCCTTCCGTTTTCATATTGGCGCGACGATAAAGTTGTCCGCGAGACCATGAGGGCTTCTAATGCCACTCAGAAAGGAATAATATTCACATCATTCTTTTCCTCCACGTCTGCAAGAGAGGGCCTACGTACAGTATAAGCCCAGAGGCAACTCGAGGCCCTGAGCTGTGACATTAGTGTTGAGTATATATCTGCAAATGCTCCATTCTTCATTCTTCTGTGTGTGTGTGTGTGTGTGTGTGTGTGTGTGTGTGTGTGTGTGTGTGTGTGTTTTTGGAGGGAAGTTTGATTACATTAGATTGAGAATCATTTGTATTGCCTGTCTAGGAGGTAATAAAAACATTAGTCAGTCTGCTGCCTTTAGCCCTGGCCCCACAGGAGTAACAGTAAAACAGAATCATCTTAAGAAGCCCGGGTCAGAGGGAGGGAACGCTGTGCAGTTCTGGCCAATAAGCAGGCCACCTTTAAATCATATTTCAGGCCATTTCAGTGAGCTTATTCCTACTCAGTCTTAAAGGGGACCTTTTTTTTCAGTCTTAAAGTGAATTTTTTAAACAATTTCAAAAGCAGTCAGTTTAATTGACCTATCAATGCCCACTCCACAAATGCATTCTTTCGTAGCCACTCTCACAGAGTTGGACAAGGTCTACTGGCAAAAATAAAAAATTTAACTTTTTAAGAAACTGTTTCGAAGTCGAATGGGACTTTGGTCTATATTTTATAAAGCTTATCCAACCTCACAGCAGTTGCCGGGGAAGAACACGTTTGTGGGCAGAGCATAAATAGGTCGATTGTTTCTTATGAACTAGAAAAAAGACAGAATCTATAGTTTTACTGTCATTCTGAGTTACTATTGATTGTGTGATGTGTGGATTTCAGATCATTTAGACACATCACCTGAGGGAAGGGATGAAGTGGAAGAAGAATCCCAGACTGGCAAATTATCTCCATTACTCTGTGCACTCAACTGGAAACTTCATTAAACTATGTATAATCTTCTTAATCAAAACAATCTAAAAAAAAAAAAAAGCAGTTCAAAACTGATAGCCCTTATCCAAACAGCTCTGAACTCACACTGTTTCTTTTCTTTTAATCATAAATAAGGTATGGGATTCGGTTTCAGACAAAGAACACCCCCAATGTCAATATATTCACCCAAATGTTTCCAAAAGAGAATGGGGGAAAAAACGGACTGCAGACTAATGTTACTGGCTTTTTTTCCCCACAAGTCAGGTCTACACTCAAGTTGCCAAAAGGGAATTTTGGAGCAATGGCATTTTTGGTTCTTTGCGGAACCTTTCTACTCATGAAAGAACCATTTTGTAAACTTGATGTGAATGTAAAGGGCATATTATTTTGAGAATGCCAAAGGAAATTTTGAAGCAGTTAAGTTGCTTTCATGAAGTCTGTGTATTCTTAAATCTGATTATTTTGGTGGACAGTTGGCTTAGCACATTTTTGTAGCTTGTCAGCAGCAGGGCATAAATTGTATTAATATAGCTCCCCCTCCACATACACACACACGTCCTTATATACATATGATGTAGCTGCCCACTTCTGCAGTGCAGTTTGACAGACTGTATGGATAATTAAAGCAATAGGCGTGCAGATGCAGAGGGCCGCAGAGTTTGTACTGTGACACATGGTGCGAGCACACAAATAACCAGGCATCTGCCTACTGCATCTAAGTGCCTTTCTTACTGCAGCGCTTTTCATTTTTTACACCTGACAGCACAGCGATCAGAGCTCGTCAGTGGCAGCTGGTAGAGAAAGAGAGAGAGTGAGAGAGAGAGAGTGAGAGAGAGAGAGAGAGAGAGAGAGAGTGAGAGAGAGAAAGAGAGAGAGAGAGAGAGGGCTTTAGAGGTACAGGGCTGCATGCGCCTTTCAGTAATTGAGGGGAGATTACACGGTCTTTCAACCATGTAGTTGGTCATCACAACCCATTAACCATTTATATTAGATGCTGCTCCATAGTGTCAACAATCGTTTAAAGGACAGATGAGGTTCAACAGCAAAAAAGGGCCACTTTCGTAATTGCAAGATCACTGGTTGGTTAAGACTTGTTAAGAATTCAGCAGCAAGCATTACTGTGCAAATTACAACACCTGAGAATGAATATATCTAGATAAGCTTTATCATTTTAAAAGATGTTTACCTGAGAGGTGATGCATGTAGATAAGCTTTATTACTTTGGAGTGACTGAAATAGTGGTTACATTTTGTGCTGCAAACTAGTATGTGTAGTCATACTCTCTCTGTCTATAACATTCAATTGAAATACTTATATAGCCTCTAATCTAATGCGTGAAGAACATTACCTTGGAGTACAGCAGTTTAGCAAGCACTCTCACACTTAAACACATCAAATATGCAGTGCCATTCGTCTCCTGAAACACACGAAACAAGAATCAATGTAAATCAGTCTGCCCTAAGTCATTATTAATACTATAAGAAAGTGCTAATTAAGTTACTCTAGTCTAATGCTTAAAAACCAAGAGGCTGAAGTACTGTAATCATGTTTCAGGCAAAGCACAGTTAACCTCTCAGTGGCTTATTTTCCCAGTCAGAGCTAATCGATTGGAGGCGCTTGCTAAGGTCAAGATGGCTGCCCTCTTCATTTCCCAAACAACCTGACCCTGAGTCGGTACACTAATGAGCTCATATTACACAGAGATCAATGGCATTGGATTCTCATTGGCAGTGGATCAGACGTGATTCAATAATGCTGAGTGTCTGACCTCAGTTAGAGGAGATGCAATCGCTATCAGTGCAATAAAAAAGCAAAAAGTGTTGTTTTGCAAACTCTCTGTGTGTTTATTATAAGAGGTAACACTTGTAAAGTGTGTACCTGCAGTAGAAGTAGCACTTAGTAACATGCACAGAGTTCTGCAGCGCAGGCATATCAACTAGACGAAAAAAGAAAATCAGGATTCAAGGACATTCATAAAAAAAAGTAGATCTTTCAGATCACTACTGTCGGAACTAAAGTTTGGCTCCCACTAAAAAAAGTAACTTTAAAGAGGAAAAAAATGCAATTTTATCGTAGACAAATGTGGACAATTTCTAGTGGTCTGTTCATCATTTCACTTTGATACAATGTAAAGAGCAGCTGATATGTTCAATGTGTGTGATGTTTTTTTTTTGTTTTAGTTTTTTTTTCAGCAGCAACAATAATGTATATCTTAAACCCTGTCTTAATTTAGCTTAGAATTTAAAAGGGTTTGGTGCCACCTCTCAGACATTGTTTTTTTTTTTGTTAAATTGTGTTTAAAAAGATTTGAACACATTCACATTTTTTGGTTTTTCTGTTTAGTTATAACAGTTGCTTAAAATACTGTCATAAAAAAACAATTATATAATTTTATGTTGAACCAAATGTGCTTTACAACATACATATGTAAAAATGTATTCTTTACAATAAATAAGAGTAAAGAAAAAGAGTGTGTCAAAAGTGGGAAATGTATTTTTGACCACAAAATAGAAGAAAATCTCTCTTCTGCTTATTTAACAAAAACAGTCTGATTTTTTTAAGTTTATTTGTGCTCAGATTAATCAAAAGAATACTACATCTATCATAAAAAACAATAGATTTAGAGAGAGAATCTATGCTTACACCCAGCAAGAAGGTGAATAAAAACATTGATGTGAATTCATAACTTGTACACGTTATAAACTCACAATGAGAAAAAATGGCATATGATGGTTTTCATAAGAATAGACTCTGGCTAAAATAACATTTTGATTAACCATATCAAATAACATTTTAGCCAGCGTACGTCTGGGCCTTGCTCTCACCTGTCTTTTCATGCTCTTTCCAAATGCATGCACTTTATTTCCATATGTCTTTCTGCAAAACGAGCACACTTGCTTTAGGAGTGTACTCCATGGGAATATGAATGAGTTGTAACTGCAGGATTTGAAAGTCCACCCTGGTTGTTACCTCTAAGGTCATCAGAAAAGGTAATGAGAAGTCATTTTAGCAGTCTGTCAAAAGCCCACTCCTGTGGGCCTCCTTTACGTTCCTTAATTAACTCACTAACTCTGTGGTAATTACCATGTTTGCCGGCTCTGTCTCACCAGCATGTAAACACACTGAACAGTGCTATTGAAAGTCCTTCCTCGCGGCTTGCTTTCTTTTACTTTCTTCTCTCTTTCTTTTACTTTTGTTCTCAGATCTCTCCCTTGGAGGTGTGCTTATTGTTCAAAGTGTTCGGATCTCAGTTCAGTTTCCTTTTAAATGAAGTCAACCTCTATGAAAAATCTAAAATCCCCAACTGGATACCAGCGTCATCATTATATTCCTCGGTGCAGGTAGCAGCACAGATTAGGTGGATGGCGCTTTTCTTTCTTTGCTATTCTTGTCGACAACTCTTTACTTCCACTCACTCTGCTCAACTGATGTTGTGCCCTTTCTCTCGGTTTGTCACAGACGAGGGAACAAAAGAAGTTTAAATGTCTCCATTTTGAAGTTCTCTAGCAGTTTAACACTCTTTAATTGCTCCTTCCATTTCATCCACTTAAAACAGCTGTCAAAATGTCTTTAGATAGCAGAGAAAGGAGAAGGATGACAGGTGTTCAGGTAAATCGCACAGTTCGGATACTTTAATATTAAATCTGGGATAAAAAAATTAAAAAGGGGTGATCAATCGATTCTCAGCAGAATGAACACATTTCACTGAAAAATAAAAACAATGTGTCAATATGCCAAAATCGTTTAGCACTTTTACTTTGACAGGTTCAGGGCTAAATACTGTATAAATCAACAAATTGTTTTTGCTATCATGGTCATCAGAGTAAATGACAGTGCTGCATCCCCTGGGAGCAATGACAAGTGTTCAGTATAAAAGAAGAATTTGAAACTATGACAAGAAAGCTGACTTCTCATTCATCTTCTCATCATGTTCTCAGTATGACACATGTATTTGACACATACTTTTTTCTGTTAAATGAAGGTAGAAAAAAATCCTGACACTAATGGATCAGTCAAATCCTGTACTAATTTATTCTACATTTAAAAAAGCAAGATAAAAACAAATCAATCCCCATCACTGCTCTCAAAAAAAGAGGTTTCTCAGAGTCTGGATATCTTAATCCATATCTTTTATCATATCCTCTATAATGCATATCTTTTCATATAGAAAACAAATGTTATGTTATGAGAAAACAAACAAAATATGCTCTTAGATATTAAAGAACATACAGAACCGTTTAAAGTGAGGCTCAATTAATTCTTTTCGTAAAGTACAAAAAAAATTTTTAAAGTGTAAATAGCAACCATATAAGCCATGAAACATCTTTTAGTACCAAATGTTAAAGCCTAGAACCTTTTAGGATCTGTATCTGAAAGTGGCCAGTAAATGTATGTGCATGCAGTGATGGGAAAGCCTTCCTTGCTTTCACCTGCTATAGGCAGTTGGCCATATAGGATAGGCTTAGTAGATGGAGACAGTGGGGATGCAGTCTGGCCCAGCAGTAAATATAGAATTCACTGCTCAAGGCGATGAGTCTTGTCACACTATCAGTGACATTTCAATCAGAAAGGGATTAGCAGAAATATTAGGACTGTACTGCTTCAAACTCTAAGCTCTCTCTATTGTGCTGGACTGTGATCTAATAGTACGTTATGAGTTTGTTATGTCCATGGCAAATCGAACAGTCATGGTTATATCAGCTACACTGGCATGGGTATTTTTGGGCTCTAAATTAAACACAAGTATAATTGCCTGTGACAGGAGTTATTTAGGACTGTCATCTGTGAGTAACTTGCAAGCTTGCAGAGAACACAATCTTGAAATGTGAGCCCATAATGCCACAGCATTCTGTGATTAACACGCACAGCTTCAGTTCAATTTGCAACAAAATTGTTTTCCAAACCACTGAAAAAAATGATGCACTGAATTTACCTCAACACTGAATTACTCCTTTATGAAGGAGTAATGTAGCTTTAACACTGATGTGAAATTTTGCATTCAGAGAAAGGTACTTTCAATAAATAAATGTAATCACTTTTTAATGTAGATATTAGGAGAAAAATACTAACTTTTTGAAATGATGATAGTCTTTTTAAACACTGAGCTTTTTGCACTGTGATAAAAAAAAAAACCTACCAAAGAACATTACAGTCATACATATATTTTTGATGGCTTTGCATGAGCAAGTGTATGTATGTGTGTGTGTCTCATTAGCCACTTAGGAGTTTGGCTGGGCCTTGTGGGGGGATTATGGAAACACACAGGAAGTGTCTTTGACCCAATATTTAAAAGTCGCTGGCCTTGGCCAAACTGACAACACAGAGTCCCAACAGCATCTAGCATACTCACCCCACCGGGAGCACAGTCTGTTCACCGATTCCTAATTACACTCCATCTGACACCACTGTCCTCTGCCAGCACAATCATATACAAACTCTTCTAAACATCAGTGTAATGCTTGTATTTCTAAAAGTACCAAATACAATAAACGATCAATAAAAAATAGGTTCAATTAAAATATAAGTTAAAATATAGTTTCATGAAAGACATACAGTTCTAGGAAAAATCCCTAGTTGGTACCAACATGATGTGGACATTCTTAAAAATGTATAAAGGTTCTTCACGCTCAGTGGTCTCAGTTAAAAGGTTCTTTAAGGAACCTACAGTGGTTCAATGACACTGTATTTCTATGGAATGGGTGTCTTTATTTGTAGTTGATGTGACCAAGAACCTGAATGATAATCTGATGAAAAAAAACTTTTTTTAATGTACATGTCACATATTCTTAAACTAATGTTTTTTATAAAAAGTTATAAAATAACAATGATAAACAAACAAGAAACCAAACAGCACATAAACAAACCCTGAACATGTTTGTTTACTTGTTCACTGTGCTTTCGATTAATATTTCACATAGTGGGATTATGCTAAGGGAAAACATTTGCTAAAATACACACAGGGCTGTATTATCTTTTAACCCATTGTATTCCACTCCAAACTGCATTCCAGCAACACATGTCCTATAAAGCCAGGGATAAGGCATACATGTGTTGTTGTCGGGGAATAACACTACAATAATGTGCATGCACCAGTGAAAGCGTGTGCGTGTACATCACTTTTAAGTCATACATACCACTGCACACTTGCAGAGCATGGTCATATAAATCCGGTCTGATTAAAGGCAGTTAGCAGAGCCTGCCCAAGTCCTCCACTGTTAAAGCTGAGGTAATTAAAGAATAACAGCATGCCACATTGTGCGACAGCAAATGGCATCATATGTTAACCAGTCCAGCAGACCCAGTGAGTGCCATTAAAACATTTGGCATGGTCCAGGCCAGGCACCCATTAAGCCAAGACAGCCTGCCTTATATTTGGCTACAGCTACCGTCTCCTAGATCGCTGTAATCCTGATCAAAAAATAATCAATTCACTTTTTATCAATGTTATAGTGAGCAATTTTTAGTTTTGAGTAAGCAATAAAGTCAACAATATAAAAAGTATTGAAGAATAAAATTATATTTTAAAACAAATTAAAATGCGTTCAACAAAATGTTTTTTTGAGTCAGTTCAAATGATTGTAATTCACTTTATAAACTTTATATATTTTATTAACTGTGTATTTTATGTAACATTTTCATAAAATGTAGGGCTGCAGGTTTTGTATAAGGTTTATATGAGACAGTTTAGGTTTGTCATTTATATAAAGTTTATATGAGGTAATTCAGGGCTGCAGGGTTTGTATAAGGTTTATATGAGGCAGGTCAGATTTTTGTGTTTGGTATTAGGTGAAGTGAGGCCATTCAAGTTTGTGTATTTCTAGTTTATTTGAAGCAGTTTATGTTTGTGTATTTTGTATGAGGTTTATATGAGGCAGATCAGGTTTGTGTATTTAGTGTAAAGTTAATTAGAGGCTGTAGAGTTTGTGTAAGGTTTATATGGATCGATTCAAGTTTGTGTATTTCTTATAAGGTTTTATGAGGAAGCCATAAGGTTACAGGAGGTAGTTCACATTATTATAATCTGTATAGGGTTTATTTGAGGCAGTTCAAGATTGTGTTTTTGTAAATTTTATATGAGGCAGTTCAGGTTTGTGTATTTCTTATAAGAATTTTATGAGGCAGTCCAGATTATTGGTTTTTATATAAGGTTACAAGTGGTGGTTCATATAATTGTAGTCTGCATAGGGTTTATATGAGGCCATTCAGATTATAATTTTTCTATAAAGTTGTTCAGGTTTATATTAAGCAGTTTGTATATGAGACATACCTTTATTTTTAGGTTTAAGGTATATATGAGGCAGTTCAGGTTTGTGTATTTCTACAAGGTTTAAATGAGGCAGTTCAGGTTTATGTGTTTTGTAAAGGTTTACATGAGGCAGTTCAGATTGCTGTATTTTGTTCAAGATTTGTAAGAGGCAGTTATGGTAGATGTATTTTGTGTTAAGTTACATGAGGCTTGAGGCATTTTTTTATGAGACTATTCAGATTTATTATTGGTTATTGGTTTTGGCAAAGGTTTTATGCAGCAAATCAGATTATCGTTATCTGTATAAACTGAATATAACTTTATATATCAGTTTGGAGTATTTTGCTTAAGGTTTATATGTTTTAAGGTGTATTTGTTTAAGTTTTGTATGTTTAGGTGAACTGTATTGTTTAAAAATATCATTAGAAAAGTTTGTCTCACTTCAAGTAGTCAGATCAATTTGTAATTTATGGTTAGATCTGTAAAATAAATACATTTTTATTATTTTTTTTAGAACTTATCAAGCTGCCTATCAAGTTAAAGAAAGGTCATACTTTCTTTTGCCATCAACGTATCGATTTGATTAAATTAAGTTTCCTTTCCCTCATATAACCAGGAGGCTTATGGCCTCAGAAATATCCAACATTTTGACATTGTCATAGCTGACACATCACTGTCCACTGGTCACTCACACCTCTAAAGCATACCAAATAAAAGAAAAGCAAAAACAAAACAAAACAAAAAAAACACAAGGAGCATACATGCATATTACAAAGTAAAAAATGGAAAGAAAGAACAAAAACTGTTGAAGCTAATTACTTTGAAGTATCTGATTGTGCCTGGATAGAAATGAGCTTCACCAAAGCCAGCATTCATCTCCAGACGACATGTTCTGGTGTAAAATTAACGATGTTCAAAGCCACATCCTGGCAGGAGCAAAAGTGCCGCTACAATTAGCCCTAACGCAGGGATAACAGTGCGCCAAATGGTGCCGTCAGCCCACCGTTTAATTGCCTTGGCACCACTGCCACATATAATCACCTGTCATTACTAACAGAGACTGCATCTGTTTACGCGTCTGTCCAAGGTGCCAAAACGTGCCAGTCTTAAGGAGGAGACGGCTTTTGCAAAGACCTAGACAGAGCTCCAAACACAGAAGGTCATCCGCTAAATCAGGCATCATACGTCGCTCTGTGGGAATAATACAGACAGCTTTCACTGAGAGAATACACACATCAGACTGTTTTTCTGCTCCAGACTTTCATTGCTCCTTTGTGATACTGTACTGTACATTAAACTATTTCTAGAACACCCTCACATTTAACTTAGAGCTCTGCTTTTCATACCATTGAACATAGAAAAAGCTGCCACACATTCTGTTCAATGTATTATTTAAAAATAAAAACTATATATATATATATATATATATATATATATATATCTGTCAGCATGACAGACTCTAAAATTCCACCCCTACTTCCCAACCCTTAACAAAAGAAAAGACAAAACAGCCATGTCAGCTTTGTTCCACCCCGCTCCTCTCCGTGACAGGCCAGCCGGCCAGCATCACAGCTCCTGCCACTGGAATGCAGCACACACACCTCTCCTCTCATCCTACTGCTCGCTAATTGACAGATTGAGGGATGGAAGAGGATGTACACACCTGACGAGCACGGCCGCTCACACACCTGAGTGCCCATCTCAGGCCGAGGGGAGAGGATGGGCATGGGCGCTGATGTATGACTGCGGATGGGTGGCACAGCTGTTGGCAGAGAGAGGCACCAGAGGGGAGCCTGCTGGCCCCGCACTGCTGATCACAGGAAATAAGGTGTGTGTGTGTGTGTGCGTGCGTGTGTGTGTGTGTGAGAGAGAGAGAGAGATATAGCATAAAGTGATGTAGCTGACATCAACGAGAAATGGACTGAGATTAGAAGACAGATTGGCTACATAAGGCCCATAAAGAAATTATGTGGGGAAAACTTAAGAACACACAATTTCCTCAAACAATGGTGTGGAGTTTAGTTCTTTAGTTTACCATCTAAACAGCTGACACTGTTATTAAATAATCACAAATTGACTCACCTATGACATTTCTGACATTGTATAAAACACTGTTAACTTTTAAAATAGACAAAAGTATGGAGTCTGGGGAAAAACAACCTAGCATTCTTTTAAAGTACTGATGTTTTATACATAACTGTATGTGTCAGAACCCAATTAAGCAAGATGCTAATGTATGAAATGAACAGTTAGGGTATAAACTTCCATTATTTGTTAACTATGTTAGTCTTGAGGTTACAATGTAAAACTAAAGATGTAAGGTCATGACAATAAATAAATACATTCAGAATAAGGGCATTTTTTAAGGACACTTTTCAGTTTACGAAAGAGTGTATGGCCCAAAGAGAAATGAGCCCTCGTTATCTATGCACAAATTTAATGTCATAAAACAAGGTTATAAAGTGTGATTTTCTCAAATGTGACTACTAATGTGCACGGTCATAATGATTACACACATTACACTGCATACACACACACACACACACACACACAATCTAATAAAAGGAAGAGCTTGACCACAGAGCATGCTTTAAGTAAATTAATAGAAGAGGACAGTCTGAAGATTGCCTCTATGGCTTTCTGCCCAGCACCCTAGTAACGGCTGGTGTGTGTGCGTGTGTATTGGTGTAAGTGTGTTGCCATGACAGAGAGTGGTCCTGGGATGTGACAGGCCCCCCCTGGCCCTGGCAGCCCCCCAGGTTTGACCCCGCGCCCAACGTTACTCCTCCACAATGCGGCCGCTGACAGGAGCAGCTGTGGCGCGCGGCTGAGATTGATGAAATTTTCATAACTGTTTCCCCCGAGTTCTCCTTCACCTTCAGGATAATTTATGACCCACTCGACAGCCTTGAAGAGACAATATGCTTGCCTTGAAATTAACTGTAACAGTCTTGTAGGTTGTAATTAACAGCGGTTCATGGAGCGAAGGAGGCAACCATAGCACCAACTGGATCGGCATGAATAATTGATGGTGTTTCCAGGGGAAATTAAGAGCTCCTAATGTTATTGTTTCCACACACATGTCCACTCTGGTTAAAGTCAAGCCTGCACAGTCTAAATGATAACAATCCGTCTCTGGTCCCAGGATAGCGCATATGTGGTTATGACAAAGAGGCCTGTGGTGCTGCCCTTTGATTTCACATGTCATTTGTGAGATCCGCTAAAGAGAAAGACAGAGTCCAATTTTATTTATCATTATCCACTGCAGTAACTGTAAGAAGCAGGGAAAGAACAAGGCAGGGATAGAACAAGCAAAAGGCAAAATAATGTAAGATCTAGCATGGGAAAGCAACATGGCATTAACATCAATGTGTAGTAAAAACGAAGTAAAGCAAAAGCTGGAGGTAGAGCACCAGATGGGCATCTCCTCCCAGTTCATTTATCAAACTCAACTCAAGTAAGCCCTACCCTGCTTTTGCTCTACTTTCCTGCCCCCCTGCATGGCCTAAACCCCTCATCGTTTAGTTCAAATGGCCATTATCATGTAATAGCCTCTCTTAAATAAGCCGACATCGGTCTGAAACGATTAGAACAAAACCCCCATGGCCCGCTCCTGTAGTTCGCTCACTCGTACTGACAACGCCCATCTTTAACCGTCCTATTCACACCGTATCACTGGCGGGCAGGTCAGAGTAGGGTCACTTCCTGGGTGGGTGTGAAGGTGTCAGCTAGGGTCAGAGGTCAAAGGTTACATGCAGTGGTCCTCTTGGTTCAAGTGAGTGTAGTGAAAGCTCCTGTCATCAATCTACACAATAGAAACAGAGAGGTCTAACTCTGTAGGCACATTTAGACACCCCATCTAGAGCCTGAGTGCTATAAACCACTGCATATATTTAACTTTTAGTATGTGTTGAGTGGGTAAGAGATAGAAATAATGATGCACTGATGTTATGTAGCCTTGGTTTAGAGGTCACATTGCTCTTCAGCCAACGACAAGGTCTAAAGGTCAACTGACTCTTGAAGCCTTAGGCTCAGTTACAATTATTAACAACATTTTAGTCATACTCTGGTTACAGGGACTCACAAGTGTGAGCTTAGAGGGTAACTTGATTCTCTGGCCTCAATTTGTCTCCAAAGGCAAAAAGGGGTGCAAGAGTTTTGAATACAAACATATTGTTGCCATAAAAGTATCATCAGGGATTCTTGTGTAGGCCTAGCCTAACCTGAAAACATGCCTCAGAGCTCTGGGCAGCGATTACTATAATCAGCTGTTGAGTGATGCTTTTAAGCATCACACTCTCAAAAACAATCTAATCTATGAATGGGTTCAGTCACAGACAGCCTCAAAGAGACTATATTTGCTTTATCTGAAGTCTTTCAGTGTTAAGTGAAGCGTCTTTTGGTGCTGTGTTTATGGACAGATGACAAGTCTTGTCCTCCGATTGAGACAAGAGACCGCAAGATAACTACAATGACTCCAGGTTTAGGGTCAGTGAATGGGCATTTTAAATGAACCCCTTATAAAGTCACAGTGCCTTTCTGGAACACCTTTTGGCGATCCACTGTAGATGCTTATAAATGGTCAATCAAATGAAATATTATTTCATAAATATAAATCAATTCAACATAAAGACAAATGCAACCTGAATTCTAACCCCAACATTAATAATGATCACCGGAATCACACCATTTAGTTTATTTGTATAGCATTTGTAGATAGAACTTTGTTCAGATGGGCCCAGAAACTGGGGAATACAAAACTCACAAATTTTTAAACTGCACTCAGACAGGTAACAAATCATATTTTCAAAAGGGAAAATGAGGATTCTAGATAATACACTAGTCTACAAGACTGTGTATCACATTCTTTCACCTTCTCGACCAGTGAAAACATTAAGCCTTCGGCATGAATATTTTCCAGACCACCACACTTCTTTCTATGTGAAAAAGCTCCCAAACAAAGGGAAGTTGTATTAACTAGTTAACCATACTGTAAAATCAGCCTTCACATTAGCAAATGAATACAGGCATAGTAACAGAGGACCGTCAAAGTAAACTACGATCAAACACTTATTTCACTTATTTTGTGGAATTTATTGGACCGTTATTTAATTAATTGAAATCCAAATAATTTTAGAAAACTAAGGAAGATACATTTAATACATAGGTAATATATGATGACCTTAGTAAAACAAAAGAAAGAATCTCTAAGCTGCTATTAAAATCAATGTTGAAGACCTTTTGATTGTGCACTGCCCTATATATCTTACAACCTTTGAAGTAATCCTTAATAAAACTTTTAGACACTTGAACAAAATCACGGGGGAAACGATTATATTCTCCACAAAACCCATTAGGTTCCCGGTCGCCTCTCACACAGTTGAGCTGAGAGTTCTTTGGCAAGATCAAAAAAAAAAAAAGGCTTCTCTGCTGCTGGACTTTTTCAAAAGAGCAACATCACTTACATCTGTGTCAAAGTGTGCCTGATAAATACAAAGTGTTATATGAGGTGTAAAACATTTGAAAACATGCGTCTGAATGCTGGAGGATATGGGAACAAAAGTGGCTCTCTGTAGAAAAGCACCAACATATTGGGCCAATAAAAGCGGCTGTGCCTGCCTCCTATTTGGAATGCCAGTGATGTCTGGGCTTTTCTTTGTATGAATCTGTAGCCCTCCACTGAACCAACTGTTGCACTCCCGCTTTGCCATATGCTGTCTATAGAAGAAGTGAGGCAGAATGAAGTGGGTTTGTGTTTCTCATTGGTTATAAAAAGAAAAAAAATCTGCTTTAGCTCAGTTCAAAAAGGCCCTAGGGAAATCCTGTGAAAAATAATTCAACAGCCCACCTGTCTCAAGAATTACGACACCATTTACCATGGTTACCACTTAGGATGCATTAAGAGTAGCTTGACCATCTAAATTAGGAAGAAAGGTCACTCTCAAACATAATTATTACTGCTTACCTAATTTGGAAGCATCTATAAATAAGGCTTCACAGTGAAGTAAACCTTCCTTGTCATCTCATAGATTACACAATAAACTTGTTGGCCAAAGGAAACTAGTAGTCCAACAAATTAAATGAAAGAACATCAACCTCAAAGGCTACCCAAATTCCAGCTGGGCATGTGGTTCTGAATGTATGAGGAAGCTCCAATGTTGGCCTGTCATGATCAGGCTGTGCAGTTGTATTGTGTTTGGATGTGTCACCAGAGAGGTCGCCCAGCAGACACACAGGTCAGGAGAGCTGAATATCATTCGCTCCTCCTGCTGTTCCATTCAGCTGTCATGGGAATGAAGCACAGTTTTTGCCCTATTGAGCTAGTGCTGGTCCACCAGAGCACCACTGTCGAACTGATCATTATCAGACTCTTCTTTCCGAATGTGCATCAGATCAGCTACATTATCTTAGATCACCTGCATGTGTTGTTGCAACTAACCAAGCCTTACCAAAGCTACACTGACTCAAACAGAACTGATACTGTAAGCTAAAATCTATTTAATGTATTGCCAACTACAGACCTTTCGAGTCTTGTTTCCTCCCAAGGTTTTTTCAGTTTTTCTGAAGTACCCTTGAGCAAGTTACTGTTCCCAGCACTGCTCCCTGGGCACTTTAAATAACTGCCCTCTGCTGCACAGTGAGTATGGGTTAAAAGCAGAGGCTGCATTTTGTTGTGTGTCACTGTGTGCTGCGCTATATTTCACAATGACAAATAGTCACTTTCACTTCACTTTGGCTTGCTCACTAGGGACTCGGACAATTCTGTAAAGCTGCTCTTTGATAACAACATTTGTAAAAAAGGCTTTATAAATAAAACGTATTGACTTGAACAATGCTTTACAAGGCACTCAATATTTCAAATAGCCCTCTTTTTCTTTAAGAATCTCTAAAAGTTAGATATTTCTTGAATGTTGTGACGGATCACTATAAAGAAAATGTCAGACTGCTGCAGCTAATCTGGAGTGGTCCTTGTCATTTGCATAATGCTTGTACAGAGCTGAAACCCCAGCATCTAATAGTCCAGTCCTCTAGCATAATAGGGTGAGGTAATGTTAAACTAACTATTCTGCAAAGCTCCACACAGTGCCTCCCTTACAAAGAGCTGGTGAAAAGCATGTTGACCACATCATTTTACAAAAGCCACAGCTCATCAATCGTCACTAAGAGACGGCATGCTTGACCCTCCATGGAACAGCACAAAAATGCAGTCACATGTGAAACGCTTCATCGTGGTCACAAGCCATTTGGAACCATATGAGCTCATGTTGCACAGATGCCCACTCTAGTCATCAGAAAAAAACAAAACAAATAAATAATTATTTGCAGAGAGCATCAAAGGCTTCAATGCAGACCCTTCATGAGTCTCGTCAGTGCAGCCTGCTTATGCAGCCTGCTGGATTTACAGATGGGTGAGAGAGAAAAAGGCTACTGCTTAAGAATCAGGTTGCTGTCTATTTTGATTTTGTTGCAGTTTTCATATGGCAGGACAACCACAAGATCAAAGATCTTGTTAAGAATAGAAAGGATACGCATCATAAGAAGGTCTAGAATCACTTCGTTTACAATTTTGCCTAAATTCTTCAACTTCTGTTATTTTTAAAAAGAGAACAGAGTGGCAGGATTATGCTAAACTGTTTGGTCCAGACTGTTTTACTAAAACTTCAATGCTTGTTATTAATATCACCCTAGGAGAAGAAGAGTATACAAATATAAAAAACAAGGATGGAAACATGCCATCATCCTTTATGTTGGTCACTAATAGTTACTTCAACACTGGCCTGAGGACTAAAATCATTTTAATTTAAGTAACTGTAAAAGCCCAAAAAGGTCAACGTTTGTATTAATGAAAAAGACAAGTACATCATTAATGTGCATATAAATTATTTAAATTTATTTATCAGTTATTTCCCAGAACATTTAAAGAAATCTCAGTGGTGGTTTGCCACACACTATTAATGTGTTATTATTTGCCAATAATTATTATTATATTCTATTATATATTGTTTGCCAAATATTATTTTATTAACTGGCATAATTTAATCATTTGATTTAATCATCTGAATTTGACTCACACTGTAGGGACATTATTAATCCATTAACTGGGGCAAATAATCTGATCTACATCATCTTTGTTGCCCATCATAATGCAGTTTGATTGCAATTAAAATATAATATCGATACATTTACTCATGTAACATAACAGTTACTTAAATTAAGAAGTGACCCACATTCTTTCTGTTATTCAAGAGTCATGTCAAAATATGAATTATTCAGTGCAGTGAAGAGAAAATCACTCCCAACATCTGCAGATGAAAAGGGACACTGTTTTTAAGGTCATTTTGTTTACAGCAGCTTCATAGCATAACATTTCTAGTTCAGGCTTAGCTTCAGCACCAGTCTCTTCAGCTTACTGATTATTGCTCTGTTTATGACTTAAACAAACAGCAGTTTCCTTCAGCTTTATACAGAATCAAGTGACAAGGTCATCACTTTGTTGTTCTAAAATCCTTTTATGATCTTTATATGTAATGGCACTTTTAACAGTCGCTGGCATATCTGTGTCTTCAAGTTTTTGAAGCTCAAGAACTCACTTAGTTGCACAGATAGTGAAGGGGGACTTATAGGCCCCCGAATACCTGACTTCATTAATTACTTCCTTTACTTAACCCAAAAGACCTTGGTAGTAAAATGAAGTAATGTTGTTAATACAAACACCGGGGGGGGAAGGTAATCTTGAGTATAAAGATGACCAGATTTCTTTTCCAGCATCACCTCATCTTCTTATGGTTGGCATTTGCTTACAGTCTGTTACCAGCAGCAGCCACATTTGGATAACCTACAGAAGACACAGCAATAAAACAAAAACAACTCAAAAAACCTATAACAAAAGCACACAACCTTAATGCAAAAGACAGGCCTAACGCAATTAAACTGTCATATCACAGCTCGAAAGACAGCAGGGCACAGTCAGCACTGAAACAAGAGATCAGTCATACCACTCTAGAGAGTCTTCAGTCAATTATAAATAGCCTTATTACGGATGACAACTCAAATTGTTTACTGTTGTCTCACTGCACACAGCAATTACAGAGAATATCATCAGATGAGCTAGTTTGTATTTATGACATGCCAATCATATGGCAATGTTAGTTTGACGTACTGTACGTCAACATCTCCGTGGGAGAACTGTCAGAAGTGTCAGTTTGATGGGCGAGGTTTGTGCAGCGAGCATGCGCCAGGCGCACTGATAAATTTCTCCTCCGTGCACTATCAGCCTGAGCACAACTCCAGCCTGGATGATGTTGACTTGCTAATGCAACGTCAGGTAGAGAAATGCATTGGCTCTCAATTAATGGTAGAAGCTGTCAGTGAAGATGGTTGGGACAAATGCCCAAAGACACACAAAATGAGCACCGTTGAAACTTTATCCTGCTTGGTGAAGTCTCTCAGCCATTTAAGCTTTCATGCCATTAGTAACGTTTTATTTAGTATATTATTAAATGTTTTTAATACACATGGAAAAAACTTAAATATGGTATTTTTCTACAAATTTCACTGCACAATTTAAAATGCTTGGGAACAAAAAAGTGATTTAAAATACACATTGTGCAATGGTTACTGAGCAGGCAACATCTATTTTTTATTAATGCAACAAATAAACAGTAACCGTGCTTAAAAATGTGTAGGAGTGTGTTCTCTATAAAGTGTCTAATTCTCACTCTAATTCTCATGAAACCTGTCTTTTGACAAACTTTTGCAAACAATTTTATATTTTAAAATGTTATAAGTATGCTGCCTATGATGTTTAGAATAATACTTCAAAAACAGTATTTAGGGAAGAGAGCTTTGAAGATTGCTATGGAGCAGTCTGTTCAGGTCAACAGCAACTTTTTGTGATGAGAATTACTGCGAACCGAATGTTCACTTTCAGGACTGTTGTAAATTCCTTCTCAACAGTTTTAAACCTGAGCAAGTAAAACAGCTCCCTGACCAGGATAGCTTTGATAGAGTGTGTAGCTGTAGTAACATTCTCTCAGTAGAGGTAAATGTCATAAAGGCAGGATAGAAGTAGCAAGCCAGGACGGGACCTCACAGCACTATGGCAGCCATAAATAATGGATATACTGACTTTGTGCCCTCAAGGGCAACAGGAAACAAAAGGCCTAATCAATCATTCCTGCAGATTTGAAAAGATGGCCCAGGTCGCCATCAACAACCAAAACAATAAAACTACTGAATAACACCACAATATAGATTTCTAGATTTCGAATATTTTGGAAAGACAGTGTTAGTCTATGCTGTGTAGGGATATGTTAAGGTTATAAATACTGGTTCTCAATCATTTGCAAAAAATAAACACTATATTCTTTTTAGGCTATAATTATCAGCACTTTTATTAATAAACCATAATTTATTTCCTTTTAAGTGCAAGAACAAGCCAGAAGGCCTATAACTGAGTCAGATAGTAAACTGGAGCTGTAGAGTGACACATATAAATTGAGCTGTTTTGCCCATCTTTCAGTACTGTTTCCATCAACTGCACAAGTGCAGGGTTTTCTGGGCTCTGATACAGAGTGAGACCAGAAGGTCATGATCTGCTTTAGAAAACCTTGTGAAAGTAATGATGTTTTTTACTGACATGACCAAGGTAGTAATATTTACTGGTGACATGCTGTGAAGGAAATCTTAGATCGCAAAGCTTTAAAGCTGTGGCATCTCGGTGAAATTCAGTAAGGAGCTGCTGAAAATATGGACAGTCCAAAACAAAATGAACAAAATTGAGGCCAAGAATGGCAGTACTATAAAAGCTAAACCACATACCAGTGAAAGCAAGCTGGATAAAGGTACAGGTGTAAAACATAAAATGAGAAAAGGAAAAATAAGTTTTCATTTGGAGCAGATTTCACCTTAATCGTTCTGGCATCTATAGGAAAAAGGGAATGAGAAAAAAATCAAATAAAATATAAATGAAAGGAGTGGGAAATTTACAGCTCTACTGATGTCACTTAATTGTGGCTAAAAAGTCTTCCACACCAATATCTACACCCAGCTGGTTAAGCATGCACACTTCTGCTGTGCTACTTCACACACATCCACCGTGTGCACTCCAAAGTAAAAAGAAAACTTGTGGCATGCATGTCAAAACCATCAAATCACTCTGAAATTCCAGCACAGACTATAGCACCCCAGATGGGATCAGCACAATCAAGAGGAAAAAAAAGCAATCTGGTCTTGTAAAAAGGGAAAGTTATGTATCAGAACATGACTAACTGTGAGTTTTCATGGCCGACTAATTAATTAGATTAAATTTGAATATTGATGAGTCCAGCCTCCTGATATTAACATATTTCAGGGGGCATCTTAAGAAGCATTTTTGGCAGATATGCTTTATAATCCCTTTTACACAGATAATCTGCTGCGCCTCTGATTGAGTGATAACATGTTAGCAGTTAAACAGTTCTCAATGTGCAGAATATCTTATTTGCACAAAGAGAATAGAGCTAAAGTGGAGCAAATCTTTTGTTCTCTCTCTTGTTTGTTTATTCAAGCAAGGCAGCATGTAAAATCTAATTTCTTCTTGTCTTCCTTTTGTCAACAAGAAATCAGGTTATACGTAAAGAAATGTTAAATTAGCATGCTCAGCGTTCTTTGTGGCAGAATTAACTGTCTAGATAAATCCAGCCGATGTACACTTTGAGTGTGTGTGTGTGTGTGTGTGTGTGTATGTATGTGTGCAAGCACAAGATGACATGCTCAAGAGACACTGAGAGAAAAATTTTTCCATTTAAGCTCTGAGCCAGAGGCCCTCCATCATACACAGCAGCAGACGGCAGTAGATTTAGAGTGTCTTTGGCAGTTTGAAGACAGATCACAGTATTTACTTAGTAAACTCCTCATATACACTACCTGCCTGACACCCGTCCCAGAAACAACCTGATCACATAAAACTGACAGAGCAGACAAACACAGCGACAAGCAGCAGGGCTAAAGCTACAGCACCTTTGGCAATCCCAGCGCCACCATCAAACTAACTGAGCTCTGCTAGAAATGTGAAGGAAGTGCTACTGCGCTCCAGGAATGTGAAGACACGTAGAGAGAGATGTAGGGCATAGGAGAGGTAAAAGGAATAAGACTTATGTCTGACAGAGCAAGCTAACACATATGCACACACCATGGAAACGAACCCTTAACAGCCATGCAGAAGTGGTGCTGGCAGATATATGGTCTACACCCGTGTAATAGTACTGCTGTCACACAACTGTGTTGATTATCCATTTTAACTGTAGTTATTGCAAGCATTATAAAACATAAACCTGCATGCAAAAGTATGGGCAAGCCATTCAAAGGACGATTTGTTGAAGCTACAGAGAACTACAGAGAAAGCAATTTAGCGTATTTTAATAAATAAATAAAAAACACTTAAAGTGAACAAAGAAGGCCTGTGTAAAGGTTATATATATATATATATATATACACAATACTGTGCAAAAGTTTTAGGCAGGTGTGGGAAAAATGCTGTAAACAAAGAATGCTTTCAGAAATGGAAGTGTTATCATTATTTTCATCAATCAACAAAACACAGTGAATGAACAAAAGAGAAATCTAAATCAAATCAATATTTGGTGTGACCACCCTTTGCCTTCAAAACAGCATCAGTTCTTCTAGGTACACTTGCACACAGTTTTTGAAGGAGCTCGGCTGGTAGGTTGTTCCAAACATGACTGTGTTTCAACCTCCGTGTGACATTGATGATCATCAGCACCTGTTTGGTAAAACTGGTTGATCATACACCGACTATAATCCTACAGAATCCCTGACTTTGTGCAAGTGTACCTAGAAGAACTGATGCTGGTTTGAAGGCAAAAGGTAGTAACACCAAATATTGATTTGATTTAGATTTTCCTTTTGTTCGCTCACTTTGCATTTTGTAAATTGATACAAATAAACAATCATTATTTATATTTCTGAAAGCATTCTTTGTTTATAGCATTTTTTCACACCTGCCTAAAACTAATATATATATATATATATATATATATATATATAAGTTTATAAACAGGTTGTGCATGCATCTCAGTCAATTGAGTCAAAGAGTTACGCTTTAAGATGTCTAGCTCCATGGGAATAGTAGTTTGCAGGCACAGGTCCAGTAATTTTCCATCCACTGCTTTTACTTTCTGCAAGGTCGTTGGACCATTAAATGCTACTCAAGGTGTACGTCCGCTATTTTCAATTAATCACTAACAATGTAGAACGGCCTGTCTCACCAATGACATCTAATGTCTAACCCAAAGGGCAACAGACTCCTAAATATATTCAGCTTATTCTCCCAAGGTGTGAAAAGGAATACTCATTCATCCATGTATATATTGGAGACCCGTTATAAAATGTAACCATTCGTCATTCATTCACAGAGAAATTTGCACAGCAAGAGACAAGAAAAAGCAAGATTTTTCTTCACAAGAAACTATGAAATGGTGTGCACTGACTGGACTACCAATACCTCATTTCTTGTATTAGTAATAAACATAAGCACAATAACAGTTGATTACTGATATCTTCTAAATCTTCATTACACAAATATTCCTATAACCTTTTATTTCCGACACAAAAATCTCTGGAGATAATAGGCACGTCAAGTGTTCCACAAAGTGCACTAGAAGCAAAATAGAGCTCACGCTACAACCTCCAGCTCTGTAACATTCACTTTTAAATATTTACTAATGCAAATTATACTGACATACAATGAATTCCTATTCCGATCACATTCAGAGAGCTCTCTCTCATCCAGAACTAAAAGAGTAAATCTCCAGTTAACAACCCAAGTAGAGTTTGAAAATGATTGCCAGTAGCTACAGGGCTGGAGAGACAATAGGCTTGTTATTTAAATAGGGATAGTGCAGAGTTCATCTGTCTCTGCAGAGCTGTGTCAGAAGAACATGATTAATTTGAAGATGGATCTATCTGCTTTTCTATCGTGCCTGCATGTACAGTGTAGTGAAGGTGATGACATTTATTCAACTGTAGGACTGTGGAGGGAGACTTAGCCAGTTTTACAGAACACTGGGCCACACTGGTTAATGCTTTACTTTAAGGGCCCATATCATGGAAAATACAAACATTGCTTAAAAAATCACAGCTTTTCCAAAAAAAAAAAAAAAAAAATGGTTATGTATGAATGTTAAGAATGTTAAGAATGTTAAGTCCATATATGAACTATAAGCAACTTACAACACATTTATGCATCTGTCTAAGGCATTATTAATCTGTCTAATCAGTCAATCACAAGGCAGCCTGTTTAATTCCAATGGAAAAATGAAAAATGTTAAAATTCATAACAGACATTTTTCAAACACACACAGACAGCAAAAGTGGATATTAGGAAAAAACATTTTAAAGTATAACAAAATATAAACCTTTAAAAAGCTGCCCCTTTGAGACACACACATACACACACACAGAATCCACAGAGGATCCTGGAATCCATCTAAAGCATGAAAAAGATTTCGGCTCACTCAATAAATCACAATTAAAAACCATAAACGTAACACTCAATCCAAAAATGAAACATGTTTAAATGTTTTTTGGTGTAGCAAACTGCTGGCTATTGATTTTATAACTCTTTGCAAATAAGTGTCTATGGTGTGTGAATAAATCTGTACTGGGTGCTAAAGAGTTTGTTTTCAGCACAACATACTGAATGAGTGTGTGGGCTGGTGAGGGGTGTGTGAGTAATGATTGGGAGTGAGAAAAGCATTGATTAAGAGCCAGTGCTTCACAGTTTGTAGCTCAGCAGTCAATGACTTGGCAGTCCAACATTATGGAGTGTAAGTGCAGTCAGGAAGATGCTAATGCTTTTAAGGGCCTCTCAATAAGTGTATTTTTATGTCTGCTAGAATCAATATCCTTAAACACAGCTCTGGGAAGTACCGTCCTGGTGTGTCACGGACAGAGCGAAGGTCATAAAAAAATCTTCAATGTGAGCATGTGCAAGCAAGCATAAACATTCTCTCTCTCTTTTCCTGTATCTCTCTCTCTCTCACACACACCATCCAACTCTCTTTCCAGAAACATAAATATTCTACAAGGAACCACATCAGTCAATATTTTAACCCGAACCTGTACAGTAGCTTAAAAACTGTGAAACTTTAACAGTGAACATGTAATTTTGGAAGTGACATGCCACGCATACATTAAAGTGTTGTTAATACAGAGCTAAGCAAAACAAGGTCAGGAGCCTACGACCCAAGAGCAAGTTACTTAACCTAAGGAATGCCAAAAGTGTCACGCAAAGAGACAGTTTGAAAATAAAAGCCAGGCAGAGCTAAAAGCCCCCAGTGGTGATCTTTTTAGCTAATTATTATGGTAAATCAGGGCAGGTAACAGAGTTGACATGCAGGGGAGGAGAGCTGACTGGGCAAGAGGTTAAGAGATTACACTGTGGCCTATGAAGGAAAAACCTCCTGCTCCAACACCTCAGGATCACTGAGTCGTAGAGAGTGGAACATAATCAGAGCTGCACTATGAGAATAGTGATGTCCACACCCCATCTAGTGGCTAGTCCAGACCTCTTCGCTACTTTGTTTGCACTGCTGTTCACAGCTGGGATTTTATAATGCTCTGTAAGTTGTTTTTTATTTTTTTATTTGCTCTTATAATAATAATAATAAGATCAATATTATTAAGCTGTATTAGATAGATAGATAGATAGATAGATAGATAGATAGATAGATAGATAGATAGACAGACAGACAGAGATTAGACAGCAAATGAACAGTAAGTTCTTGAGCCTGATATGCTGGAAACACAAAACCTTACCAAGCAAATGCAAAAGGTCTGAGTGACCTGGACAAGGGTCAGATTGTGATTGCTCAATGACTACAACAGAGCACCCTCAAAACAGCAGTTTTTATGTGTTCCAGAGGTTAGGAACTACAGTAGTGCAAGTACAACCTATAAATCAACATCAGGGTCTTGAGCACTCTAGGATAATTGATGCAGTAGCACAAATAGCAGAAAAATGCATCCAGTGCTTTGCAGCTTGCTGCTTTATAAGACTGTGTGTCCACCACCTTATCTGAAGACCCATGTTGACCCCTGTTCACCAATGAAAGAAGGTGGTCTGGACTGATGAAACATACTTTTGCATCACGTGAGCAGATAAATTTGTGTGCAACCTTTACTATGAAGGAGATGCATCAGGATACCATACGAAGAAGGCAAGCAGGTTGAGATAGTGTGATGCTCCAGTGTTCTGTTGGGAAAACTTGGGTCCTGCCATTCATACATATGCTACTTGTCCAGGAAACACATACCTAATCATTGTTGCAGACCAGGTTCACTTCTTCATGGCACAGGTATTGCCTATTAGCAATGACCTGTTTTCATTAATAGTTTATCTTGTCTCAAAATTATTCAGGAAAGGTTTGAGTTTAGGGTGTTGACTCTAAATTCCCCAGATCTCAATCCTTTCAAACATTTATAGAATGTACTTGATACAGTTACCCAGACTCACTTACAAAACGAGGTTTTGATGGAAGATACCACAGCACTACAGAGGTTTCAGAGGTTATTTATCTTTGCAAAACTCATCACACCTCATCATTGCCGTGTCTTAAAAGTAAGCTTCAAAACACAAAGCATGTTTTGGCAGATTTGGCATTAAGAGTAAATCAAATAAAATAATTTAATTTGAACTATTCTCTTAACTAAAGGTATGTTTTACCCTAGCAACCAGTTTCTCCCCATTTCCCTCAGGGCAGTTCATCTGAATACATTTCTCCTGAAACAAGAGTGAGAATCTGCCTATATTCCAATAAGACAGAGAGAGAGAGCAGTAAGAGAGAGTGGGGTCATCTCTTCATGCACCCCTGATCATGTGGTTGACAGGCCTGCAGCATGGTGGTATGGGCCGGCAGGCAGTGACTCCAGTAGTGTAATGAAAGCAGCAGACAGGCACGATCCTTGGCCAGTCACACTCAGACGAGCGCAGTGTTGCAGCAGGCGCAAGAGCAGTCACTCAAAACCACGGTGGGCAGCATGAACCACCATGCACAGGCACTAAATACAGGCTCAGGGTCAGAGGTGACGGATTAGGGAGACAGAAGTGAGAAGCAAACATCATGCACCAGTGCCCACAGTGGGCCTGTCTACTTCAGAAACATGCAAAGCATCCCCGTACTGTCCATTTAGGCACATGTGTCAAAGCTTTAAATGAGGCCATTACCAATTCATGAAAGGCTAAAGAAATGTCCTGACATGAGACTCTGCCATTCAAACCACTGCTTGCCTAGTCACTGGGACCAGCTATATTTACATTTATGAGCTTTTGTTGCAGTTTAAAAAAGAAAAATGTGCAAGGAAAACATGGTTATAGGTTTAATGAATATAGAGGTATGATTTGAAAAGTATATGGTGAGTCACATTAGACAAAGAGTATTCCAAATGCCTCTTGAAAAAAAAAGGAATGATTTCATAAGGAATCTGCCTGTGGTTTTGGCCTTGGGCCTCAGAGGTTATCCATGTCATGAAAATGACATTCCCCTCTTGTAGCTAACATGCCTAATGGAGGACTTGTCCTGTTCCTTTTTCCTCAATTTCAAAAACGCTCAGCACAATGTGACAGATGGGACAAAAGATGAGAGGGGGCTGCAGGGCCACCCACCCGCCTGTCAAAGCTGCCAAAGGGCTGTGCTCCAATCATCTGCACATGACAACATGACCCGCCCCACATCTTAACTCTGAATGCGTAATGAGATCGCTTGGGATACTGATTCTTGTCTGTTTTTCTGCCTTTCTTTTCAGGTGGCAGGGTCATTTACATGTGTGCAGGATGGAGAGTGTCTTGGTGGCAGTGCTGAGCAGCACAGATCAATAGTATTGACCAGCTCCTGAGCAGAGCTAATGATGAGGTCAGACTCAACACATGAAGAACCCATCAACCATGTCTGAGCCGACACCCAGGGAGCGTCAGTCTGAATGATGCACAGGTATAACAAGCCGATGGCTAAATCAGCTGAATGCTCTGATCATACAGCTGCATGACAGCATAAATGTGAAAAAAAAGTATACAGTGTCAGGCAGAAGCAATAAGCAAAACAACTTAAAATATATCTTTAATAAACTGCTAATTACAAGCAGCCAATAAATACCAAATACATTCATGGATTCCCATTTTTTAGATTTTAAAGGCCTAAAACAATCGAAAACCATTTTAGGAATAAAAGAACACAATTTAACAATTTACAAATAAAATTATAATATTTTTCTCACATATAACATGTCCTAAAAAGCTTTACTGCCTTTTGATTTCTGTATTACATTATGCAGACAGAGCCAACATCCAGTAGAGGGATAGTATGTGTGCTGTGAGTCAATGCGCGTGAAAATGGGCATTAGCATTTTAAAGAGATGGATTAAATCCCATTAAATTCAGTTAGATTCCATTCTACATCTTCAATATAAAAACAGCTGCGTGGCACACTGCGGCTAATGAGGCTTAACAGGCTTTTCATTAAGCACAGTTATTAAACCACTAAACATCATCACCACGTCAAACTGAGGGCTTGGGGTATAAACCCAGGGAGGCATCCACAGAGAAATTTTCACAAATGAAAGGATGTCACACTGGGTGCCACTGTAAGGAAGATAATTGTATTGCTATTCATTTGAAAGGATATTAGCCATTCATTTTCTAATATCTCTTCCTCTGTGTTACAGGAAACTATAGCATCACCAAAATGACCATAAAGAAGCTGAGAGGCTGAAAATGTTTTGGGAATTTCCACAGATTTTTTTTCTCCCTTTTGTCAAGTGTTCATAGATTATTTACCCTTAACCATCAGTGTAAACAAAACCCACTGTTTTCTCCTTACTTCCGCAACAAGCTGTGCATGATTCTGTTTGTATGTTGCTCTAATGTGGTTCATGTGAGAACAGAGGAGTTGTGGTCATGGTCTGGATCCTCCATGATAGATCTCAGGGCTTCCAGAGCTTCCACAGTCACCTTTAGACTTCCCACAACTTTACTGCTGTCCTGCACATCCATAACTACATACAGAAACAAACAAACAAGGAAAGACAGATAGAGAGAGAGAAAACAATTTGATTTAAATAAATAAATACCTTTTACAGCTTAACATACAGAAAAACAGAAATAAAGGCACACAAACACACTTACTGCTGAGGCTAACATCTGCCATGTCTTTCTGCTTTTTCAGAATGTCAGGAATCCAGACGTACGCCACACCCACATCCTCACACTCTTTCTCCTGCTCCTCCTCCTCAGGTGGGTCACTCACTACTGTGAACTTGATGCTGAAACAGTTAATTATAAACAGCAGCCAAGCAGACAGATGAGGGTCTTTCACTGATACAAACAGCCCTGACAGTAAATTGACTGGTCCAGTTTGTTCTCTAAATTCATTAAGGTGAGTAATCTGTAAGTGGGCAAAGTTGCCACTTGATTATGCAAGAGAAAGAAATCTTAACTTGAAAGATAAAAAGAAAATAAAAATAAAACAACTATACGTCTCTAGCTTTCTGTTCCTTCCTTCGAGTACTGCTCTAAGAGTGTGGCGTCTGGCCTGATTATTCTCCACATCCACATGGATCACTGTCAGCACAGATAGAATAGCCAAATCACAGCAAATAACAAATAATCAACATATAAAATCACACATCACGAACACATAAGACACAACATGAAAAAAGGTATGGTTTTAATATTAAGACTTCTTTAGAGTATGTGTGTTCAGTTCATTGTGCCCACCATTGCTATAGTTATAGTAGATGCTTTGACCAGGCAGCGGTTTGGGCAGTGACAGTGGAGTCTCCACAGTGGGAAGGTCCAGAAAACAATACTCCACAAACAGTTTGACCACACTTGAATCCACTGAGACCCTAGAGTCTGGCTTCAGACTCAGAGACACAATCTCCACACGAATCCGCTCAAATGGCTAACAGAGGGAAAAAAAGAAAAGACATTACACAACAAAGCTATTTATACACTCCAATTTTGGTACAGGTCTACAAAATGTTTGTGTGTGTGTGTGTGTGTGTGTGTGTGTATTCACAAGTTGGTGGGACCAAAGTAATGACAGAAATACCAGTAAGTGTGGAGAAGTGGACACAAGTTGCTGCCCTTCACTTTTTTTTTTTTTTTTGAGAACCAAAAGGATATAAAGCACCATTTTACTTACTGAGATTGGATGAGTCCATGTAATGTGCTTCCAATATGATTTAATATTAATTGGGTGTATGTATATGACTGTCAGATTTAATTAGAAAATGTCTCTCTCTTGCTCTTAACCACTTGTCCTGAGTAGGGTCACAGCCGAAGAGGGAGCCTATCCGAGCTCTCACAGGGCGAAAGGCAGTTAAACACCTTGGACAGGTTGCCAGTCCATCACAGGGCAGACACTCAGACAAACGCACTCACACCTAGTGGGCAATTTAGCATCTCCAAACCACCTGACACGTGTGTCTTTGGACTGTGGGAGGAAAATGGAGCACCCAGAGGAAACCCATGCAAACATGGAGAAAAAACAAAGGAAAAAGGAAAGCTCATCTTTTTAATTTACAGAAATGTATGTTGATGTGACAGGATAGATACTTTTAAATTTTATATAAGACAGATGAACCTCTAACTGAACTGGACTATTAGGAATGATAGGCATAATACAGGCAATATCTCTTTCAAAGATGACACAGTATACACTGGGAATGCCCATCATGGAATGATGGATACAGCTGGAGTTATTTGTCTCTGTCTTGCGCCAGTCTGTCAGGCACCCAGTCCAGTTTTCAGCTTTCAGTGCCTTCACCAAGAAACTGTCAGTTACAGGGATTTGGTCTAAATGCTGTCAGTTTATCTGTAACTCTCTTCTACTTCTCTCTTGTCTCATCAGATGCCGTTCTTCACTCTTCGCTCCATCACACACCATTTAGTCTCTTGTCCAGTATTCTAACAGCACAGTGAGTTGTGAAGAGAGGCTGTTACTGACCTACTGTATCATAGCTAGCTGTATGATTTAACTCCAGTTATGAGATCTTAATGTCAGTCCCAGTATCATCATCCCACAGAGAGAGCTGTTCCTTGCATCATGGTTAGCAAGACTGTCCACAAATTTTGTTGGTGGTTTAAGTGGAAATAAATATTCATCCTGGACAGAAAAATTAATCACAGAGGAGCCATTCATCTGTCTGATCATGTCAATCACTGACAAAGTTTCAGTAGAATATCAGACACCACAATTTTGTGTCTTCGTTCATCTGTCTCTAATCTAATGAAATGTGAATTTGCAATTCAGCATGCAAACAAAGGCCAAACTGGTTAAACAAAGCATTGCCCCTTATAGAGGAAGAAGTTCGCCAATCATATTTATTCATTCCATAGAGGAAAATCATATTGACAACCTGCAGCTATACTTTCTGCAACTGAAACTAACATCAACACAGGTGAAAGTTGTTTTTTCCCCCCTCAGCTTCATTATTGGTGTGAAGTTCTCCGTTCTTCTGCTATGCTGTTTACTTAAAACCCCTAACATATGGATAAAAACAGTCCAGGATGTGGGTAAAATAACCTTGATAAATCCTTTTTCACTGCCTTAACAGACAGACAAACACTCGTACACACATATCTTGTACTCGCCTGTTTCCTAGCCTGTGTGCTCTGAGCAGGCACAATGCAGTCATCACTGTCTGAAAGGATCGATTCGCTCAGATCTGTGCCTTCTGCTGGCTGTATGTCTGGAGAGAAAGGGAGCAAAAGAGAAAAAAGAATAACAGTTACATCAGTAGAGGGTAAAAAAAAAAAAAAAAGAGAGAGAAAAGAAAAATGCAACAGTTGGCAAAAAGTGAGAGTATGCAGAATTATTTTGTAATTAGTAACTGCATTCATGTAACTAGGGACAAAAAGCAAGCAGTCAGCCATCCCTAACCACTGTATCGGTCTTCTACTCGCTCCCCCTCTGTATCTTCCTCTTTAACCCCCACAGGACTGAATAAGATAATAATGAGATGTTGGACAAGTGAACTTTAAAAGAAAGCCTCTTGGCCAAGGTCAGCAGTCATTAACATTTATGTTGTTGGTTGTCATGAGACATTGTTTCAGGATACTGGCAGCAGTGCTTGCAATATTTATGATTTTTTGTTCTCACACTGCTATAAGAAGGTGGCAAACAATAGAGCAGGTACTTTTCCACATGAAAGTGAACACGAAGGCAGGACATAAGTAAGGTTTTCACATAAGCGCATCTGAGATCGAATTTACAGTGGTCAGAATACAGCCTCTGTTGAACAAACTATTGAACTACAACTAAAAGCAAATACTCAAAACCACCAAGCAATTAAGAAATATTTTTGATTTAAAAAATGCCATTAGTATATTTCATTCAGAAAAGCAACACAAATAAACCAATTACAGAACATCTGCTGTTGGAGAGGGGCACATGTGGAGTGAAGGCTAGCCTGTGTGGTCCAACCTCACAAAATAGCTACTACAGCACAAACTGTGGAATTTGATAGAAATGAGATGCGAGAATAACATTTTTCTCATTTTCCCCCATTTAAAGTTATAATCAAGTTATTTAATTCTATTTTAGGTAAATGATTTAGGTGGTATAGCTAGATCCATTGGCAGATTGACATTCATGGAAAAAAATTAATCTGATGTCAGCCTCAGTTTACAAATCTACACGGTGCAATCCTAATTATAACAAGATAATACATATTATTAATTTCATCTCTTACTAGTTTTATGTTGTATGAATGGACTTCAGCACGTATATATTTTCTATTGAGACATAATGGATAGAATAGTATTTTTAGCTAAATATTTGATAGATATTAACTAACTACTAATAAAAAAAACTGCTTAACAGTATACCAGGATTACAATTTATTGCCCAGTACTAGCCGCAATGAATTTCATCTATTTAAATCTGCTCACTATGACAGCAGCAAGAACACTTCTTCAGTCGGTCTGTATGAATTGTGAAAACTCTATTAGTATTTAAAACTATAACGCACTGTCAGGTAAATGTAAAGTACAAACAAACAAAAAAAATGTATTTGCAACCCAAAGTAAGAAAACTCACCTTCCCCTGGCTCTTGAAGTTCCTCAGAGATTTCTGACTCATCGGAAATAGACTGAGAGCTCACTACAAACACCTGGCCCTCTGAGAAATGGGACTCATCATCATCTTCCTCCTTTGTAACTGTAGTGGTCTGCCCGACCTCATTGTCTCCAACAGTCTATTAACAACATAAGAACATTTTCCTGTGTCTTTAGATACATGGATAGCTAGATTTCTGTCAACAAATTCTGAATGGGTTTTTGTGTTCCTGATCAGCACCAAAAGAAGCAATTTCAGTATTTTTCAAAGCATATTTTAAGTGTGTACACAGACAAACCAACACACACACACACACACACACACACAGACACGGTAAAGATCATATCAACAACTGACATGTTTTTTACCTGCTGTTCAAGCTCTGTGACATCCAAGAATGAAACTTTTTTAGCAGCTGCTTTTGTAAGGGTTCGCAGTCTGGGCTTTGGCAGTGGGTTCTAGAAACACACATTAAAAAAAAAATAGTTAACATAAAACTATGCATATGTATTGTCCTGGAAGTAATAAGGCAACTGTCTCCCCCATAAACTGTACACTCTGGTCTACTTTTAAATTTTATCTTTCAACTTGTTAGTTACTTGTTATATCTTCTTATTTTATATATTTTTAGTATATGATTTAGATTTGAAAAATTTGTGACGCAGTGTTTTAATACAGTGCTCATACAGTGCTTTCTACCAGCAGTTAAGATGAATGGCAATAGAAAATCTTTCGTGCTCAGACAATGGAAACTGAATTAACTGGCCATTCACTTAGTTGCTGTGTAATCCTTCAGCGTATGGTACTTCAAGTGGCTGCAGCTGACAATTGCCATAATGTAATCAACAAATGCCAATACAATTCTTCATTTTATTGGTGTGAAGTTCTCTGTTCTTCAGCTATGCTGTTTGCTAAAAACCTCTAAGATATGGATAAAAAAGCCCAGGATGTGGGTAAAATAACCTTGATGAATCCTTTTTCGCTGCCTTAACAGGCAAACACACACACTTAATTTTTCTTTTTATTTAACTTTTTTTTATTATTATTATTTATTTGTTGATTTTCTTATCAAAGTATTATTACAGACTTATATTTCAGCATTACTGAATGACTTAAAATACACTTCTAAATTATTGTATTATTATTATTTTTTTTTTTTTAGGGGCTACAAAAGTTAGTCATTGGATTCACAAGGTTGTAAGATAAGACATTAATAACATATTCAATCCTAATGCCTCAGATTGTCCTCTTACTCAAACTCTTAATCTGTATTCTCATTCTCACATTATTCTTGGGATCCTATAAAACAGACTGTTGCTTTAGGCAAAAGTATCATTTTTTAACATTTATCATTTCATAAACTCACCTCAGAAGGAGTGGACTGAGGCAAAGCAGGAACGTCCCGCTCCTCTCCACCATTCAAACTTCCAGCTGAATCAGATGCTAATCTGATTGGAGTCTCTTTGGACTTGCCTTGCACTACATTCAAAGCTGAGCCAGGAGGAAACAAGTATGTGAACTTCCACTTGAGAGTCACATCTATGTAGCCACTGAGAACACCATCTGGATCCACAAGCTCAAATGTACCTTATAAATCAATATAAAAAGGACAATACACACACTAATTAATAACATTTCCATATTGATATTTAAAAATATGAACTCGGTGCAGGTGCAGATGTAATAAGTAAGTCTATCACAAACTGCCAAAAATGACAGTGCAATAAAAATATCAATACTCTCAATTAATGTACTAATTAAAATAATTACTATTTAATCTAATTTATGCTAAAACATATGCTAAAGCATTTAGCAGACGCTCTTTTCCAGGGCGACTTACTACAGTGCTTTGGTTCCACATTTGATCTTCATGCTTGTAACCAGCTACGATCAGCAATTGCTGATTAATTATTACAACCAACCAACCCCCCCCAAACAATTCAGGGAATAGAACAATATCCTTACCATCAATTGATTTATCATGGGCCAGAGATATAAGTGGTACTCCTGCTTTCCCCAGATATAGCTGATTCTCTAAGTCCAGATCATCAAACACATACAGGGCCAAAGCTTCTGCCCTCAGATATGCATCAAGATCAGCATTCATCATGATGGGAAAGGTCTTATGATCCTCAAACTGTGGCTCATTAGTGGAAGGAATGACCGGTGTGTCATGGTCAGGGAAGTCATAGAGCCTGTAGACAACGTATGGACTGGGCTGGGTTTGAGGGCCTCTGGATCTGAGACTACTGCAGCAGCGTACTATGATATGAAGTTCATTCAAGTTTCCACCTTTTAATGAACTGGTGGTGACAGAGGTAGCTGAAACCTGTGGACATGGAAATAAACAGATGCTATATTCTGATCAAGTAGCTCCATTTTTAGATGCAAAGCTCCTCAAGCTACTGGATTCAAGGAAGCAGCCTAAAGATTCTCCACAAGGGGGTGCCATTAGCAATCAAATGGCTTTCAATTAATTTGAATTCCGTGTTTCTTTTAACTCACTTTTAAAAAAATTTTATTCCAAAAATGTAGTTGAATAATGGGGAGCTTCAATAATACATAAAATAGCAATTAATCTTACCTTTTAACTTACAGTTACTGCAAAATCTACAGACTGACCTTAGATAAAGCAGCTAAAAACATCAATAGCATACAAATTGCATCTAAATATATAACCAAATAAATAAGAAAAGTATATTTGAGAAGCATATTAAAATCTAGCCAGTACCTGACTCTGGTCCTTAAAGCTGGAACTGAGATAGCCAAGGGCTTTGAATCTCTCCTTATATAGACGAACAGCCTGCTCTATAGGCACTCTCAGCCTGAGCCAATAGTCCAGG
This sequence comes from Hepsetus odoe, assembly GCA_017165825.1. Taxonomy (NCBI): domain Eukaryota; kingdom Metazoa; phylum Chordata; class Actinopteri; order Characiformes; family Hepsetidae; genus Hepsetus; species Hepsetus odoe. The sequence continues at coordinate 15,676,096 of CM029372.1, read as the reverse complement.
GTTCCAAATACCTGGACATCACCACGGACTCCTACCAAAAGAAACAGCAAGACTTAGCAACCAAAACAATACATGGACAAATTACTCATTTTACTCAGAGCCCTGCTAATTAATAATTAAATACATTTTACGACCGATTAAAGTTTTCAAAGGCCCGTTTAGCCATTTTTTCCCCATGTGAAATCCAGGGAATATAGGTGAACAAATGAAACACAAACTGTAACGGTTCTGTGCCAGTAGAGGGCACCATGCTCTGATTGTGCACACCTGGGGGGGTTGGCGTTATAAGCCCAAATGGTCATTCTGTGTGCGCACCTTTGTGATCATTCATGTTATGTTTTACACTTGTTATGTTTAATATGTTTAGTTTGAGTTCTGTGCACGTTATCCGTCATTAAAGTTCAGTGCGAAGCTCTTGGCTCTGCGTTGGTGTCCAGTCCACAACACCACACTGTGACACAAGCACAATTCAATTATTTGTCATAATGACTCAAGGAGTCAGCTACTTTTGTTTAAATGATACATTAAAAGTAATGGCTTTAAATTGAGGCAAATGGCTACAAATCATGAATAACTACACTAAGCAACAGGTATAGTAGTAGCTACCTCCACCATGTAATTAGTCTCAAAAACCGCAGCACAGATCAGCTGAAATAAAATCAATAAGCTCGTTGATTATTTATTTTAAGCTAAAATCTGCCAGCTCCCATCTTGGCTAATACCACACATACATCTCTCCAAATGAAGGAATGGAATATATGCACGTAAACGTCTGATTAAACATGCATGTCAAAAACATTTACTTTATATAGAATAAAAAAGACTTAAAGTTGAATCTAAAAGTTATAGTATGAAATTCTATTGTGATTCATGGGAACTGGAAAAAAAAGTATGAAGTTCACGCAAAAGAGCGACCAGCTATCATGCTAAAAGCGGTTGTTCCTGAATGGAAAATGTCACCATATTTGCTGCAACTGAATAAAAAGTCAACACTGGGTTGAATTTTAGCTCCCATTGGCTTTGCAAATTTAGATTACTGCATCAAACTCAAATGTTGGACACATTATTGTCTCAGCCTGAACCACGATACAAATTACTGTGGCTCAAAGCCTCAACTTGAACCAAATTATGAAAAGAGTGACCCGTTACCCTTAGTTACCCCAGCATCTATAAAAAGGCCTGTAGGTTTTTTGTCTGAACTCACCTACTAACTGCATGGTTCCAAACACTTTCCCATCTCTCTCCAATACCTGACTCAGTCGCAGCTGACCTGCTGCTATGGTGCTATAAGCAAGGCCCTCTGCCAGCTGTGTTTCCACAGTGATGGAACTGCTACTGAGGTAGTGCAGGAAGAAATCATCCACTTTCACCAGATACTGGGAAGTGAAGTCATAGGCTGGCTGTGACCCCCGCACCACAGCTGTGGACTGCAGCTCAAAGTCATAAAAGGCATAAGTGCAGAAAGTGGATGGCTCTTTGTCACCAAGAGCCTCTAAAGCTTCAGTAGTAAACCTAGCTGTGCCAAGGTGGATATCCAGGAGATTCTCCCCTCGAGCCAAATGCAGGTTTTCATCAAATTCATCACTGATACCATCATCGGTGATGTCAGGTGTGAACATGTGGGTCTTAGTTCCATAGGCAATGTCTTTCATTTGGGCTTTAAGAAAAAAGAACGCATAGTTTAGAAGGTAGAGTGAACTTTGTTCAAAGAGTTAAAAGAGGTAAAATACTTTCAATGCAAAACCTTCAAGTTTCTTTATTTTGGCAGCTCTCATGTCAAGTAGTTGGGCCAGTTTCTCCTGCTTAAGTTCATTCTCCAGCTTCAGATCATCCATCTTACGTGTGACTGCTTCAACTTCCATCTAATTACAAATTTAAGAGTTAATAAAACTTAAAAGATACAAACCACAGAGACAATAGATGAATGCCCAACATTGCTCCTGTAACTGTACCTGATAGTCTTTATTAATCTTGTGCTGGATGATAAGCATGTTTCTAGTCTTCTCCAACTCTTGAACAGTTTCAGCATAAGTGGCCTGTAGTTCCTTCAGGGAACGTTCTACATCCATGTGTACCTCTTCTTCCACCTTCTCTAGAAATCCCAGTTCATTGCTTGTTTGGCTTTTGCGTACCTGGAAATCAATATGAAACCCATTTTAAGTTGGTAAGAATTGTGGAAACCGTATTTCTTGTACATTAACTTGTTTAAACATACTGTCTAAATATGTATAGAATAAAATGTATTCTACAAACACCCCTCTAAAAGCATTTTTAGTAACACCTATTAATGTTTAATTGTCTAATTCATTTCATCTTTCTACACAGACTTTATAATGTAATTGATATCTAGGCAACAGATATGGCCTTGCACAGCCATGACCAAAAGTTTTGAGAGTAACACAAATATTCTAATAATTTCTCCTAGTTGATTCAGCTGCAGGATCAGGGCATCACCAGTACAGAGCTTGCTCAGAAATGGCAGCCAGCAGGTGTGAGTGCATCTGCACACACAGTGAGGCAAAGAGACTTTTGGAGGATGGCCTGGTCAACAAAGAAGGGCCAAAAAGCAGGCACTTCTCTCCAAGAAAAACATCAGGGACAGATTAATATTCTGTAAAAGGTACCGGGACTGGACTGCTGAGACCTGGGGTAAAGTCATTTTCTTTTTACGACTCTACTTTCCGATTATTTGAGGCATCCAGAAAAAAAGATTGTCCGGAGAAGAAAAGGTGAGCGCTCCATCACTCCTGTGTCATGCCAAGAGTAAAGCATCCTGAAACCATTCATGTGTGGAGATGCTTCTCAGCCAAGGCAGTGGGCTCACTCACAATTTTTGCCAAACAGCACAGCCATGAATAATGGAACCAAAACATCCCCCGAGAGCAACTTCTCCCAACCATCCAAGAACAGTGTGGTGAAGAACAATGCCTTTTCCAGCATGATGGAGCACCATGTCATAAGGCAAAAGTGATTACCAAGTGGCTTAGGGAACAAAACATCCAAATTTTGGGTTCATGCTCAGGAAACTCTGCAGACCTTAATCCCATTGAGAACTTGTGGTCAGTCCTCAAGAGGCAGGTGGAAAAACAAAAACCCACAAATTCAGACAAACTCCAAGCATTGATTATGCAAGAATGGACTCCCATCAATCAGGATTTGGCCCAGAAGTTGATAGAGGTTGATGTCAGGACGAATTGCAGAGGTCTTAAAATAGATGGGCCAACACTGCAAACAGCAGTAATTACATTACTTAATGTAATTTTCAATAGAAGCCTTTCAAACTTGTGAAATGCTTGTAATTAAACGCCAGTATACCATAGAAACATCTGACAAAAAGATCTAAAAACACTGAAGTAGCAAACTTTGTGAAAATCAATACTTATGCCATTCTCAAAATGTAGGACACGGCTGTATATGAAACATCATACGTGACATTCTACGGCAATACCTTCAAGTTCACTGGAATTCAAAGATAATATAAAATGAATCTACACTTCCTTCCAATTGTGTACTGACATTATCAGTCCTAATCATTTGACTCAACAACCTCTTTCGTCTTCCAAAAATGTATTAATATTTATTGAGAGTTATATATCCAAAGAGCTCAGTCTCATTTACCTTTATGAGCATTAGTGCTTCACTGAGTTCAGCAGCGTCTACTTCACTTTCCTATGAAGAAAAATGTTAAAAACAACCACAAGAAGAATAGCACATTCAAATTAAATTAAATGTTTTACCATTGAAACTAACCTTGGTAAAGAACTTCATGCGATCTTTTATTTCATCTAATTGCTGTTTTTGTTCCAGATAACGAAGCTGAAGTGCTTTATTCTCTTGCATCAGATTCTCATTCAAATCTTGAATAGAAAAGTTGCTTGTATCAACAGAACTGTTTAAGTATTGTTTATTTCAAAGAGACATTCTCCACAAGAGAAAAAAAGGCTTTAGTATACCTCTCTCTGCCTTAATTTTATCCAGGATTTGGTTTTTATCAGTGAGATCAGATTTAAGAGCCATCTCCAACTGGGCAATCTGGAGTTTGAGTTGTTGTTCTCTTGTCTTCCACTTTTGTTCTTGACTAACATCAAAGGCACTGATAAAATACAAAGCTCAAGTTTTACACATTTGGCCACCATTTTGCTTTTTGAAGTTTTGGTAAAGTTATTTACCTGTTAACTAACTTATCACAGTTCTCTTTAAGCAAGTCTCTCTCTGTCTCCAAATCTTGAATCCGCTCAAGCAACTGGAAGAAAGACAAATGGACAGTTAGCAAAGTATCACACTCTCATTAAATTATGCTTGAAATAAAATAATACAGTGGGGACCATCTAAGTCCCAATCAAAAGCACCTCATTAATCCTCCTCTCTTCCAAAGCTTTGGTGTGCAGCTGGGTCTCCAGGCTCAGGCTCCTTAGCCTCTCTTCTTTCAACTGGCTTGTGAGCTCATCAACTTTAGCCATTGCTGCCTCATGACTGGCTTTCAGGGTCTTTTGGCTCTGTACCGGAAAAGGATTCAAAGTTCATGAACAGAGGCAAGCAGTAACGATCACTTTCTAAACCCAAGATCAAACATGATGCATGTTTAATGAAAGAGAAGTCTTTTTTCTCTCTTTGAAGGCCTGATATATTATTCACAATATAATGATTTAGTGTTACCTCTTGTAGTTGAACGAATCTTCCCTCCAGGACAGTGAATGCATTTCCTTTCTCAGACAGATGTTTCTGCAGCTTTATCATTTCAACATTGTCTTTTATGGTTGACCTGCACATATTTTCAAAGTATAGTTTATCAGATGCTCTTTCCCAGACATGGCACACAATGTTGTATCCCTCACATCCCCCTGCTACAGAAACATTTCATATCTTTCATACTAAATAAACTCACATGAGTTTAAAAATATTGTTTAAATGTTATTTACCTTTGGCCACTGGTCTGCTGCTCTCTCAGCTGAAGGAGAGATTCTTCATATTCTCTCTCTTTACTCCTCAGATGGTCTCTGAGCATCTCTGCAGACCTCTCCATCTCTTCCATCTGAGCCCTTTGGTTCTCTATTACATTCTCCCTTTACATAAAGTAATGATAAATTGTCAGTTTATGATTCATTTTCTGACAATTGGCAAATTAAGAATCATCCAGAACACATACAAATTGCGTATTTCTGCACGGGCCTCATCCAACAGACTATGGCCATAGCGTGGCAAGAGCCCCTGTGGTGGTTTGCTGCCCGTTTCCCCTTCCACTTGTCTGCTTCCTACTAATGAAACATAATTCTTGTCAATAGCTTCTTTGTATATATACTACGTAACAGTGCAGTATTTATTATACCTCCTCTTGGCGTTAACGGCCATTGTGATGACCCAGGTGTGTCTTCTCGAAGTCTCCGAAGGCCAGAATTGATTCGAGATTGGACATGGCTATAGGCAGTCGGTCTACGGCTCTGGGTCTGTAATTGTTGCTTTGTCATGAGCAGTCGCTGCTTGAGGCCTTCATTTTGCTTCTCCAACTCCTGCACTTTCTCCTGTAGCTCTTCAATCATTTCCTCCATCTCAACATCCCGACCTCCAACCACACGGCCTGCTAAAGATACCTGCTCCACCCGCTTACGGTCCTTCACCAAGCGGATCAACTTGGTGGCCATTCTAGATGCAAACAGAAACAAACAGCTCTTATCACAGTGAAAACACTGTGGTTGGAAAGTAATAAGCATGAGAGTAGTGGACTAAAATAATACATGACTACCTCTTGATCTTGTCCTCTTGTTTGTGTGTGTGCTGTTTAAGTATCAGGTTTTCCTCCTGCAAACGCAGGTATCGATCTTCCAGCTCCTCTCTACTGACTTTCGCCACAGCTTGTCTTGCTCGGGCATTTTGGGACAGTAGTGACTCTAAGGACAGAATTTAAAATTCTGATATTCTCAAATAGACTTACTCTCTATAGATTTATATCTTTTGATTAGGATTTTAGCAAACAAACAAAATAAACCTATTCATTTTTTACCTTTCTCCAACAGTGGTGAGCCTCCAGTGGGGTTTAAAGTGATGTCCCTCACAGGGGTATCACCAGCAGTTTCGTCAGCTAACGTCAGGGCAGACATGGTTCCGTCTGAAAACACAAATCTTTAACTTCTAATCATCCCCATGATTAGCATACAGCTACTCAGAACATCATCTGTGTTCTTTCTTTGAGAGACGCCCAGCTATTTTTCTGTAATTTCGTAATGTTGAAAAATGGAGCAAAAAACCCCAACCAGATGAAAAATGAAAGGATCAGAAGATTTGAAATCAGCAACCAAACTGTAGCTATCTAGCGGGGTATCGTAAGACTAGGTTTCTGTGCAACAAAACAACTTTCCGTCCTTTGGTAAAACCCTTTTTACAATATACAGTTTCCTCCAAATAAGATAAAATATAAATGTGATGTGTCGCAAAATAAAATGTACACAACAAACCCGTGTAAGCCGTTTAGCGGTTCACACACATTTTCGGAACACCCACAGCGACTGTTGCTACGAAACAACCCGCTTTTCTCGCCTCAAAACCACTTCCTGCCTAATGCATTATGGGAACTGTAGTTCCATAGGGGCCGTGCTTACCATAGATCTTCTTTTCACCGAAGATTGTCTCCAGATATCATAAAAATCAACTATAAACAAATTCCATCTACAAATGCACTTGCTGATGTGATTAAAACGCCATTTAAACCCACTAATCAGACACTGGAAGACACCCACAAGTGCGAGTGAATTTTTGGGAGATTTTTCAAAGGTAGATTAATGTAATTAGTGTAATTTGCCTCAACAGTTGTTTTTGGTCTGTGTATTACTGAAAGTGGAGAAGAGCAGGCTGTCGCGGCAGGAATGACATTTGGACCGTGAAAAAGTGGGCGGTCACCACTGCCAGTCTTTAGACGTAGTTTGTATTCCGGTAAGCGATTTGCGCAAAATGAGAGCGCATTTTCAGCTCCTATGGGGTCCCACTGCGCATTAAGCGTACGACAGGAGCGCAGGTTGGTATCTGTCAGTCAAAGGACATTTAAATGGCTGCACTGTGCAGAAGTGTACAGTCTGTCGAAGAGCAGTGAAATAACTGGACTCGGTTTGAATGTAAGCGGTTTAAATGGCGTATTTGTCTGCAGCGTTTCAAACTCTGCAGCTACTTGCTTTCCTCGCGTAGTCGGGGACACGTGCGGAAGGTGTTTAGTTCGTTCGGGCAGCTGCGCAGAAATGAACGACGAGGAAGACGCTATGCAGAAAACACGGCTGGCGTTTGAAGATCTCTGTCGAGCCCTGAATATGGACGAGGAGGCGAGTAACGGAGCGTGGAGGAGCTACGAGAATATCAATAAAAATTACACTCTGGAGGTAAGACGGTGCAGACGCCTGGCACGCAGCTGAAGCGCTCCTTTCGCTGCGGTCGTTTACGCACATGAAGTGCCCATATTTAGGACCTGGGTTCATAGCTCTGCACCCTGATCCAGCAGGCCTTATCCCTCCTGGCACACTGAGCAGTGCACATACTTATGTTTAAGGGGAAAATAATTTGATATAAATACTATAAAAGAGCTCATTCTTACTTATTATCCTTGCTTCTACACTGAACCATGAAACACAGGCTGATGCATCATATTCTCCACTAAGAAAGGACTTTTTTGTCCCTTTATTCGGATTCTGTTCTATTCCTTATATCTGTGCATCCTGTTCTGGTGAAGAGCTGAGCTGATAAACCCCCTCTCTCTTTTCTAGGGTAGTGAATTACACTGGTTGGCATGTGCCCTGTACGTGGCCTGCAGGACAGCTGTGCCCACTGTAAGTAAAGGCACAGCTGAAGGAAACTACGTGTCCCTCACACGGATTCTGCACTCATCAGAACAGAGGTCAGAAAACCATCCGTATTTGCCTCTGCAAGCCATTTTTGCCAGTGGCATGTAAAAATCACAATGCACGTTAGACTTTTAAAGCACCCAGCATCTCATGATTTATTGATTCATTTGTTCATTTCACATGTTTCAGATTGTGGGGCAAAAGTGCTTCAGAATGCTTATTACTGGTACTTTTGGTTTATATGATAGTAATGACAGATTATAAGTGTAAACTTGACTAATTGTATTGTAATGTCATGTGCCAGCAGCAATATAATAAGCCTTGAAGCGTAAAAATGTGGTCGAAATTGCCCAACTTGCAGAGTGTTGTACAGTGTGTAGATGTAAATTAGGTAATAAATGCTTGAATAACTGACTTGCTTCCTATAGCTTGATAGAGTTTTTCAACAAAATGAAGAAATGGCAGGATATGGCCAACCTGCCAAAGGAATTCCGGCAGAGTACCGAAAAGCTGGAGAGGAACTTCACTGTGACGGCTGTCATTTTTAAGAAATATGTCCCTATTTTCAAAGACATATTTAAAACCCCCTCTGAAGAACCACCCCGAGCACACAGAAGCAGGAAGCAGAGGTGGGTTCTCAGTGTAAAGTTAAGCTTCCTTATCTTTATTTTACTTCACTACTGTTTATGCTTGTGGGGTCATCTAATGTGCAACTTTTATTGACATGAAAAGTTACATAACTACGCAACTTAAAAGGTCAAATGACACATGTGGTAGGTCATAACTGCACTTACTATTAATAGTAATCCAACATTTACTTTTATGCAAAGCTGATTTTATTTTATTTTTCACTTATCCCTGGTATAAATCCTGATTAGAGAGTATATTATAAATATCCTGAAATAGCTGGGACAGAGTGTTGTAAAAAGGAACAAGTCTATCTATTCTGTCCTTGCGGTCTATAAAGACTGTTCGGTAAGAAGTCTGAGTGAACTGCTGTTTCCTATGTCCTCAGGCGACATCCCTGCACCGTGGCGGAGGTGTTCCACTTTTGCTGGGTCCTGTTTGTGCATGCGAAAGGTGAGGAACAAAGCCTCTTGAGTTGTGCCCGTTTCACATTCACTTGATTAAAATGTATGCAGATTTTATTCACTTCCACATGAACATATGGATTCAAAAAAACGATAGACAAACATAGGTAACGTAAAATCTAAAACTGGTTTGATGTGATATATATTCTCTGTCTTGCGTAAATGGGCTACACGTTTAAAGAACTAAACTCATTGCACCACTTTGTTCAGTGTATTGAGTGATTTATTTGAAACTAGGACAAGCAGTGTCTTAAGACCATTTTCGTCGGTACAGTGCGAGCATTAATTGAGTGAATGGCTGCTGTTAAATCCTTCCTGATTCACGCATGCATCATACTTCTTAGCTATTGTGGAGAGATAACAGAAATGGTTTTCACTTTTAATACAGGGCCATTTGTGTTGGGTTGCATATAAAGCCAAGTTTGATTAAAACTCTGTGGTACTGGTCATATAAGAGGGAGGAGATCACTGCTCTAAAGAAAGGGAAAGCAGGGGTTAAGGTGCTAGGGAAGAGAAGAAGGCAACCTTTTATTGGATTTGATCCTCAGTAAAGGTCTCTCAAACACTGAGTGGGTCATTAGCCATTGAGTGGCATGAGCTTAGGGATTGTTCTTATTCGCTGACGGGAATTAGGACTTGGTCACATGATCGACCAATCATTATTAGGGCCTGTGCAGGCTTGTCTGCATCGGCTTGAAGCCACAGGGGGCACACACACACGCACTGATCCACTGCATTGATTTATTTATTTTTTGGCCTTTGCTAAACCATTATGTACAGTGAGCTCTTGAGAAGTGTGTAAGTTTGAAATATTTTTAAGGATGGTTTTGAGTAAATATCAGACTTGTTTTTTGCAATGAGTTTGCAAATGATAAATATTCTTTGTGGTGCATTAGATGTGAAATGCATAGAGACAGAAGCAAATATGAAAACAGGCAACATGAAAACATTGCTCACCTTATGTGTAATAATCAAACAGTGTTATAAGCATAAACTGAGGTTATATGACATTGCAGAACAATGGAGTTTGACAGCTGCAAGCTTTGGTTGTGTTTAGAGAGCACACAGAGCAAGAGCTACAGGAGGGGAAAAAGCACACCCACAATTATTTCTGGGCATGTGCTCAATGCACTGCTTATCATAGCAACCACTGGAGATGACAAGTCAGGACTTGTCTGTATTTAAGTAGCCTATGGTCTGTGCAGGGCCAGTGGGATGGTTCTGTTTTTCCCTCTTTCCCCCCCTCCCTCCTTTATTTGGTTGAAATCTCCCTCATTCTGCTGTCATGGTGTAAAGATTGTTCTGTCTGTGGCTGCTGAGTACAGCATGCTACTTGTGGATCCTGCAGAGGATCTGGTAAGTACAGTAAATCCTGAGTCTTTGAACATGAATGAAAAATTTAAAACATTTTCAGTTTGTCCTGTTTCATATAATTTGTAAGGTATGTCAGTGTCATTTTGTCATTTTTAAGCAGTTATTGATCCTGAGACTTTTGTTTCTCATTTTGGTAACTAATATGCATTTTATGTAGCTTATGTAGAAAGGTAAATCATTATTTTATATCTGAGTTATAAGACTGTGGAGTGAAGTTTGGGCTAAACTGCATGTCCATGCATTTTGTAAGTTTAATTATGTTTTTTCATTTTCTATTTTCTTAGAAGGAATATAGTGGTTTTGTATTCTATGTGGCACTCTGAGGAAACTTTCTGTGTGTTAAAGTGTTCTGAGTTAATACAGAAGGGTTGCTTTGCTGTATTCTAGTGCAACTTTTCTGCAGTTATATCCGTACAGATGATGTAATTACCTTTTACATAAAACTGAGTTTGAGATGTGCATCCTGCACACTTGGAAAAGCTGAGGGAGATTGAGGAGTATTTCTGCTATAAGTATTTATCATTTTTATTGGTAACACCCTGGCAATTGTTGTCAGGGCCCCGCAGCTGTGCCTAGTTTTAGGGTTCCTCTTCAAATTAATTAAACAGGAAGACATAAATCTACACCACAGATTAGAAGTGCTGCTTTCTTCTCCACAGGCTTTTCCTGTTGTTACTTTCTAACTGATATACAGTCAGTCTTTGCAGGGTGCTATGGCTATTGTGAAGCATGTTTCGGCTAACAGGAGCTGGGCTTAATGTGTGGCAAGGCCTGGTGGTGGTTGGTAGGACTGTGCTATTGACAGAGACCTAAGCACGGTCGAATCTGCTGTTTGCTGACTGATTTAGTGCTTTTAGACCTTTTGCATTTTGGCCTTTACACACTTTGTGGATATGCAGTTGTTATTGCACAATTAGTCAGTCTTACTCTACCTTGTCCATCATTTGGGTGGTGGAATATTTTCATCACAGCAGTGTCTCGGTTGTGGGATGTTTATTTTAAAGCTATTCCTAACCCCAAATGTATCAACCACCATTTAATTGCTGGGATTTTTAGTCTGCTCCTAGCTATTCTCTCCTTCTTCCTCCTAATCACTACCAATGTCTCTCTAACATTACTTTCTGTAGGAAACTTCCCAATGATCAGTGATGACCTTGTGAACTCCTATCACCTGTTGCTGTGTGCACTTGACCTGGTCTACTCCAACTCTCTGCTGTGCTCCAACCGTAAAGATCTTCTGAATCCCTCTTTCAAAGGTATGCCCCAAACAACATTTAAACCTACTGACACAGAGACACACTTTGTGCATGTCCCATCTTTTTCTTCTGAAAGTAACAATATGTGTGTGTGTGTGTGTGTGTGTGTGTTTGTAGGTCTTCCAGTAGATTTAAATAGTAAGGACTATAAGCCAGGTGGTCCGCTCTGCTTCATAGAGCAGCTTTGTGACCTGCATGATGGTCTGGTGCTGGAGGCCAAAGGAGTAAAGGAGCACTTTTGGAAGCCTTTTATCAAGAGACTGTTTGAACGCAAGGTTATTAAATAAGCCAGATGTATCATTATATCAGCATACACACACTTACAAATAGTCCTGATTGGACACAGCTGTTCACTTAATGCAGGCCTGTTTGTTTATATACTGTTTAATTATTTCATCATCTTTGTCTTTTCTAATTTACAGATTTTAAAGGGGAAAGAAGAGACACTGACAGGATTCTTGGATCCTATCAATTTTGGAGACAGTCTGTAAGTATTTGGAGATACAGGAGGAAAAAATAACCCTGTTAACAAGTTGTATGATGTAACTCGGCCTTATTCGACATCTGGAAGCTCACTTTTGAAGTTGTTTCCACAGGTTGGAAATAATGAATTGACCGTGTGTTTTGCTGATCGCACGACTGTGATTTTTAATCAGAGCATTGTGTGTGTGTGTGTCTCAGTGCATCTCTGAATAGAGTGTATGAGGAGCATGTTTTGTCATCAGGTGCTCTGGATGAAAGAATATTCCTAGGAGAAGGAGCAAAAGAGGACATTGGTACCCCGGGTCCTTGTCTGTGTGAGGGGATTGAAAATCAGGACCGCCCTGCTAGCATTCTTTACAACTCTCTTAATGTAAGACTGAACAAACATTACATCATTATAAACAATATGGCATCCAGTAGCATGCCACTGTAACAGTTACTGTATTTTTTCAGCACATTTAAATATAATTTTACACAATAATGTTAGGAATTCTATTACACTGGATTTACATAATAGATTCACAGGGTCAAATTTGCACTTCTCATTTCTCAAGAGTTATCAAAATAGGGCGAGTCTGATGTTGACTGAAAATTTAAAATCCACACTTTTGGCCGAATTTCTAAGCTTGCTTCAGTGGGGGCTGAGTAAAATTTCATTCAGATCTGATTACATCATACTTTTTGGAATTGTTGATCATTTGTAGGTGATTTATGAAACTTTAGAGATTGACCCTCATTTGTGCATCTTGTTCACAGTCATCTGCTTTGAAAGTGTCCACGCCATTGACGGGCAGAACATACATACAAGAGAGTGGTGTTGGCACTCCGGTTTCCATGGCAATGCAGGGTGTGGCGCGTTTACATAGCCTCTTGGCTGGACTCAAACACAGACCAAGCCTAAGACTCAAAGAGATACTTAAGTAATGCACACAAAGTTTTCCTACATTCCATATTACACATGATCAAAACTTTGATTAGGAATGGTCATTTAAGTAGCATGCCTATTTAGTAGTCCTGTTGAAAAAGCTGTTTTTGAGGACATCATATTATCATTGGTGCAGGGGTATGGCATGGTAGTTTTGAGCAAATGTTGTCATAAACTAAAACTACAATAAGTCGCACATATATTGTGACATATCTTGTTAATGTGCTGCAATTTAGACTAAGTTTCTAAACTGTGAAACAGGACCTGTGCAAGGGACCCCAGCGAGACCATTACAGCCAGACTGAGGGAGATGTCAGACACTTTTCTCCAGAATTATGAAGCAAAAGGGGAAGAGAACCGCAGTCTGGCAAGAGGTTGTAAATTCAAAGGATTTATCTCAACATGTCCAACATTTAGTGTTTTTTTTTAGTCTCTTTTTAATGTTTAATCCTAAAATGTATACATTTTGACACTGACGACTCTTTTATCTCATTTTTTGCCCTCTCCCTCACATTTAGATATATGACAAAATAATATAAAATAATAAATGGTATTAATGTTGTTATTGTCAGTGAAATATTTGACACTTTTTTGTAGATCAATTAAGATGACAGTTTAATTAACTATTAAATGTAACAGCTTGTCTGTAACAAGCATATACACAAACAACTACCCCTTTAAAGTTCCACAACAACCTCACCTCAGAACACACCGTAAGCGTTGCATTTAATCTCAAGGTATCCAGAACGTTACACATGAAACATTTCTCCCTTCGTACACATTCTTTGCAGATATTGCTGTGAAATACTTTTGCCTGGCAGAGGCGCTGTACTATAAAACACTGGAGGGCATCATTGACCAGGAGAAAAAGAGACTTGGTGACAATGACATCTCTGTAAGATTTCACTCATTCGCTCTGTTATATTTGTTCATTTGCGTATTCTCCTCTTGTGTCTTCATGCAAGTTTACTTATTCTTTTCCATTTGAATATTACACTGATTTTATTTTGATTCATGCAGTGATTTTTTTGCAGTGTATTCTTGAGCAAGACATATTCCATCGCTCTTTGATAGCCTGTTGCTTGGAGATTGTGATCTTTTCCTACCGCCCACCTGGCCAGTTTCAGCGGATGTTGCAAGTTTTTGATATACCCCCGTACCATTTTTATAAGGTAAGTAAAGGTTAACATATCAGGACCACTCATCAAGGGAACCAGTGTTCTCTTGATGTAGCAACAAAAACAACGACATCCTATCTGGCTGTTCATATGGCTTTTCATATGTTAGTTCTGGTGGAGTACTGCATCTTGTCTCACTATTTCTGTGTTTTATAATAATATGGCAGCACTGATGGAATTTGTGAAAAGCTCTCTTTATCTCACACTCAGGTAATTGAGGTGCTGGTTCGAGCAGAAGAGGGTCTTTTCAGGGAGGTGGTGAAACATCTGAACAATGTAGAAGAGCAGGTGCTTGAGAGTCTGGCCTGGAAAGAGACTTCCCCTCTCTGGGATAGCATCAGAGGGGCTAAGAACCATGTGCCTTCATGCCAGGAGGTGAGGCACAACACAGGCTTCCAGTCACATTCATGAATGACTTAACCTAGATGACTACAGTAAATGTTGTTTTGCCTGTACGAAATACCAATGTGAAATTCATAAAAGATTTAACATCCTGCCATCTTTATCAGAAAGTACCACTTTTTATCAGAAAGTACCACTTTTTTATCATTATTATTAATATTAGTAGTGGTACTAAGAATAATAACAACAACAATAATAATGTGCATCCCTGTGCCTTAATGTGCATAACAGGTAATGCCCCCTCAGTATCTGGAGGATGGATCTGGCAGCAACCCTCAGAGTCCTGAAAATAATGATCTCAGTGCTATAAATGCAGCAGCAGGGAAAGGTAAAGGAGTGAATACTAGAGTGAATGCTGAACTGTCAACTGCAGCTTTTATTTTGTGAAATTTCTAATCTAATTGTTTTTTCCCTACCTCTGTCCTTTCCTTAGTATCATTCACCGCTTCCACTACTCTCCACGAGCGCTACAGTTCTCCGCCCACAGGTGCACGAAGACGTCTCTTTGTGGACTCAGACACAGCTTCTGATCCCACATCATCTGGCAGGGTCACCCAAACCTCCCTGGTCAGCACTATACCTGCAGGCCAAACCGTAGTCACTATGGCAACAGCTACTGTTACTGCTAACAATGGTCAGACAGTCACCATACCTGTTCAAGGTGAAGTAAGCCAATGATATTTTAATGATATATTTTTTTGGATAGATTAAAGTATCACAATTAAGACCAAAAACATGTTAAATGAAAGAGCAATTTTTCATTTAATTTCATTTTCAACCTTGAGGTAGTTGCTTCTTTAGTTTATTGCTTGACATTTCTAACAAATACTAGAAGTCCACATTCACCTAAATCTTTTCCTGTCCAATACTCTCCACCTGCTCAAATCATATCCAAGGTACAGTACAACTATCTCTGGGTTATAAACATGCAGTTGCAACATTAGCCTCATGGTGATGGGGCAGCGGTGGCCTAGTGGTTAGGGAGTTGGCCACAGGCTCGGAAGATTGTGGGTTCGTTGCCCTGAGGTGCCCTGAGTTCAATTTTGTTGTGGTTCACTGTGTGTGCTGTGTGCTGTACTGTGACCTTGTAATGACAAAAATAGTCACTTTCACTTCACTTTAAAAGAAGCAAAATTTGGGTGGCAATTTGTTTTTGTTTTTTTTGTTGTTGTTTTTTTTAAGTATTTCTGCAGTCCTAGCAAATCATCTGGAGATTTCATTATGGCTCTATTTAATTTTACTCTTGTTCTTTTAAAATTATTATCAGACAGTCTGATTTCCTTGAATAAATTTGAAAACTTATTTTTCTTTGCAGGAATAGCCAATGAGAATGGAGGCATTACATTTATACCAGTGCAAGTGAATGTGACGCAGAGTGGGACCGGGCTGCAGCCTCTCACTGCTCAAGCACTGACTGGGACAATGAACACCCAACAGCTGGCAGCCACAACACCCACTAGCACTGCCCACAACAGCCCTGCAGCTGCAAAACAAAGCAAAAAGAGCCCTCTTCAGGGAACATCGCCAAACAGAGCCCAACGAACAGGCTCTCTCAGTCTGTTCTTCCGCAAGGTATGCAAGGACTCGCTTGTGATTTATCTGTTTATTGTAAAAACCACTAATACTCATATGAAAAACATTTGTTCACATCAAATACAAATGCTGAATCTCCAAATTAAAACAAAACTTGAAACGTGAACACGATCAACTTTCAGGGGGTTTGATTTTTGGTATTTCTTAAGCTCAATAGATTTACATGTTTAAGTGCATTGGTTACAGTAACTGAAATGAAAGTAAAGAAGCTAAAAATACAACAGCGTATAATATCCTCCTTTTTATGCTGGGTGCCAGGTATATCACCTAGCCAGTGTGCGTCTAAGGGACATGTGTGTGAAGCTGGACATTAACTCGGAACTGCGAAGGAAGATCTGGACATGTTTTGAGTACTCACTGGTGCACTGCACTGAGCTAATGATGGATCGCCATCTTGATCAACTGCTCATGTGTGCCATCTATGTCATGACTAAGGTGCGCTCAGAAAATGACCTGGAAGTTATAAATTTTAATATCACTTGCAACCGCATTTCTCGGTGAGGCAGCAAAGAGTTGAGCTTCCTGGCAATGTGAAACATAACTAAATACTTAACTTTTATATAGTAATTACATGATTAAAATAATGGTTACTTTCCATTCTTAAATAATAAGTTTAATAATAATAATAGCTATTTGTTCCAGGTAAGGAGAGATGCATTGTACTACTTTGTACATAACTACATTGTACTTCACTGTTGTGCAGGTGACCAAAGAAGAGAAATCTTTCCAGAACATTATGAAGTGCTACAGGTCTCAACCTCAGGCCAGCAGCAGTGTAAGTAAAACAGCTTGCAGAAATGTAAACAGACTTGTAGCTGAGGATGATGACAGTCACAACATGTTGTTTGATGGTAATCTTTCAGGTGTACAGGAGCGTTCTGATATCAGGGAGGAAGAGACGCCACTCAGGCAACAGTGAAAACAATAGACAGAATTTTCCATCTGATGGAGGGCATGAACAGGGTAACCTCACAGGCACACACACACACACACACACTCACGCACACACACGCTCACACACACACCTGAACTTGTAAAACTGGGTTGTAAAATAAAAGGATATTAATTGAGTAGTGATAATAACTTCCTAGTAATCAGTACCATAGTTGTAATTATTTACTAACTAGTTAATAAATTACTAATTAAATAGTTGCAATATAATATAATAATATAATTGCATATTTAGGTATCTTATCAGATGTGTTCAAGGTTCTTTAGAGATTAGGTTTGATCTTTTTTATAAAGCAACTCAGAACTTTCAAATTTTGTGTCTCTCAAACTGCTTTACGCATTAACAGAGTTGAAGAACTTGTAGATATATGATGAGACAACAGCAGGTTTTCAGCATTTGTACACAACAATGAGCCCTGAGATTACAACCACTGATGGTGAAGTGAATGACATTGATTATCTTATAACAGTAACACCTTGTAAGGGGTAGCATTTTAGTAGAAGTTATAAGCATAAGGTCTGACACACAACTGAATCAGGGTCTCTCCAAAACAGCAGGTCCTTTGGAGTGTTTGTGGAAAGGAGTGATTACTTGCCATAACTAATACAAGAAAGGACAAATGGTGAACTGACAACAGGGCCGTTGGCATCCAAGGCTTATTGATGTGGAGCCTGTCTGTTACAATGACACAATGAAACATCTATAGCAATAAATTAGCTAAAAACATTATTGCTGGCTAACACAGAGAGGTGTTAGAACACACAATGCATTGCTGCATAACGGGAAGTGTGTCTGCAGTTCAGTAACAGTACCCATGCTGATCCAGTTCACCACCAAAAGCACCTACAGTGAGCATCATAACTGGAACATGTTCAGGTTGGTCTTGTCTGACAAATCACCTTTTTTTTACATCATGTGTTCAGCCTGGGGTGATCACTTACCAGGATGTGCTTGCTATAAGAAGGAGGGACAATGTTTGAGGCTGCATGATGCTCTGAGCAATGTTCTGCTGAGAAACCTTGCATCCCGTGCATTCCATTGGATGTTTCAGCTTGGTTGCACACTTTGTGGCAATGGTCTACTCTAAAGGCAGTGGTGTTTTCAGACGCAGTATGCACCCTGTCCCAATGCTTAAATCAGGAGGATGGAACCTGTCACAATGCTAAAATTGTTCAGGAATGGCTGGAGGAACATGACAGACTCCAAGGTGCTGACTTGGCCTCCAAATTCCCCTGTTCTCAATCCCATCTTGCATGTGTGGGACCTGTTGGACAAACCAGTTTGATTTCTCATTACTTTAAAGACCTTGGCTTCATAGATCTGCATATGATTAAGGTGGTTTTAATGTTATGGCTGATCTGTGTGTTATCTTTTTTCATTCATCTTTTCATGTTAGTCATTTTTTACATTTAAGAACTTGCAAAGAGCTCTGTTATGTAAATTCAAAATGTTGTAAAATTAATTATAAAGGCTAACACTGTAAAGACCTATTTACACCTGCCCTTCCAGTTCAACTTGATGTACTTTTGAGTGCAAAAGAGTACATTTACATGCTCTCTCTGTCCCTCAGCAGCAGACAGTGGTGACAGTAGCCCCATATCCATGCGCTCCAGCAGCACGCTGCCCATTCCTCAGCCCAGCAGTGCCCCCTCCACCCCTACTCACACCCCTGGTGCTCCCCCAGAGCAGGAGGAGGAGGAGCGGGGGGACCTGATCCGCTTTTACAACCACGTCTACATCAAGCAGATAAAACAGTTTGCTCTGCGCTATTCCTCCAGCTCACCAAAAGCCAAGGTGAGTCTTGAAGCTCGCTTAAGAAATGCAAAGTATTAATTTAGTTATTACATTAATGTTACAGTCAGTTTCATTGTCATTCCTCATGACCAAACGTGTTACGTGAGGAATTATAATACAGTTCCTGTGGTAAACAATTTGATAAATATATTTTTTATTTTAACCAACAGCATTTTAATTCTTAATTGAAAAAAGACCTTTGCCCTATGTGTCTATATACCTGTGTTATTAGCCACTTGGCACTTATTTTATCACCAATGGAAATGTATAGATTTTTTTATTATAATAGAATTAATTTAAGTTTTGTTGTATTACATTTGTTAGTCTGAGAAAAATAGAATATACAAAAAAAGAGGGAATGAACTCATAAGTCATTGACTCTGTCTACCTTTAAGGCTTAATCTCTGTCTGCATATTTGTATTTGCAGGCTGATACTCCACCTCTTTGTCCATATCCCTTGCTCCGGATTGGTTCTCCACGGCGAGTTCTCCTTTCACACAATCACTCTATCTACATCTCTCCTCACAAGAGTGGCAGCCCTGTCACCCCAAGAGACAAAATCTTCTACTACATCAGCTCCAGCCCCTCCAATGTAAGGCAATACTTTTAGAAACACATGCACAGTCCTGCATTCAGACATACAGGTGGGGAATTAATGCCTCCTAAACTTACAGGAATAGTTGGCAGAAATATCCAATTTAAAAGATTTTCACTTTAAAACCTCTCTCAACCCACTCAAAGTACAAACAGCTCTTTATTAAGGTGGGGCAGACTACAGTGTAGCTGAACAGTGCAGGCAACATTTTTAAACAGATAGGGTTTGAAATCACAAACCTCAGAAGTAGTAGTGTTGATCTCGGATCAGTTTTAATGTCAATGGCCAACATATATACTGTCGTAGAAGTCTGATCCAAGTGCAGTCCACCCGTTTTGTAAATACCATTGCTGATGTCTAAAATGAAGTGAAAGTGACGACTTGTCATTGTGAAACACAGCTCAACACATAGTGAACCACAACAAAGTACAGCCTCTGCATTTAACCCATACACACCATGCCGCAGGCATTCCTTTATTGTACTGATGCTTGATTGATTTTGTATTGCAGTATATTTTTAAGTGAGTAAACACAGACTTAATCACTTAACAGTCTTCACTAGTATTGTACTTTAATGTCTTTTGCAACAATATCTGTTTGCTGGAACCAGTCACACAAATGTAATGTACTTTATTGCCTGTTCACATCCTGCAGCGGCTGCGGGAGATCAACAGTATGATCCGTACAGGGGAAACACCCACTAAGAAGCGCAGTATGGCTCTGGAGGAGGAGCAGCAGTCTCCTGCTAAGAGGCTATGCCAGGAGAACCAGAATGCACTCCTTCGCCGCCTGCAGGACGTGGCCAATGATCGCAACTCTACACACTGATAGAGACAAACCTGCAAGACATCCATAAACTAATGACTGATCACATGCACCAGCTCTGACCACGTTAAGAATGAGCATAAACAATGAAGAGAAACAGGGAATAAACAACCTTATACCACCTTCCCATCTACCAACACGCGTCTCTCGTCAACAGCTCATCTAGCAAGGGATTCTAGATAAGCTTCTTCATTGAAAATGCAGTTGTGCTCAGTTTCACCCAACAATATCAGCTGCTTTAATACAACTTTGAGTCTTCTTCTCTCAAAGTGGAAATAGGTATGAGCTTACAGTAAGCAAATATCAGTCTTATTAATGCTTTTACAGTTGTAAGTTTGGCAACGTTTGAAAAAGAAGCACTTGTAAGAAAGCGTTTGTTAGGAAAACTTACGCAGCATTAGACATTGTACTTGCTTTTTTTTAAGAAGTATTTTTAAAAACATATTTTATAATGTATAATGACCAGAGTTCATGTTTTCTTTTGAAACTATTAAGAAATGACTTTGAGCTCTTTTATATGCTGCGTTGTGTTTACTGTCTTTGTATGTGTTTGTGTCAGTTACATAGCTAATATATTTATGCTATTTTTCTAACATTAGTTAGAGGGATGTGAACTAAAAACATTCAGCACCTAATAAGTCATCATGTTAAGCTCTATCCCAACTAAAAGCAAGATTTATTGTCATTCAGTTGTGCATGTGCTCTGTAGCTCACCGAGATAAATATGTTCTCTACTTTTTACCTTTTTCTACAAATGATCCTACTATAATTAGTGAAAGTTCTTTACTTTTCTTGCCGTTTCTGAAATGTGATGTCATAACAAACCGTGTGTTGTGGTAAAGGAAAGCTCCCTTTATTGTGAAGTGCCTTTTTTCCCTTTAACTTTTCTCCTTTTTGTATGTGCACTTAACATAATATAGGTTTCCCAACATGGCATTAAATAAAGGAGAGAAAATTTATGGACCACTGAGAGATTTTGAGTTATTGAGAAATCCAAGTCTGATGTTTCTCCACCAGATGGAGTCCTTCTGTAAAAAGCAGGCAGCCTGATTATCCATCTCTTAACATGCTAGGCAGCTGAAGCCCTTTCTCTTTGGCACTGCATGCATTAGGTTAGTGTTATAAAGCATTGATGCATGGTGCTATGAGAGATTAAACTACAGGATGAAACCCCTGACTGGCTCTGGGAGTACACAATAGCCCCACAGAATTAGTCTCCATTATTAGACGGAAATATGATTTCAGTATGTAGTCAAATCCCCACTGAGTCATAAAATGGCATACTTATTTTACTCATGACTTAGTTGGATAGATCTAGATTACAAGTTTCTCATTTCTGGCCAGCAGAGATAGAGGCATGTTCTTTATTGGAAAATTACAATCGTTTTTTGATGAGTGGTGCATTAACCAGGCATCCTGCATTAGATCATGATAACCTTTTCAGTGTCTATCTTAGCTGTCAACAAGAGCAAATTTGACTAAAAGCTAATGTTAATTGCATGTTCGTGGTGGAACAAAACACTAACAACGATTTACTGCCTTTAATCAAATGCACAATAATGAATGTAAAATATCCTCCGAAAAAATATAAAAACAACATTCTCAAAAAATGTAACTCCTATTTTCCATCATTCTGTATTGGAGATTAATGGTTTATAAAGGTTTGTTAAGCTTAAAAAGTCATATTTTTTTCTTTAGATGTTCTCTAGCAAATCAAAGTTTATTTATAGATCTCAGACACCTCAAAGATCTGTTTCTACAAATGCTTTTTTCAATGATGGGAGACCTCTTTCATGTGGTTCTTTAAAACTATCTTTTAGAAGTTGTTCCATTTAGAAACCAAAGATGAAAGGAAGAAATGGACAGAGAACCTTTTTTTTAATTTGCTACTACACAGAACCATTTTTGATAGAACCTACATCAAGAAGCCGCGCAGACAGATCAGTTTTGTGATCAGGCTAAAGCATGATCAAAGGTGATGAGTGAGGTGATGAATAACACCTGTGTTGATTTAAACTATAAATTCACACCAATATGAGAAGCCATCACAAGTCTGACAATGAGTGACTCAGTGTTGCCGGGAAGTGTGTCTTAGTGTGTGTGTGTGTGTGTGTGTGTGTGTGTGTGTGTGTGTGTGTGTGTATGTGTGTGTGTCCATAGTGCTTTTCAATGTAGCCTCTATGAAAGAGTCACATAACTGAGTGTGTTAGTCAGTGTGTGAGGTCACTGTCTGAAATATGACTACATGCTGTGCCTTCATACCTCACTCAGCTCATTCATTTGAAGTGTACTCAACCATTGTTAATCACTGTTGCTCCCATACCGCTCATATCAATGCCTCACAGCAGCATGCTCCCTCTGAAAAGGCCTCAAATAAGGCCTTACTTTTGACTAAATTTAAAAATAAATAACACAGTTTTTCCAAGAATAAGCAAGGATTATAGATGGGTGTGCATAATGACTGTATATATTTGCCTATTCCACTAAACAGCTGTTTAATCCAAACTCTCTTTAAATTTCGACTGTTTCTGAGGGCTTTTTAAAAAGGGCACAATGTAAAGATTCAATCAGAACACAGGTCATTTACATATAAATTAGTTGCAAAGGCACAGTACCTAAAATCATCCTGTTTTACACTACTATATAAAATGTAGAAAGTAGTTGCGTATTTTTGTACCAGTATAATATAAAGGCAGAAGTGTCATTTAGACTGTAAATACCCAAGACAACACTTACATATACATACATACACTCTCACACTGATAATTAATTGCCGGTTCACCACAATGACAAATGGCGTTGGGTCTGGAGTGAAAAATAGCTCTAAATAAATGTTTAGGCCTTTTGAGAAGGCCCGGTAATTCATATTCTGAGATGAAAACGTGATTGTGTCACAGGTGTGACAGATCCTCTTTTTCATGTGAAAACACTGCTATCTGGTTCGTTAATCACACGAGTAGGTGCAAGTGAGCATGCGTACACTTACATGAAAACCCGTGGGCACTTAACCATTTTTAGACAGTGAATCATTCAGTGTGCAAGATATATATTATATTCTAATGATTGATATGTAAAGGATATGAACAGACTTTGCTGTCATACTAGACCATTACCCATGAAAAATACAAAATAATTTGTACATTTGTTCCATTAAATAAAAATGTTCAAAATTGCTGCATAATTGCCATATTTCCTAACCAGAGTCTTGATCTTGAAAGGATGTCCCTGGTGAACTACTTTCCCTAAAAAATGTTTGAATGTTTTTTGTAAAAAGGGGTGTTTGAGGGTGAAAAACTTTAAGAAGAGTTATATAAAGTCAAGATTCTCTACCCTCTATCCATTAACTGAACTGAATAACACTAACAGAAAAGCTCACCAGTCCTTCACAGGGGTTGAGTATGTTGATGATGTTAAGATGTTCATACAGTCACACCAACAACCATTTAGGACCCTTTTATTTTAATAAGGTTTTTACCATAACATGGCACATTTTGCTTCCTTGCTCCTGTACTTTATAAAGAATAAACAATCAGGTCCTGATATATGTAGTGTAGTAAAAGATGGGAGATTGAAAGAGTTTTGATACAATGCATCCAAGGGGTAACATAGATGGAGTTTCTGAAGAAATATTCTTTCTGTCATCCCAGTACCTGCCAATCTTCAGAGCAGCACATCTCTCTGACAGCTTTACTGGCCAAATTTACCGCCTGGTAACCTCTTGTCCTGCCAAACATGGCTGATGAGTCATAAATATGAGCTACTTTTATGCAAACAGATGCTAGACAATACCCTGTCAGTTATGCCTCTGTGTTTGAGGGGCATTTGAATTTGTGCCATAAAAAGCAAACAAAAAAGCACAAAGTGAACATTCCATTTTATCTCAGTAGCCACATGTAAAGTCATTCCTGTGGGAACTGCTGTTGGCTTTTAACAAATCTAAACATCTGTCTTATAAATTGAAGAGGTGATGAAGTTCATGGAGTTGCTCTAGTTACCAGTTCTGTGACCTGTTATGTTCAATATCATTGGTTCCCAGTCTGAAGTCATCCAGTTCTGGACATTTTAGTGTTTTCCTGCTCTAACACACCCACCTGAGCCAAGAGTTGACTGCTGGATCAGGTGTTTCGGGGCACGGGTGAGTAAAATGTACATTGTTGTTGGTGTCATCTGCTGTTTGTGAACTCATATATTTTTTATGGGATGCAGAAGACGTCATGTGCACTTTTGAGATGCTGGACAGAAAAGAACATGGAGGAATAGCAGGGTGGAAATATATTTAAATAATCCAGAAAAACAACTAATTTTTTGGAGCATTCCAGCACCCATCTTAATCTGATGTCTTTCTGGAGAAATAAAAGGAGAGGGTCTTTCTGCACATGGCTGGGAAATGAAGAAAAGGATTTTCAGAAGCAGGGAAATCGAGGAATATAGCGTGTTTACCATGCAGCTTTTACAGATGTGGGAGACGCATTAAAGGAAAAATCTACAATAAAGAAATCATGTTCTAAATTAATTATTCTTAAAAAGGAGTCTGAATTCAATTGTCTTTCTCTTTTTCTTGTAATTATGCATTCACAAGGAAGGGCGTATAAATGACCACTTTTCCGCTCAAAGGAAAAAGAAAACACTGTGCCACATGTTCTCTTACTTGTTTTCTGGGGTCAGACTGGGAAGAAAAAAGGCTGGCATACAGTGTTTGTTTATAGGAAGTAAAGGTGTCATTTGCCTGTCTCAAGTCTGTTGCTATGGACCCCGGGCAAAGGATAGCGGCATTTTAACAGAGTCCTTCATATCTAATGACTGTAAAAGATGACTCATAGGATGTAGTGAAGTACACCTGGCTCTCTCGTTCTCTCTCTTTCTCTCTCTCTCTAACTCCCTTTCTCTCAGACACACTCACACATATTTATCTTGCAAATAGAAAATTACACATGTATTTATGTATTTGTCCGGAACACTTCAAGTCTTAAATCAAGAGATCGGGTTGACAGTAATAGTTATGTTTACTCTCTTCAAAGACAGAAGGAACATTCCAAAGTTAGAAGGTAGTTTATTTAGGTCAACAAACCTTTAGACATGAGAAGTAATATTAGAAGCCATGTATTTACATGAATATTCTGTTTCGTATCTTTGTTTCAGCTGGATATCCTGAACATTAACTAATGAAACTGCTTTGTCACTTAAAGTGTAAGAGGCTCTTGAATGGCACACTTGTCAAAGTGCTGGAGAGAGTCCCATACCTGCTGATGCCACAAGCATCCATTGCCATGAGTCCTGTAGAACACATTTTATTTGCTCTGGATTGCCCTCCCATTACCCATCATTCAGTGCTGTGAGGGACTGTGAATAGTGGCTTTGGAAGGATGAGTAGTAGAAAGTGAAAGTGAAAGTGACAACCCTAGTCATTGCGAGGTCACAGCACAGCAAGCGTGAACCACAACGAAATTGGACCTCTGCTTTTAACCCATGCACACAAACACCGTGCAGCAGTGGGCAGCAGGGGAGCAGTGACGGGGATGGTACCTTGCTCAGGGGTACCTCAGGGCAACCTACTTGTGAGGGAATCGAACCCACAATCCTCCGATGCAGGGCCAACTCCCTAACCACTAGGCCACCGCTGCCAACCAACAGTGAAAAATTATCAAATTGGAAAAAACAGTCCTGCTAAAAGCTGTAGTGAGACATTCTACACTTAGGTTACTTTCAGCCCATTTGTCAAAAATAGTTCAAATGGTCCATTAATAAAACTAAGCTCCCTGCGATGGGCTGGCGACCTGTCCAGGGTGCGTCCCCCGTCCTCGCCCTGTGTGCGCTGGGTTGGACACCAGCACTGCCCCGCGACCCCGTTTGGGACAAGGATGGATGGATAAAACTATGAGAAAATATTTGGGATGTTATCATTAATGCATGGCCTATTTATTTAATGGTGCAAGTTGCTTTGAACACTGTATTATAAAAGTACCTGCCTAATGGGTAAAATATATCATTAATAGTGTGGACATCCTTCAGAGAACAAGGTTTAGTGGGGCTGTGTGTAGTCAGCTCTGGTGATTCGCTGTATTAGCCATATCTCACACACAGGCTGAGCCCCGCCCAAACACCGCCCGAGCCCCGCCCTTTCACTCTGACCTCCAATAGAAACACCGATGGGCGGGGCTCTCCGCCGTACATGCTCTCGTTAGAACGTACACCTTGAGTTCTGAGTACTTGTTGGAGGACACATCTGTCCCAGCTGTGGGAATGGATGGTGGTTGTTTTGATGAGCTTCTTCGAGACGCAAGGCCAGTCAGTGTTAGAAAAGAGTCTCCAAAAGCCACTTTCATTCAGCTGTCGTGAGGGCGTGTAGCTGGAGCAGGTCCAGGCAGAAAACTTCATGGCGGAGTAGAAGTGCTCTTGGACTTGTGAGCGAGTTCTAAGCGGTTGGAAAAAGTTGCGCTGATCAAGGGTCAGCATGTCGCGGAGAAAACAGGCCAACCCTCAGTGTGTCCACCTGGACCTGCATCTCTCTCCTTCTAAACCTTTAGGTAAGTTCCAGCACAGAGTGAGCACTTTTAGAGGGCTGTTTTATATTGAAGTCCCAAAAGCTCGTTTACTGGCCAGCCACTGGCTGTCTTGTAGTAAGTATCCACATTATCAACAATAATTTTCTGAATTTCCCTTCACTTAAAGTCCAACAGTTCAGGCTGATTTGGCTGGAATATAAAATATTGTAAACTATTTATAACTATTTCATTGTGTTAAATATTGTTGTTTTGGTCATTTCTCATCACTAAAGCATGTCTAGCCCTCATCTGTAATATGATATTATGGAAACTGGCTCAACATCTCTTCTGTCACGTGATCTGAAATAAGCAGTTCCATTATAGCGAGTAATAATACAATTGGACTCAGTAATAAACGGTTCAGTGTTAAAAAAAAAAAAAAAAAACATGTGCTTTGTTAACTTTGAACTGTCAACTTCTTGAAGCTTTTGTATGTAGCTGATCAGCATCTCATTTAAAAAATGCCTTTTCTGTTGTCTTCCTCTTATGATGCAGAACACCAGCTAAAACATTCTCCACCACCAGATGTCCATGTGTGTGAAAGTTGCTGTGCTGAGTTCTCTGCCCTTCCAGACCTCCAAGAGCATCAGATGAGTTGCTGTAATAACCCATTAGTGCTGATAGTAAGTGAAAATGGAAGTCCAGCTTCTCCATCATCATCTTTCACTTTTAGCCCATGTGCTGGAGAGGATGGACAGATGGACGACAGCATCATTAATGAAGGATTACGTGACTTTTCAAGGGACAAAATGCTAGAAGAAAACACAGAACCACCCCTTGTGCCTGAAGCCAACGGCTGTGGTACTGTTGGTCACTCCAGACCAGAAAGTGAAGACAGTCTGGGAGTGGACACCATCTCTGCAGTATATTCATCAGTTCTGCCTCAAGCAGATTCTCCACCTGAGCTGGGTACAGTGTCATCCACGAGTAGCAATGTCTTAATTGAGAATCTGGAGAGCACAAAAGTGGCTGTAGCTCAGTTCTCTCAAGAGTTCTGTTTCAACACAGAGGTTACAAGCAATAGGCCAAGTCTCTCCAACATAGCCATACCTGGTCTAATCGAGCAGCTTGTGGCTCTGCAGCAACAACAGGTGGAGCAGCTGAAACTCATTGAGCAAATTCGACATCAGATATTATTGTTAGCAACTCAGAATACAGATACTTCACTACCCCCTTCCAGCAGCTGTCAAGGTGCATCAAGTATTGCTCAGACCAACCCGATAATAACACTTAGCTCCCACCTCTCCCAGCAGCTAGCTGCAGCCGCAGGGCTTGCGCAAAGCCTTGCAAGTCAGTCTGCCAGTATTAGCAGTGTTAAACAACTTAAGCGTGCAGACTTATCAAGCAACCATGACAGTGCAGCACGGTTGAATGGTAGAGATATTTTTCAAATTTCAGATACTGACAGGAGTAAATTTTTGATACAAAGACTTGACACTCATCTGTCTAAAAGTCAGTCTGCCTGTGATGGTACCCTCTATAGGCAGCAAAGTGACACAAGTCCCTTACCTTCCCCAGCCTTGGCAAGTGAAAATGCACCAAATCCAACAAATATGTTCAACTTACCTCATACTCTTGCTCGAAATCACCAAATTACTAGCCCATTGCCCAGCATGGGAACAATTGTAGAGGACCTGAATGCCTTGACTGCTTTAGCTCAGCAAAAGAAAAGCAAACTGCTCAATGTGACTTTATTTGAGCATAAGAAGTCTTTTGATGAAGGATTGTTTAAGCACAAATGCAGATTTTGTGCCAAAATATTTGGAAGCGACAGTGCTTTGCAGATACACCTGCGATCCCATACAGGAGAGAGACCATACAAATGCAACATATGCGGAAATCGCTTTTCAACTCGTGGAAATCTCAAAGTACACTTCCAGCGTCATAAAGAAAAATATCCAAATATACAAATGAATCCCTTTCCTGTTCCAGAGCACTTGGATTACGTTCCAACAAATACAGGCATTCCATATGGTATGTCTGTGCCACCAGATAAACCTGCCTCCAACTGGTTAGACAGCAAACCATCTATGACCAACTTATCTCCATTGCTGTTCCCCACAACTTTGCCAAGTCTTCCAAGCATAATTAAAAGTGAGGAGCAAGTGGTTTCCATTACCAGGTCTCCTAGTCCCATTGGCGATTCAAATGGGTTTGAAACATTTGAGAAAAGAAATTGCAAAGAGGAATTCAGCAGCAACTCTTTTCCAATTTTGAATGGAAAATATGAAGAGATCAAAAAATCGCTGGGCTTTGCAGCATGTACATATTCCTCAGGAGATGGTTCAAAAGATCCCAACTCCATTGATGATGCCTCAACAAAAAAAAATTCAGGGACTTCATTTCTGTGTGAAAATATCAAACCAAAATTTCCATTTGGGGGTCTCCCAGAGTGCATTGAAGCATCAGAGACCACCAAGCTGCAGCAATTGGTAGAGAACATAGACAAGAACTGCAAAGACGCTAACGAATGTGTCATCTGTCATAGGGTACTCAGCTGCCAGAGTGCTCTAAAAATGCACTACCGTACACATACAGGTGAGAGGCCATTCAAGTGCAGAATTTGTGGACGAGCTTTCACAACCAAAGGAAACCTCAAAACGCACTACAGTATCCACTGTGCCATGCCACCGCTGAGGGTGCAGCATTCATGCCCCATATGCCAGGAGAAATTCACTAATGCCATGGTTTTGCAACAGCATATACGGATGCATATGGTTGGCGAACTCCCCAATGTCATCTCCCCAGAAAGTTACCACGAGTCTATGGAACACAATACCTGCTCAGTGAAAGCGAAGAATTTGGAGAATCAAGAAAACATATCCAATGAAAACATGGAAATAACTGAGCATGTATCAGATACTAAAGACTCAATGTCTCCACTGGACAGCTTGTGTTCATCTCCAGCTTCATTCCAGACCACAAAGACAGCTGGGTCAGAGGGTCAGGTACTGATTTTGCAAGAAAATGATGTGTTTAATGAACGCTTGGAAATGGGTTCAATAGGCGACAATTGTTTAGCCCATAAATCGCATCCTGTTGATGATCATTTGAGCCAAAGACCTAAGAGCCCGGCTTTGTCTCAAGCTATATCTGCCTGGGACTCTTTGTCTCCAAAGAGTTCTGTGTTAGAGACTTATAGACCACTTGTGTCTGAACCAAACCAAAAATCATCTGAACTGACTAACACAGCTCTGCTACAGTCAAACCCCACATTCGATTCAACCACTAGTGAAGTCTTAAAAGATGGAATGACCATCATTTTCCATGAACGTGGGACACCTAAGAGCAATGCATGTGATATTTGCAACAAGCCATTTGCCTGTCAGAGTGCCTTGGACATTCACTATCGCAGTCATACCAAAGAACGACCATTCATTTGCACTGCATGTAACAGGGGTTTTTCTACCAAAGGTAACTTAAAGCAGCACATGCTCACTCACCAGATGCGGGACCTTCCTTCACAATTGTTTGAGCCAGCTAGCCAGAATCTTGTTCCTCATCCAAACTCACAACTTCCTTCTAAAGGCCACTTAATTTCTTCAAAAATAAAGATGGAAGTAGGCAGCATCTTTAATAAAGATGGAAAGGATGCAGTATTTGGTATGGCAACCTCCTTAGCTCCCTCAATGCCAGTTCTTTCAGCACCACCGACTCCAGCACGGCGAATCCCTAAGCAGCATTTCTGCAACACCTGTGGGAAGACTTTTTCTTCTTCCAGTGCTCTACAGATTCATGAGAGGACCCACACTGGAGAGAAGCCTTTTGCCTGCACCATTTGTGGACGTGCGTTCACCACCAAAGGAAATCTAAAGGTACACACAAAAACCTTTAAAACCACATATTTAAATGTCAGTCTGTTTTTGGTGGCTTAGGTTTAGATCTAGGATAGTGGCTCTGGTAGATTATGGAAGATTACAAAATGCAGACATATACTGAAACACATATACAATGAATACTTTTCACAAACATTTTTATTTAATTGAATGTAAAGCTGGGGCATGTATTTTTTATATATACTCCCATCTAGGTTCATATGGGAACCCACATGTGGAATAATTCTCCAGCCCGTCGAGGTCGCAGGCTCTCTGTAGATGGTTCTTTGACATTCCTTAAATCCAATCCTGTGAAAGTTCCTGAGACTCCTTCAAAAGATACCACAGTTGGAGTGAACAATGGGGAGTCCATCAGTCTCTGGAACCAGTATGCCTCAGCAGCTCTCACTAATGGTTTTGCACTGAAAACTAATGAGATCTCTGTGATTCAGAATGGAGGGATACCACACCTGTCTGTTTCTATTGGCCATGAAGAAAACTCAGCTATTGGTGGACTGACAGCAAGTCTAGAAAACCAGCACAATGTAGAAATCAAGAGAGTTCTTCCCTGGCTTGAAAGACTGTGTGAGAAGGGAAATTTTCACCTGGTTGAAAACAGTAAAAGTGATTAATATTTTGTATTATTCTTTAATGACGGTAAATGCCTTCATAAAATAATATTCCATTAAAATCTATTCTGTTTCAACCCATTGTCAGAAAGCATTTCAATGCGTTTAATTTAAAAATAATAAAGTGTGCTATTTTTATGAAAATATGGTTTAAAGTATGGATAAACTATGTAGATATTTGTCATGAAAAAGACTGTGTCCAAGATTGAACAGATGTATGCATTTTTTAACCCTTTTTTAAATATGATGCTTTTTTATGAGTGTGTCTGGTAAATGTATTATTAATTACATTTTTTTATTATTTATTGTTATTAATACTATTTATTGTCATTCATTACCAACAAATGTACACTGGACTTTATTTTGAATGTTTATGTCAGTTTTCAAATAGGTCGCCCTAATCAGTGTTACATTTAACTTTTTACTTGATTCACAAAGAAAGAGGGCAGGTTATCCTTACTAATATGTACTAATAGTATTACATTTAGGATACATTTGCACCATATTCACCTGTGCAACAGTTTACATATTGTTTGTTTTCTACATTTTTTTCCTTTGGTTCAGAACGTCTGAACCCATGGCTGTAAATTTGGTGCTAAAGTGAGTTTTCACAATCATGTGTTTTTGCATATGATTTTACTGACAGATTACATACTGAAGTATAGAAGTCTTTAAACATAGACGTGTAAATATATGAACTGCTACTCAGAGAGAGTCAGAGCCTACTTTCTGTATACGTTTTTTTCTTCGATCAACGACTAACCCTTAACTGGAGTATAACTTAATATAATGCTGCCAGTGTTTCCACCTGCACAACAAAATTCATGCCCTTTCACTTCTGATATAAATCTGGGTCACTTTGTCCTCTGAATTTACATTTCAATAAACCCACTAATAATAACACATTGTGCTATACTGAATGATCTTTGCCAATGGAAGGCGATACCTCTCCTGCTACCTTAACAGAATAAAAGGGCCCATTCATTTGGAAGGTGTACCATTCATAGATATCAGATACACTGTCTCATGACTTTAAATAACATTAACTATGTAGACAGATGGTTAGCTATGGTATTGCATAATTGAGTGAACAATGCTGTGTCTGAAAGATTTTGCTGTATAGAAATGTGATACATAGAGTTAATACAGAACTTGTTTTGTAGTCACCATATCTGCTTTAATCAAAAACCTTGCACTTCTATTTGTCATGTTTTTAATTATTGGGAAACTCTTATTCATGTATAAAAATGATTTTCAGTAAGAGCAAGCAAATATTGCAAATATTTTTTCAGTTGTCTTTATATTAAGGTACATGTAGTGGAAAAGGTTACATTTCTGGAGATCTGAGGTTCATGCAGAAGCTTGTTTCAGGATTTTAGAGGTGGGTGGAGTATCCTATCAAGTCCATTCTCCATAGTGATACATCCTGGAGAAGAGCTTACCAACATCAAACATGCCTGACTCATAAAGGCCGCTAATATATCCATTGAATGACACCAGCCCAATCCCACATACCAAATCCCACTTTGAATGAGTTCTGCTCCATGAGCTGTCAGCCCCCATTAAGCATCTCTCACGGTGGCAGTGGCCAGCTGACAGGGGGAAACCCAACACCAGCCTGCGTCCATTAGCATTATAAAATGAGCAATCAGCTGGAATGAAGCGCAAGGGCTTGAGTACAAAACACATCCACACCGCTCATCAGATACATATCTGACTCAGACAGATGGAAAGCCCTGCAGCAGGCCATGGCTAAAGAGCAAAAGTGTCTGAATAAAGACATTAAGACTGGGTTTTCAAAAGAGAAACAGGCAGGTTTTCATGCTCCCATTTTAATTTTTAAGAAAATCAAACACAAATGCCGAAAATAACTTTTGATTTACATTTTGAGTTAGGACCCCAAAAAAGTCACAAATAAAAATGTGGTTAATAATTAATAGAAATATTAAATAATGTAAGCAAGTTATTTTCGCTGCATTGCTCTATCTTGTTTATGTTAAAGGGAAAAAGAGAGGTCTGATGTTTCACAGTCCTGGCAGCTCATTTTAAGAACTCATTACAGGCAAACAGAACAGCACTTTCCCAATCATTGCATATTTCTCTTCAAAACTGCTGATATCAGCATGCTGTTTACAATGCAAAGAAAGCAATTCCTTTGTAAGCATTTTCCCTGTGATCATCACACTTTTGTTAGCCTGACAATGGAAATATTCAATAACAGAGGAACGGCCAAATCTCCACCAGGGCTTAAACCTATCCACCACAAACCCTACTATTGATAACATGTTGATTATGGCTTTGTGCCGGCCGCGCGCATGGCTCACATCATATCAGATCATAGGAGCTTAGTCGACTGTTTGATGACTGTGGGATCAGTTTGTGTCTGCTGTACTATTTAAAAGAATAAAGTTCCAGAGTGAGGGGCTCTGCAGGCTCTGTCACATTACAAATCCTGCAAGTGAATCTGCCCTTAGACCACTGGTAACCTAATGCAACTGGTAAACTACATGTAAATAAAGATAAGATTAATCTAAAGTGTTTGTTAGCATGTGTGTTATAATTTATCATTTGCTGTACTAACTGGCCAACTAGCACTCCCGCCCTAATTAACACTCTTTTCATTTTTTTCTGTCTTGACACACTGGTTTGTATTATTGCGATGCTTTGTTTTAACACATCTCACTTTCTCACACTCCCTCATTTTCTTAACCGCTTTTCCTGACTACGGTCATGGCAGGAGCTGGAGCCTACCCCAGCTCTCACAGGACGAAAGGCAGGGAAACACCCAGGACAGGACACCAGTCCATCACAGACACTTAGACAAACACACACACACACACTCACACCTAGGGGGCAATTTCATATCTCCAATCCACCTGACATGCATATAAATTTAGTCCAGTTTATCCTTGGGTTTATACTTTAATACAATTTGTTCTTGAACATTGAGGCAAATCCCCTGAGCTTATTAAGACATTCAGAATTAATTTCTACCCACTGAGCCCTCTAAGTGTTCAGGATTCAGGAAAAGTGGGCATGTTTAGTTTTTTTTGACAGACACTGTCATGTTTAAGGACTAAATCACTTTTGGTTTTTTTTCTCCATACTTCCATATTCTCTCATTATGACAAATATCATAATTACAGCTCAGTTAGAGACACTGAGGTCTAGCTCTTCTCTATAAAGGTCACATTCACATTACAATGGAAAATATTTAAAACATTATATTTTGTTTTCCAGAGCTGTGTCCTCTTGACCACGGGGACATTTCAGAAGACATTCATTACAGACATTATGTAATTGTGAGCTGAACCTCCCATCCTCCCTTGACTGGCATGGAAGGATAATAAGGAAAAACAAAGGTGTGTGTGTGTGTGTGTGTGTGTGTGTGTGTGTGTGCGTGCTTGTGTGAGTGCGCGTGCATGTGTGTGTGTGTGTGTGTGTGTGTGTGTGGCGAAACCTCTCCATGTGTGTTAAATGGCATAGTTGATTGGGTTATGACAGCTGGTGCTCAGTGAGAGAGAGGAAGACATGAAATGTGATCTCCAACTGCATAGAAATGATGATGGAGATACAGAGCTGATAGATATCAGTCTTTGATTTAAACAGTGGACTCATTATTTCATTTCACATTAATAATTCAGGTTTTACGAACAGCTGATGTCTGTGTCGTGTTCATCTTTAAGGACTCAGTAGACACTGTACGGGACATATTGTAATAGGCATGTCAGAAGTGAGCAGTAAGCACAGTACATTTACTAATAAAAACCTTTAGTTTTTTCCCTTTGTTTTCAGTATTTGTTTCACCAGTATCCATCCACTTCTCTATCTGTGGTACAAAGCCTTCCTGATGCATCTGTTCATTTCCAGTCTTTGACTTTTAAAACTAATTTTATTATTATTGTTTTTTTATTATAGGATATATATTTGAAAATAAAAGGAATATTACATTTCTTGTCCTATTTGTTCCATTTTAATAAAAATGTTTTGTAAACATTATAATTGCATATTGATATATATTAGTTGAATGTTAATAACAACAACAACAATAATAATAATAACAATAACAACAATAATACTAGCATTATTGTTGTTAATAATAATAATAATAATAATAATAATAATAATAATAATGGTGATGATGATGATGATGATGATGATGATGATGATGATGATGGTGGTGGTGATAATGCAAAGAAGAAATGATGTATAGGAAAAATAATTGCTAATAATAGTTGGTAATAATGGTAGTGGTGGTGGTTGTGGTGGTAATAGTTACTGTTATTATTATTGCTACTATTTTATTTGATTTATTCTTGTATAACAATACAATTAACATATAAAAAGAGGGGGTCTTTTGTCCTGCGGGGTATTCTTCCCCAAAATGATCTTACTGAGAGTTGGATTATTTTTTAATGATCAAAAAAAGTCCCAAAAAGAAGAGACCAGTGCTGAACAACTTTCAGCTACTATCCTGATAAATGCTGCAGTCAAATGTTAAGCAGCAAAGCCGAGCATGGCAAAGCCGAGTCTTGATACTTGAAGGAACTTCCTACTTTAGGTTGCTAGTCAGTGATTGCAGGCTTATTTACTACCATTGTTTGTCCCACTAGTTTAAAAGCAACATGAATACATGAAAACAAAATCCCTGCGAATAATAATATTAAACTGCACAGTGATTTACCTCAATATGGGGTCAAAGCAGGAGACAATGGATTTTAGCATCACCCTGTTAACATATTTCAGAAGTATGACCATGTTGTTTATAATAATGAAATCTGGCAGGCATTGTCAACAACATAGCTGAAGTTGTGAAATTGCACACAAGGCAAAAACTGAGTTTCTCCCTTATTTAGGTCAAGAACCATGCTGATTGTGTTCGGCTCTTTGGCTTGTTGCAATGCAAAATAAACAACACACTTTACCTGATATGGCATCTAGAGTCTAGGAGATGTACATTATCATATGTGTGAATAAATGTCTCCCTTTGTCAAAGTGACAATGCCATATCGATGAGGATTTGCTTTCATATAAACATCCCCAGGAGGGACAGTGAGGCTTCCTATGACCAAAGGTGGATTTAGCTCTCAGGTCCCACCTGACAATGATCGTAATGCATGTGTGGATGAGCCTTCCTTCAGGGGATGGTGGGGCTCCTGTCCATCTGAATAATGCTCAACCTTTGTCATCATGCTCTCATATCATACAACCCACACCTGCTCTCCTCTTCTTCACCGACGTGATCTTTGCCTCTATACATGTTAATAAACCCTTATGATATGCCTGTGGCCAGGGCCGTGACCTTGCCTGCATTTTTGGTGGGTTCCTCCGCCACCACATCTGTTTATTTGTGTGGAGACCTCTACATTTTCACACTGACTTCAGCTAAACTGCTGTGACTGCTTTTCATTTTGGATTAAGTATTGTAGACCTCAAATGTGCTCTAGGATTATCTAAA
This sequence comes from Hepsetus odoe, assembly GCA_017165825.1. NCBI lineage: Eukaryota > Metazoa > Chordata > Actinopteri > Characiformes > Hepsetidae > Hepsetus > Hepsetus odoe. Next base: position 15,639,363 of record CM029372.1, on the reverse strand, counting down.
GCAGCCATGAAACAAGGAACATTCCAGTGTTTTAAAAGAGCTTGAGAAAGTGCATTCAGCAGTGGTGGGTAGGAACAGTTACACAAGCAAATTCATTCTTAAAAGACCAATAGAATGAAAACACTTTCATCCAGTTGTCTGTGCTGTCTGTTTGAGTTTAAAATCATTCATTCTCCAGTCTCTGACCTCTAACTGTGATATAATGTCAAAACTCATTTCTAAAATGTCTTTCCTTTTTGCCTTACAATTAATTAGACATTTAGCAGACGCTCTCATCCAGAGCGACTTCCATGTCCTAATTACAGGGACAGTCCCCCTGGAGACACTCAGGGTTAAGGGTATGGTTCAGGGACCGAGTGCTGGTAAGTGCTAGAGGTGGGATTCGAACCTGGGATTTCTTGAACCATTAGTTCACAAGCAAGTTTCCTACCACTGATGTTTAATGTACCTTGCAGACTGATAGAAAAAGCAGACCAGGCTGAGATACCACACCTTATAACATCCACAATAACAGCTAAACTACAGTAAACTGCACAGGTGAATGTAGGTAAATGGTTTGCTTTTTCATGACTTTACAAAAACAGGGAATTCAGAATGAGACAATGAGGTGATTTTGTGTTCACATAAGGATTATATCGACTTTAAAGTAACAGCAACTTTGAAATGCCAATCATTTTACATGTTACATCAAACCTTTACTTTTTAATGTTAGGAATGTTCATGGGTCTTCAGCAATTACGTACACACCAACCTGGCATTTGTGTTGTGTCGGTTCACATTTTTCCATTTTTCGTTTATATTGCTTTTTTGTTTATATTGTTAGCGTACTTTGGCCTTAAGGAATAAAAAGAGGATTGAGAATGTTAAAAGTATTTTTGACTCTTTATGGTATTTAAAGCCTCACAGAATTATAAATGGATCATAGGTGTAAAAAATTTAGAACTTAAACCTACATGGCTCCTAAAAGAATCTTGGTTTGGATGGATGGTTCAAGTAATGAACAGGACATGTGACCTTTACATTAGCTTCTAATTCTCTTTGATCCCTTGATTATTAAGAATGTATGTACAAGCACTCACTTCCACACACACTCTGATGTCAGTATCCCACACACACAGAGGCCACATCATAGCAAACACCATGTGCCATTTCCCTATACACAAAATCTTACTTTCCTGTCCCTTTTCTCTTCCATGGTAACCCTGCTGCTCCTCTTCCTCAGTGGAAGGGGACGCTGCAGAGAGAGACAGTGGCTCCAGTTATCCCAAACAGAACCATGTTTTGTCCCAGGTCAGTTACAACAGGATAGCCTAAAGAGCAGCTCTTCGAGTGTCAGGAAATGAGCAGGAAAAGGTGCTGGAGCAGTAAGGCTTGTAAAATGAGGCTTTATAGAAGAGGCCTGGGCACACACTCACTGGAGACTAACCACTTTAAGTACCATAAAAAGGATGTATTGAATTAACTTGATTCAGCTGTTTAAGCATAAACATGAATTAAATCTATTACATCAACATGAAAAAGAAGTTGGGTGAAACTAGTTATTTCTACAGTGCTCCCCAAAATATGTAAAAAGCTATCTCTCAATAAAATGAAGAGAAAATGAACACGATTATAGAATATTTTAGTGAGTTAAATCCATTTTTATGAAAGTTGAACAAAAGGCACATTAATGTTTTGACTTTGATTTTGACTTGCTTTTTTTTATCTCAAAAAAGGGTGGGTTTTGTCTACAAAATGACAGTTTCTTATAACGTTACATATGTGGCAAGAGATCCACACATCTGAAACAAAGCAGAGCAAAAGCATTATGAAATTTGAAATGTGACTAAACAATCTCATGATGGGCTTTAAAAAGTCTTATTCAGTTTTGTCTTACTTGACTTGAATTGCTTTGTCATTCTTTAGAGTCATGGTAAATTTTGATGACAAACGCACAGTGTCCCAAGATGCTGACATACTTATTATCAGTGCTTGGCAATATAAACATGCAAATATACTTGGCTTTAAATTGACCTTTAAAATGTAGCTTTTTCACAAGGCTATTCATCTCCTTACAGCACTTATTTGCATTGACAGAGAAAGCCATACATCATCCATGTGTCATTTTTGAGACCAAATATTAATCAATTTTTGTGTTGTGGGCTGCTTGGACTGTGTGACCCACCTTGGCCGGCTGTAATGGTGCTCTGATTATTCATGGTTTCAGAGCTGAAGTTCACGTTCATGCTGTCCCAGGATTCACATATGAATGCAGCAAAGCTGCAGAATTCATTATCACTAACTGAGACCTCTTATCAAGTGAAGGCACAGCCACACACTCATGTATACCAGAAGGTTATAAATGAACCCTCTTTTAACCTTGGAATTTAGATTTGTTTCAGTATTCACTATTTAAGGCATACTAGCAGTTGGTTGTGCTTTTTAATAATCTTAAAGGCATTATAATGTAAATGTTTAGATGCAAAATAAAACTTATTTTAGTTTTTAGCATTTTAGCTCAAAAAATATTCTCAAATGTTTGATCTCCCTTTAGACAATACCCTAATGTTGTTTAGGCTCATAGTTGATTTAACTCATTAGATCTTAATCTGAGGTTCAGATAATTCAGGGGCAAAACAAATAATGTGATGCCTTACATTTTTCAGGGTGACACTAAAGATAAAATTACAGAGATAAAGATAATTACAAAAAGGTTTGTAAAAACTGACAATGCAAGAGAGACACAATATCTAAACACTTTCTGTAAAATTAGCTGTTAAAAATGGCAATAAAATTAATATTTTAAAACTGTGAAAGGAAAACAGTTGAGTCAATGATGGATCAGAAAACATTCTCTTTAGAAAAAATGTTCAGACTAGTCAGGTATGCAAAGCAAAACCCCTAAATGACTGTTAATCTCTAGGAGAATGCTACTAAAAGAGCCCAGCCTAGTAAATGCTATTGTGTGCTTTGGCGGTGCATTTTAAAGTCTTTAAAAACAGTTTTCTGAAAAGTGGAAAATTTTGAAAATAAAGTTTACAATATATGTAAAAATAGATGGTGTTCAATTATATTGGGTTATCAATTTGAAAACGAGTCCATTTTTCCCCTAAAAGAGTAAATAAATACATCATTTTAAAAACATGCAAAAACTCAATCTAAAGAAACAATGCCACTTTTATATAAATTCTTCTTAATAGATTCTCTGTGCTTGGTTCTTTAACTGTCACACAGCATTTTTTTTTCAGATCCTCTGGCATGTTGACCTCATATTCTCAGTGATGTAATCATGAGAATATCACACCGAGCAGCGTTCCAGCAGGCTGCTGTGCCAAGAAGCATGGTGCTCTGAGAGAGGCTGCAAGTGATCTATGAATTGTCATACCCAGCACATCATGGTACACTATTGTTCACAAATTATGTGTAAGGCAGCTGGTTGCTATGAAAATCCCAGGATAACTGATGAGTCTTTGTGTGGCCATTGGTTGCATGTGCTGTTTTCATGGAAGTATTCAACAAAGAGAGAGTGTGTGGACCAGAATGTTACATTGATATTTATGTATGTCATTGTGAAGTGGTTACAATGTATTGTGTGTAAAGCGTAGAATGGGCTAACAAGAGTGACTCATAGCCCTTATGTATGAAAAGAACAATATCTACACTTAAGAAAATTGTCAGATGGAGCAAAAAAATTGCGCTCTGAATCAAATAGAAAAAGGAATATCCTGTAAATAATATTCCAATAAAAGGCTCTTTAAAAATGTGTGAGTGTGACAAACCTGTTTAAAATTTTGTGAAAGTCTATAAAATATAAAGGTTAAAGGTAAAAACTGTGCATCCAAACCAAGGGCCAGAGGATCAAACCAAGGACATTTCTGTTATAATTTGCATGTTCCCCACATCACATCTATATAAGGCATTTACATAACAAAGGAACATAAAAGTGTTTTGCTTGAAGGACAGAAAATGGATAGAAGATATCTAAGAGTGAGATATCACCTGCATTAATTACTCTGTCTTTCTGAATGGAAAACAAAAATTGCAAATGGAAATCATACGCAGGGCTGATGGTCAATAACACATCTGTGCTAAAACAGCTTTTTAGGTATCAGCCAACAATAGGGCAAGGGCAGCATGAAGACATTGTCTTTGTTCTGCACCAGCCAAGCTTTACATTGGTTAATTACTGCCATATCACTCGGTGACACTTCATTTGGTTTCGGTTTCATGTAGAATTGCTACAAAGACATCTTATTTCAGGCTCTTTTTATTATGATGGTGTTATATTTACAATATAAGCCAGAAGCTCTTAAAGTTTTTAGTCTTTGAATAGCTAATTTTCTTTTTTGACATTTCTGAACAAGACATCTAGCAATGTTACAAACTTACAATATCAAAAATTATCCTCAGAGGACCAGGGAGTCATTTTGACTTCATTTTGAGAACCACTGATCTAAACAAATATAATTTACTTACTATTACTGCTAAATGTATCTATCTATCTATCTATCTATCTATCTATCTATCTATCTATCTGTCTGTCTGTCTGTCTGTCTGTTAGTCTGTCAGTCTCTATCTGTCTGTCTGTTAGTCTGTCAGTCTCTGTCTGTCTGTCTGTCTGTCCGACCATCCATCCATCCATCTATCTATCTATCTATCTATCTATCTATCTATCTATCTATCTATCTATCTATCTATTTATGTTTTATGGACACTGTATTGTATTGTAAATGTTGGGCTTTTGGTCAATAAAACACCTGTACATTTAATTTGCTGGATTCCATTTTATTCTAGTAGGCCACTGATGCTTCGGTCAGTTTTTTTTTTTAAATGCCAGATTAATGCTCAGAGTTAAGATGTTACTGTCCACTGAATATTCACCAAAAATGCTAAAAGGTAAAAGTATACCTTGTTCTGTTTGAAATACGAACACATATGCCCTGTTCTTTCCCCCGACCTGTGGCTGTACTACTGTACATTTCAGTGATAAATACTATTTGCAATTCAGCTGAAGGAGCAAGCACCACAATGAGACAGTAGTGTGTCACAGCTGGCACGGACAGAGCGCTCTAGCCAGCCTTTGGAGAACAAAACAGGAATTATGCCCAGGACAAAAGAAAATGTATGTATCAAAACTAATAAATAAATGCCAAGCACCAGCCTGTCACGTCAAACAATGGAGCGAATTAAAAATAGTTGCTTGATGCCATTGTTCTCTGTGCAGGGTCGGGTTATGTGCTTATAGCCGTATGAATAAGTGGGGTGAGGATCACAGAGATGCTGTTGTCTGATACAGTGGTGCATGGCCCCCTTTCCCCCATCACACATCTCACTATGATTCACACTCACTCTTTTTTCTGTGTCCTGCAGAGATTCAGTGGCAAAGTTAATTAGGAAGAAGGGCTCATGTTAGCAAGGTGAACAAACTGGGGTCAACACTGACCATTTTCCTATTCCTGAAATCATTTTAATATCTTTTTTGTTTTTTTTTCTAACAGCAGTCAGCAACTAATAATGAATTAATGTCAAGAATTAAGGGGTTTTTTTAGTAATGCTTGATGTCGCAAAAAAAGGTAAAAAGCGTAATTGCGTTTTTATATTCCACATAGATTTTTTTAATTAAAAGAACAAATTTAAATTCATGGGAACTCAACAGATTGGCAAGAGAAAATATTTTACAGTCATGAGCCTTTAAGATCTGTGGGAAGTGGTTGAAACTTTGAAAGAAAATGTAAATTAAAAAAATAATTAAAAGTATAACACCCATTTTTATCTTCTATATGTAATGGGATAAAATATAACATTTCACAAACACTCAAGTGCAAAATTGTACTTAAGTATAATAGTGAAGGATGAAAGCAATTATACAGAACCATAACTCCACCCCTGGGGGATGACATCCAGCACAACTTGTGGGTTCCCTTCCTCAAAAACACTCACTAAGCTTGCAAATAACAGGTGAGCTGAACCAGGTGTGTTTGGGCAAGGAAATCACCAGACTGGGCTTGACACTGACCCTTGAGGACCAGATTTAGGGATCCACCCAAAAAGGTGCTGTAGTCAGCAAATAAATAAAAAAATCTATTCATTCATACAGTGTACATGAGCAGATTGCTAAATTTGTATAAAACAGATCAATGTCTGTAAGTAATGGTTAAACTGACCAACAGCAAAGAGGGGCTCTATCAGTAAAGAGCTGAAGAACAGGTGTCCATGGCCGGATGCTGATCTCAACAGCGCTTCAGTGGGGAAACAGCAAGTCTCCATCTAGTGGACAATTGTGAGAATATGTTCATTAAAGAAAGATACAATATGTCATTTTACTATCAATATCCCCCGTTTATTACTGACGCTAAGTCAGTTTTCTTTTGAAAAATTAACATGTGAAACCAATGGTGCTATAGAGGTTTCTGAAAGCTGAGAAAAACTCACACTCCCTCTGTCAGGTTTCAGTTCCTCTTTATAATACGAAGAAGGCTTTACATAAGCGGGCCATGCAGAGTAAGGCCAAAGTATAGAACAGAAACAATCATTTAGTAAATGGATCAACTGAAAGTAGTGGGTTTCTGTGAAGTTAGTTCCGCACTGAGGTAATTCAGGCATCACTGCTCTGAGGCGGGTGAACTGTAGCATGAAGGCCATGGCTGTTAGACCAAGCTAACTCTTCCTTACAGGTAAGGACTTCTTATTTCTGTCAAATGTTTTTGTCATAGGAGTACTGTATACTGTTTTGATTTACAAACGCTAGGGTGTCTTTTTAAATCTGTTCTTTCTTTTTCCTACATATGTCTTGCTCCTGCTTTCAGGCCACTTCCTCTCCAACATGGCCAATTATAGCCTAAAGACAAGGAAGTGCAGTGTGTCACCATATCTGAAAACCTCCATTTTAATCATGTTCTGCTGAGCTGTGGAACTGTCTCTGAGTCCAGTCCTTTAGTAAATGACTGAGTGATGGTGATAGATGGATTTGCTCATTTTTATACAGAAAAGAGCAACTGTGGACAGACTGTTGTCATGGATTCAGAGTCCCAGCTACTAGACCTGAGGACTGATGATGAAAGAAGAACTAGGACCACACATCCTGATGAGCCTCAGCACCAGATGGAGACATCATTTGATACAGGTTTTTATTGTCACAAAGAACTTGTGTGTACGCATAAATTGCTTTTTTCTGCTGAATCTGTATCCACCATAACTGCAGGTGCATCTCCAGGCTTCAGTGCCTCCTGTCTGACCACAGCTGAGCTTCAGCAGCATTGGAGGGCAGTGAAACAGGAAATAAGACCCATAAAGCTACTGTTTGAGATCCCTTCCACCCGTACCATAGAACTGACCTCAAGATATGTGGTGAGTTCAACAGACTGCTTTAAGGGAAAAGGAATGTTTCAAAACATCTTGCTCTTTTGAGTGAGGTACAAGATAAGGGAATCAGAAAAGTGATCATTTATGTATAAATGTATAAAGAGACGCTAACTGTGTCTTTAAATCTGATGTTTGAAAATCATCATGTAAAAATGAATTATGCCTGATATGAATTAAGACAAATATAATAAGTGGACTTTAGGAATAAAATGAAATATGACCATTCTAGTTATTTGAGGTGAAAGTGACTATTGTCATTGTGAAACACAGCACAGCACTTAAAATGGATCCTCTGCATTTAATTCATACACACACTGCAGCAGAAGGCTGGAGCATATCCAGGAGCAGTGTTGGGGACGATACCTTGCTCAAGGGTACATCAGGGCAACCCACTGGTCTGAGATTCAAACCCATGACTTTCAGATCCTGGGGCCTAGTTTCAGTGCTTTATCAGTTATCTGTTCTGTTTGTCGCAGGTGTATCAGATAGTGGTGATCAGATCAGGCAGTTATGATCGTGAGCAAGTGACCATTGAGCGACGCTATTCCGACTTCCTGCACCTCCACCAGCAGCTGCTGCAAGACTTTAGTGAGGAGCTTGAAGAGGTTACACTGCCCAGGAAAAAACTGGTGGGGAACTTCTCAGAGGAGAACATTGCTGAGCGACGTGTGGCCTTCTGTGACTACCTCACACAGCTATATGCCCGCCGTTAT